>VWZF01002486.1:225569-435878 GCA_013396755.1 Sclerurus mexicanus
GCTCTCGCCGCTGCGCGCTGATTGTTACCGGGCAGATTATATTTTAAGGACGCGTGATGCTCTGGCATCGCAGAGCGGCCCCGGAGGGATGGGGGCGAGGCGCAGCCCCCTCACCTGGGCAGCATCGCGGGCGCCGCCGGCAGCGGGGCCGAGCGGCCGTCGGTGCCCCGCGATGGGTACCAGGCGCCCCATCCCACGCCAGCCCTCGCCCCTCCGCATCCAAGCGGATGGGAGGGGTGGGGACCGGCGGCTTCCGAGCCCAGCGGCGAGGTTTCCTTGGCAAAAACCGGCCGGGACGGCGCCGCACCGAACCCGCCCGTCGGGGCAAAAAGGGGCTACTTTGCCGACGGAGAAAAGCCAGCAGGAGTGTCGCCCGCCCTCTCCCCGCCGCCCCCAGCCCCNCGGGGAAGGGATGCGGGGGGCTCTCCGCACCCCACGATGGGGGAGCGGTCGAGGGAGCAGCCGAGGGCCACCTTGCTCTTGTGTGTATGTGTGATGGGGGGTGTCCCGTTAGGGAAAAAATAAAACCCTCCCTTAAATCAATAAGTGGAAGCATGCCAGCTCTGCAAGCGGAGGTGCCGGTGAAGGAGAAAAAAGAAGAAAAAAAGAAGAAAAAAAGACCCACAAAAACCCCAAAACACTTTCTCCCCGGGTGCGACGGGCTTTTATACGCGCGGTGCCCGTTTCCAGCCGGGAAACAGCGGCCCTTGGGAAGCCGCTGTGCCCGAGGTGCCCCTTCGCCTTGTCCCCCGTGCCCACGGGCGCTGCCACACGCGTTTGGGAGGCAGCAGATGTTTTAACAGCCTCCGTGTAGAGATTACCGAGTGCCATATGTTAAATACCACCCTTCCTCCGGAGGAAAAAAAAAAAATGAAAAAAAGAAAACCAAACAAAACAACCCCAAACAAACATAAAAAAAAATCGAAGGGGGGAACCCAATAATTAAAAAAAAACCCAAAACTTTTCACACTCGCTCCCCTTCTTTTGCTTAGCCCAATTAAAAGCATGAATGATTAAATCAAGCATCCCTGGGGGGTGTTTTTTCCCGGGGCGGGCGCTCCCGCGGGAAATCCGCGCTCCCGGGAAATCCGCGCTCCCGGGAAATCCGCGCTCCGGGGACAGCCTTCCCACCCCCGCGGCAAAGGGGCTGTCCTGCTCCCAAACCCCACCGCAGCCGCCGGGTGGCAATACCGCCGTCACTATTCGGGTCTTGGGACGCTCCCTCCGGGCATCAAGTGCGGTGTGGCGGCTCCTCATCATTAATCGTGCAATCGGCAATATGTGATGATACTTTACTGGGGTCACTCTGAGAGCGCTGCAAAACTCTTGTTTGGTTCCGCCCCCTCCCCTTTTTTAATAGATCCTTAATTCGTCATCACTCTTATTTATTTAATCTCTTTTCTCTGTAAAATCCCAAAGAAGCATCATGAAGATGTTTCACTGGACCCGATGGGTTCAAGCCTTGCAGACCGATGGGCACATTGTGTGTGTTCTCCCGGCGGCCGCAGGTTTTTTGTTTGTTTAAATGAAATAAGTACCCCTTGCAGTGCTTGAAACCTGAAGGCTGGAGTGTGAAACATGAGAATCTGAAAGTGAAACCGACTGGAAGCCAAAAAAGAAACAGATGAACGTGTTTCCAGTGTCCAAGCTGAGGAAAGCCCTGAAAGCAAACAAACATCGTGAATAATAAAATGTACAATAGATTTCAAATAAAATTATTCCAACTTCAGTCACTGGAAGCAGTCTATCATTGTTTAGTTTATGTTTGGTTGTTTTGTTTGTTTTTTTTTTTTAATATATTTGATTTTTAACTGTTCAAAAATAAATTCCATAATTCCATGCTGTGCATTTGACAGGAACAACATGATAAAATTAATCTTTTATTTCCTCTGCTTTTGCATGAAAGTCTAGGAAAGGATTTGGATACCACAGGATCTCCTGCACATCACCCATGTATTTTCAAGGAGTATTTTAAATGTACAGGTGGTTTTCCACTCTAAATAACTGTGTGATGGCAGCTTTATAATTAACAGCAACCTTAGAGAATGTAAGGACTGAGCAGGTAAAATACACCCTGTAATAAAACTATTCTTTAGAGGGAAATTTTATGCAGTCACAACAGCCTTAACTAATGAATTCTGGTTGATTGACTAACATATTTTAAATTAATTACTCCTTTCCATTTTATGCAAAGTTTCTGCTGTATCTTTTCTCATTCCTTAGACTGAACTTCTTCAGAGCAATAATTAGAAAAAACTCTGCAAGGAGTGCACAACTCCACTCAGATTTCTTTATCAGACGAGATAGGAAGGGAGTCAAAAAAGAGCTACAAGAATGATCATGTACCTGGGACCCAAATTTTAGACTGGAAGATCTGATAAAATGATCAGAGTCAGCCCAAAGGCAGTCCCAGGTTTGACATGAATGTAAACTAGAGAAATTCATGGAGATTTAGGATGATAGAGGTATCGCAGTGATAGGTACCACATTTCTGCAAACAGCAAAGTGAACTGGCCGACTGCATGTTAAATTAATCTTTTCTATTTCATTTAGGGCTGTGGCTTTAAGGTTACATGAAGTTAAAACTTAAAAAGTACATTCTGCCACAAGTCTCACTCACAGAGCTGAAGGGGGAGTTACTGTGTGGGGTTCTGTGACCAGTGTTACACAAAATAAAAAATCATGTGCATAATCCCTGTGATGTGTTTTGACTTTAAAATTATTGGATCTGTGAATCTGTGGAAACCTTTAACCTGTGGTAGTGGAGACCCTATAACCTGTGGTAATGGAGAAATTGCAGAATTAGGGTAAGACCTTGGAGTTTTCCCTGAAGCAAAGGAGTTGAAACCGATGAGAAATCTGCTGGAGCTTTAAATCTAGAATTGGGAGTTTTGTCCCTGTACAGGAGAAAGGGAAAATTATGTGTTGCTTAAATTCCCCTGGTGCCACAGCCTTATCTTCGCAGGGGTGCCACGTCCTCTGCAGCGAGCGCTCGATCCTCTCCATGGTGAGCTGGGTGATAAGGGAGTAGGAACACAGAACAGGTGCCTCCCACACGCCAGGAAGTCAATTGAAAGGGAAAGCTTGTGACAGTTTTTACAGGATCAGGCCCCTGGTATGCAGAACTGTACATAAACACCGTCATTCTTTTGTTGGTTGTGGTTTTTTTTTTGCTTATGGAGCAGGTGTTTGAAAGGGCAAGAACAGTTCTGACAAATTACAGGTATGAACCATTGGTATCTATTTCATCATTAATAGTATGGTAGGATCTGAGGGTGAGTGACAATTCCTTTTTTTTTCTTACTGCTTATGAATCAGCTTCCTTTTCTGCTTAAAATGACTTTGCTGTTAACCTCTTGCATTCTGCTGGGTGATTTCACTGCCTGCTGGGATGTTTGTATCAGTCTTTAGTTCAAGAATGCCTTCAACATTAAATACCGAATTTTTTTTTCTTTCCAAAGGAGGGATCAATAAAAGAGTCACTGTCCCAAAACCTTCAGTTGCTCTCCAATTTTTAAAGCATCTTGCTGTGACATACCTTCTTTCCTTTAGCACTAATATTCTGGCTTTTCTCTGTGGTCTCTCAGTGTTGATCCACTACATATGGTTTCGCTCTTACTGAAACAAATGTGAAGCTTCAGTTTAATTTTATTTTCTTTCTGTCTATACCGAGGCAAAGATTTTGCATTTAATACATGTGTGCAGTACACCCAGGTATACACAAACAGGGAAGGGGAGGGGGAGACCCTCAGAGCAAATTGCTCCTGTTATGGGGAGTTGGGAAGGGTTAGTGCGTGTCGTGGTTGTCTTAACATTGCTGTGAGCTGCTAATTATTTACTTCCAGGAGCAGCTGTATTTTAAAGGTAAGTGAAACGATTCTGTTTATCTGCAGGAAGAGAATTATCCTGACACAGGTTCCCACAAACTGAAACATACGAGGCATATGTTGTCTGGCAAAGGAGGAGGCATTTAATTTGGAGCTACATCGCTATGGGATTTTGGTTTGGAAGCCATGTGAATGAGTGTGTGATGCGGATACGTCGGTCTTCTCATTGTGTGCAGATGTGTAGAGCACATCCAAGTTCTGAAAACAGGTGGATTTTTAAAGGGAGGAAAAACTTGGCTTGTTACTTCTGTAAAAACATCTAAAACTGTCAGTGAAAAGATACTAGGCTCACAAGTATTCCAGCTTAAATAACCAGTTGATACAGTATTTGGATGTCCCCTTTGCAGTCCAGACAACTGTCTAGATTTGTTGGTTTTGGTCTTCTTAATGTGTTCAAACAAACAATGAATCAGCTTTTATTGCCTGACAAGGAGACAAATAAATAAAAACAAATAAAACCTCCAAAACAATAGTAACACACAATAAAACAGGGTAAATAAATACTCTCTACTGAGGTAAACAATTTTACTTGTTTGTTTCCTCTTCCAAAACTGCTGACTTAAAAGCTATTCCCACGGATAAATAGTTTGGATATCTGCTCTGTGTCAATTACACCTACACCTGGGAAAATTGTTTTTAAAACATTAATAGCCTAAAATATTACATTACCTGTAATATTAGTGACCACCTGAACACAGTAATATCATTGGCTTCTTCTTTCTCTCCTTTTCTTTTGGGAACGCAGCATTTTAGTCTGAAAATGGAGTGTCCCAGCACCAGTGTGCTCCAAGTGAAGACATCTGCATTTTAAAGTTAGTGATGACATGGAAGCATTTTGAAAGGTGTTACCCCTTTTCACGTGGCACCTACAGCCAAGTCTTCACTCACTTGCCATGTGCCATGTGGCTTTTGAATAAATGGCTTTATTGAGGCTTAAGATGGGTGGGTGGTGTGAAGCCCCTCTCACTCATGAGCATTTTGGTATCTCTTACCACCCCACATCCTCATGCTCAGCACTGCTGCCCTTGGTGAGGCTTTGCTGGGCATTTGAGTGAGTAATAGACAACTAAGATCTTAGGGACTGACCCTCTGTGCAATGGCATGGCAAACAATTTTTTTCAAGCTCAAGCTCCAGCTATTTCAGATTTCAGCTCCCAGCAGTTTTTGTCTGACTGGGGTGCCTTGCCAGACATGGTGAAAGTCAGGTCTGCTTTGACTGAGTTACATCCAGAGGTCTGGAGAGGTTCCTGTTTGGTCTGGGCAAAACTCCTGATGTGGGTAAGAAGGTCATCTGGCCAGAGACAGGAAGGCTGGTGAAATGATAGCTGTCCTCCTGTTGAAGTGGAGAGAAATTCTCACATCTCTGCGAAATCCACTGTTGCTGCCCCTGGAGAGCTCCCAAACTTCTCCATCACTCCACAGGGGCAAAACCCTTCGGCAGCAGCTGGGCCATGGGCAGCGATTTCCCAAGGGCTGCCTCTACCCAGGGCTGGCAGAGGGAATGTCGTCCACTCTCTGCACCTCTGCTGCCTTGTTCTGCAGCATTTTGCTTTTCACTCTCCACTAGGAAACCCTTTCACTCCATTGCTGTTTTCCCTCATTCTGAAGCTGGCAGGCACAAGCAAGACACAACTTCCTATGCATGACCTTGTCCTCCCTAAAGGGTGGTGCTGCTGCCCTTCAGATGTTTTACTGCGTGTAAATGTAAGGGAAACAGTGCTCACATAAAGAGTTAGGTTGGAAGCCATCTAGTCCAATCCACTGCTCGCAGCAGGGCCACCTTCCAAGCCAGATCGGGTTGCTCAGGGTCTTGTCCAGCCAAAATATCCAAGGATGAAGATCCCAGTTTCCCTGGGTAATGCCTCAGTGCTGCGCTGCTCTCAGGGTGGAAGAACCTTGTGGAGAACCTTTGTTAAGAACTTAGCTTTTGCTTCTTTGTTGAGAATCCTTGTGCCTGATCAGAGCTTTCCTGGCTGCAATGCTTGTCCATCCCCTTGAAGACTCCTGAGTATTTGAAAAGCAGAAAGAAGGTAGATGCTTATTGTCCATTCCCAGAATTCCATATATATAGCTCAGGATGTAGCGTGCAGGATCTGTAGATGTGGGTTTTATGGGTAAATGGAACTAAACTGCCTTATTAACTAAGAAAATCAGTAGCACATGTCCCACACTGCTCTCCCTCACTGAAACCTCCAGATGTCCTCCACTGTCTCCTCCCCTCGCTCCATTCTTGGTCGTGAGCTGTGGCCTTTCTTCATCCCTGATGGTGCAGATCTGTACCCCAAAGAAAACTCTGTTGGGCTGCTGTCTCATTTCTCTGTGTGCTGAAACTCTCACCTGGGCTTTCACCTCATCCTGACATGGCAATATCCTCCTTGAAAGGGAGTTAATTCCAGGGACAGTGTTTCTGGCTCCTCATCCTCTTCTGCTCTTCCCTAGGTACTCCCGGCAGTCAGGGCACTGGACTAGGGGCTGTTCTGATGCCCAGACATGACCTGTTTCTTTTTTGGGGTTTCAAATTTTTACTGATAAGGCTCGGATGGTGATAATCAGCATCCCACAGGTTAGGAAAGCGTCATTTCTATCTTACAAATAGCTGAGGTTCTGTGCTGTAATTCAGCATCCCAGAGGAGATATCCCACGGCATATGCTGGAGTAGCACTGCCATTCCAATGTCAGAGCAGTACCTGAACAGTCACACCTTCCTCGTCAGAGAGGAAGGTTCATTCTGTAGGTGGTTTCCACCCTTGTGTTCTAGCACTGTCTTCTCTTGCGCCCTTATCTCACAAACATTGCACGAGGAAAAAAGGGAGTGGAACTGGTTTCTCTGTCTATGAATAGATGGACTATTAGAGACTGTTGGCACCTGAATGGGCTTGTTATCTTCAGATAACAAAGGAATTGCTCCATCCTGGAGAAGGTCAGGCTACACGGATTCCCTGGAGCAGGCTGGGATTGAGGTGACAAGCATTCCCTTAGGAAGCAGGGCCGAGAAGCCCTTTACAAACAAAGCTTGGGAAAGTAAAAAATCGATGAGGGAACACAGTTCTGCGGAAGAGAATCCTTTATAATGAGACAAGTTCCTGTGAATGGGAGCTGCAAAGAAAGGCTTCAATTTGATGTGGGGACAAATTGTGAAAGACAGTCCTCCTAAGAGGACCTGGAAAGGGGCTGAGAAAGGATGGTGGGGAACCAGAAGCAGGGAAGTGCAGATAGGCTCTGCTTTTGCATTATTTGGCTCTATAGATTTTCTTGCACATCTCTAGAGAGCGGTTATTTTTACAAACATTACACAATCCCTCTGCTATGTATTTTAATAGTTATTTATCCCTGAGGTGGTAAATTATGAAGGAGAGGAACTTCAAGGGTGAGATGCATGCAGAAATATAAGCTAAAATTCTTGGAGAGCTGGAAAAGCCAGCATTAATCTCCACTTCTGTCCCTGGGGTCTCAGGGAGAAGTATTGAAGGGAGGACACATGTCCCGAAAATACACTTAGAAATCTTCTGTGCCTGAGATCTGTTTGGTGGATGGAAACATAAAAAGCACATGGGTAATACATGCTGTGTCCCAAACACAGCCATGTTTTGAATAGTCAGAATATTACGTGTAGGGTTTTGAAAAGATTTAGCAGGTTTGGAGGACAGAGGGTTATTTTTTTTTATCTACTTTTGCCCTTTTTCCTGTGAAAGTCAGGGACAGATTGGAACCTGCTGACTCCAGTGCTTAGAAGATGGTTCAAAGGACCCCACTCCTGGCTCAGAGTTTCCAAACCCTGCTGGGAATCAGAACATATGTTCAGAAGAGCATCAGATACCTAGAAAAAGTTAGAAGTAACTTTGCTTATCTTCTGAGCTGAATCCCAATTAAAATGTTTGCTGACAACTTTCTGATGCTTACTGTAACTGTAGCATTTTTTCCCCTCTCACACTACAAAAACAGCATATTCTTGTCATGCAGCTGTTGCTTACTGTGTCTTCCTTCTGCTTTGGGTGGATTTTCCCATGTTCATATCCGTAGCTTTTGAGTCCTTCTGTCAGTGAACAGCTGCAGGCTGATACTAGATAGAGCTGAATTTTTTTTTTCTGTGTTCACACACAAGCAGGCTTGTGAACAAAAGGTTTTTAAGGAAGCTGATAAATGAACAAGGTCTTTTGGACGATGCAATGTTGCTAATGTTGTGGACAATAAAAATCCTTGTACTTGTGCTCACTGGAAGCGAAGGAAGACATAACTCAAGCTGTTTTATCTGGGGGCCTCCAAGCTTTTCCCTACAGGCTTGAAGAGAGGATGTTCTCTAATGAACTCATCTTTCATGTGACAGAAAGGGAAATGCTATCTCGCAGCCTGATGTCTGCCATGTAACTTGGACGTGGCTTTCTGAGGGCAGCCCCTGTTTTTAGAGCTTAAGGGAGGATCAGGCTTTCCCTGGCAGTTCCACATGGGACATGGGAGCGTCACAGAGCTTCCCTCTGTCTCCAAGGAAAGCAGATACAGTTATCTTGATGTATGTCCATCTCAGACATGCTCTGAGGTTCGATTCAGTACATTTTTCCAGCTGTTGGGCCCAGCCAGGCACAGTGACTGCCATTGTCTCCCGAGGGGATGGAAAAGGGAGCGTGCGTGGGGAGCTATAATGTACATTTGTCCCATTCTTGCATCTCTCTTACATTTCCTTGCAGCTTTGGGTTTTGCCTGGGGACCCTGGGGACATCAGCTTCACTTGTTTGTTTTTTCTTAACTTCTTTTTCCACTCTTGAAGTAATTCTTCCACATATATATATGCAAAAAAAAAAAAGAGTAAAAAAACATAAAAAAGCCACTGACCCATTTAGTTGCCACCATCCAGAGTCCACTCTTGCATGAGGGGGCACAAGGACACAGACAGATTCTGGTGCTGTGGGAAGGGGCACCGCGGGGAATTCTCTGGCCAGCTCACCCCAGGAAAAGTACAGGAGGAAAGGGAGAAGCCAGGGTATACAACAATGGTTTTGGCACAGATCTGGCCACCCTTTGCCCCCTCTGCCAAGGGGCTCTGCCAGCACGGACATTTGTGTGTGCTGGGGAGAGCAGTGTGGGCTCAGGATGGGGGGAGGCACGTACAGACAGATGGACAGGGGAGGATAGAAGGGTTATGCCCAGCTCTGCTCAGCCTCCCTGAGAGCCCTGTGTCACAGCTGCTTGGGACACTGCCAGTGGTGGGCTCTGCTGTGAGCATGGGGAGAGGCAGAGGGAAGCATCAAGCCTGGTACTGGAACAGAAGAAGCAAGCAGTAAGAGAAATTTGGGAATAGCTGGAGGCAAAATACTGGGTTAGGTGGATCCTCAGTCCGAAATGGCTCAGCTGTGTCCCACTGTTTTCCCACTTTGCTTCATCTGTCTCTTGTCTCAGGTGCAGCATTGCAAGATTACTGGGGGAAAAGATTTTGCCTTTGGTTTGTGTTTGTGCGGAGTCACACACCTGGGAAAACACTGTCCATGTGCCAGCAAGGAGATCCAGGTTCTCCTCCACCTTCTCTTAGGGCAGCCCAGTCGTTACAGACCCGTGATCTACTTCCAAAACAAGGAGAGACCTGTGAGGAGAAATATGTGGAGGTTTCCACGGCATTCACCTGTTACATGGGTGATAAAAGGGCAGAGGGAAAATATTACATGATTTTTGACATCTTAAGACAGTGAAGCCAACTTTGGGCAAATTTGCCTCTGCCAAGGAACAGGTCTGTGGGCACTGCAGCCTGGTGGAGAAGAGTCGGACTTGAGGGACATTTGTCTTGTGGTCAGCTGGTAGAAGTGCAGTACTTTGGCTGAAGTAGCTCTCATATAAACTGACACAAA
Source organism: Sclerurus mexicanus (assembly GCA_013396755.1). Taxonomy (NCBI): domain Eukaryota; kingdom Metazoa; phylum Chordata; class Aves; order Passeriformes; family Furnariidae; genus Sclerurus; species Sclerurus mexicanus. The sequence goes on from VWZF01002486.1 coordinate 235,291, forward strand.
GCCAGAGTGCCAGCTTTTGCTCTGGAAAAGCTATTTCCTGTTTTCATCCCATCAGTGAGATCAGGGCATGTACCCGAAAGGGATGAGGAGAGGAAGCGTGGAGGGGTAAGTGGTATTTGGGATACAACTGGTCCACTGTGGGCACTTCCCAACAAATCCTCTCCTAATTTTCCCACAGGAAAGGTGCTCTTATAAAATGTAGCTGAGCTCTTCCACTGTCCCAGAGACCTTTCCATGCTGCTCTTCCCTTCCTTGGCCCCTACAGAAACTTGGCAGTGGCCATGCCTCTGGTGCCCTGTGATTGCTGCTCAGCATGCTGAGTGGGACCATCTAATTTCTTCCCCGGGCTCCCTGCCCTCCACTTCAGACCCACCTGCTGCCTCTCATTGTCCTGCCACACGTGTGGCCGGAAACAGAACTGGAGCCTGGGTTGTGGTTTCCAGCCCCATAGGGACAGAGGGGATGAAGTGTCATCCTAAGAGTGGGGGGTCTCGTGCTGGGGAGATGGTGCTGCTCGCCCTACCTTATTGTAAATACCCTTCACCTGACACTCAAGAGGTTCCTCAGAATCCTTTTGGTTTCTGTTCCTCCTCGTGATGGCTTAATGCTGCCGTGGAAGCGTGGAGGGGGCAGTGTGAGTGAGGAGAGCGCGCGGGACCTGAGGCACAGGGGGAACAGGGCCAGACAAGAAAAATCAGAGGAACAAGTGGAAGCTTTTTCTGGGAACGAAGAGGAGGACAGTAAAAAGTGTCATTCGAGTGAGAAGTGGAGACCTGCAGCGAAAAGCGTGGCTTCAACTGTGCATAGGGTGCTGTGCCAGCAGGGGCGAAGCTACAGCAGTGGGGGCTGGTGGCAAATGACAGCTGCAGTTTGAGTCGAGGAAGGCTTCAGGGCCATCTCCCATCACGTTTTGACAGGCTGCAGCGTGGTACTGGCCCAGAGATCCTGCACCATCTCACTTGGCATGGAGGGGAATGAGGAAATCGGGCAGAAGTGTGAGCAAACCGAGGAGCTGAGGCGAAGGAACATGGTATCAGGCAACCCAAATGCTAGAAATGCTTTTAGCTAAAGACTTAAAGCAGTATGTTTTGGTGGGATTGTTTACACAGACTTGATATTTTGCACTGAGGAATTAGGATGATCTATAAAACCTTATTAGTGAGGACAGTACTTTGTAAACAAGAGAAACCAAAATTTTGCTCTAAAAAGCAGTGTGGGATTAGAAGGGATCACCTCCATCCCCAAGGCAAGTCCTTTGCAAATCACAGGCTGCTGAACACAGGTGCTGAGCTCCAAGGGGTTCGTCAAACACTTGTTCCCAACAATCCATCAGAGCTCAGAAGATTTTTCAGCACTTCATAAGAAAATCCTTCAGGAAAAACCCCCAAAAAAGCCATGGGAAAATTGTGTCATGAGAGAGCGGGATAGATGAAGGCTGGGATGGTCAGCTCCTGCACTAACAGGGAGTTTTACGTCCCTGTTCTTCCATAAAATTGGTTGTTCATGGAATGGCTTCCAAAGGCTCTGTCAGTCAGGAGGCTGCTCGTGTTCAGAGGATACACTGACCACTAGCCAGGAATGCTGGAGGTTTCAGTGCTCTGAGGAGCCCTGGATGGTCACCTACATGTAAGGCAAACCCCAGGGTCTTCATGGAAGCATCACATTCATCAGCTGGTGCTGCCATTATTAAAGGGGATGGAAGAGACCTCTTTGCAAGGAGACCATGAGCCAGGGGAAGGTTGGGAGGCTCTGCAGGGTTGCTCTCACCTTGTCCTCTCTGCACCCAGCTCTTGGTGGTTAAGAGGTGGGATAGTCAGCGATAGGGTTTCATATCCATAAAGTTTCCACCCAGAAGTCCTCTGGTCACAGTTTGGGTCACTATCAAGTCAAAACCACCTTGGTGTGGAGGAAAAAAAGCTTCTAAGAAGGTGTTAAGAGACTTTCCTGTGTGTTTTCTGAATGGTGGAAGTTTCTTTGAGCAGTCACACAGTCCAAGGTGGAGTTTGAGGCAGAGCTATGGTGGGGATTTTGGGACAGCAGGAGATGAGATGAAGCTTTCTGGTAAGAAGGTAAAATAGGAATGCAGCAAGTTGTTGGTTGGCATCCAACAATGTAAGAAATCCTTCCCTGTGAGGGTGGGCAGGCCCTGGCACAGGTTTCCCAGAGAAGCTGTGGCTGCCCCATCCCTGGGAGTGTCCAAGGCCAGGTTGGATGGGGCTCTGAGTGACCTGGGCTGGTGGAAGGTGTCCCTGCCCATGGAAGGGGGTTGGAATGAGATGATCTTTGAGGTCCTTTCCAACCCAAACCATTCTATGATTCTATGATTCTATCCTGGTGTGATATTGCTACATTACCAGCAAAAACCTTATACCCTGAGCAAGGATCCCCTAAAATTCACGAGCCTAAAACCAGTGGTATGTTTCATTGTTTCATTCCTTTTAGGTCTAAACACTGAAGCCTTGCCTTCAAGCTTTATATTTTGGGGTTTCTTTTTCCTGTGAAAGTAAAATTCTCCCCATATTTTGGGTCCACATGGAAAAGCCACGAGACCTAACAGAACAGTCTGGATGCTGTGACTGTGTGCAGGAAGGTCCGTGCTACTTTCTGGGCTTTGTTGTTTTTTTGTTGTTTGTTTGTTTTGTTGTTTGTTTGTTCTCCCCACAAAGAACTGACCTGGCAGAAATGCTCAGAGAAAAGTGACAAATACAGAGTTTTCAGTGCCAGGCAGAGCTGGAGGCAAAGTTTTTGATGAGGTGGCAAGGGAAAGGCTGTTTGCCACTCCTGGGGACCTGGAGGGCAGTAGGAACAGAATGCACTGGGTGTCACAGAATATTCTGAGTTGGAAGGGACCCACAAGGATCATCAAAGTCTGACAAAATAGCATGGGAATTGCTTTTGAGAATAAACAAAAAAAAAAGGTTAATTTCTTGTACAAGGCATGCAGGCAATCATATCAGTAATATCCTATCACTGTTTTTTATCACAAAGATAAAAGGGGACTAGGTGAGTGCAAGGAGAGAAGGGCAGATCAGACAGTTTTCATTAGAAAATAGCAATCCTGTACAATGCTGAGTTCTTTTGTAAACTGGTTTCAGTGTCTCTGAAATTGTGGAAAAGAAAATTCAGGAAAAGAGCCAGTCTCTTTTTTTTTTTAAATAAAATAGTGTCATTTTTCTCTTTGAAACAACTTTTTCAATGAGACATTATATAGAGTTTGTGTGATCTCTCTGTCAAAGAAAATCTGAGCAGAGACTGAAATCCTCAGGACCGTCCTGAAGCAATTTATCACTGCTGATGAAATTGGTGTCTGTGGAGAAGCGTGGAATTTTCAGTCTTCTCTCTGCTTGAAGCTCAGCTGAGTTTGGGCTTTCACAATCCTTTTGCGTGAGCGGAATCCACAGTGCTGGGTACATCTCCTTAAGAGACTCCTGAATACCTATGACTTTTTGGGGGGATTTGTTGTTTGTTTGGGTTTTTCTGTTTGTTTGATTTCTTTTGTTGTTGTTGTTATTGGGGAATTTTTTTGTCTTTTTTTTTTTTCAAATTCCACTTGTGTTTGTATTTCTTCCCAGTTTATTATCACCTGCAGCTTTCATTCATGCTCAGGTCAATCATTCATCCTTGAATACAATTTAATAACATCAGGACTGACACTGATCATTCTAACACCTCGGGAATGAAAAAACCAAGCTCCTTCCAATATGATTCATTGCTTGTTTTCATTTCCCTTTGTTTCTGCTCTTCCAGCCTCTTTGCTGCCCACGTTTGGTTCTGTTTTTCTTCCCAAGCCAATTTGGACTGATTTCTCCACTGATGGTTTCATAGGACACAGGATCAAATATTTTAGTAAAATCCAAGCACATTGTATCCTCATGTATTCCCTTCACCCACTAATTGTGTAATCCATCCACAAATTAATCAAATTTATCTGGAAAAAAAAAACCCACCCAGTTTTCTGAACCTCTTGCTGCCTACTTCTCATTATTTGCTTACTCTGGAGATGTCTAATGGTGTCCCACCCCTTCCAGCCCTTCCTTGGTGTTTTTGTGCTGTATTTTGGATAGAAGCTGGACTTAAAGGACCAGGGAGTCTCATGGCCACCCTGCATTTCACTGGGCTGTCCTGGGGAGAAGGAATGCTGCTGGGAAGGGTGTGTTCCTGGATGCACCACCAGATGAAACCAGTTCCCTGCCAAATGAGCAGCCATTGGAAGTGCTTTCCCGTGGCGTCATCCTCAGTCTACGTTCCAAAGGGCACTTTCAAAAAAGAAGGCATCAAGTCTTCAGCAGTCAAAGGAAAGCAAACATAATCACTGATTTTTTGTTTACCAGCTCCTAAAAAGCCCAATATACTGTAATACAATACTCAGTAAGCTCAGATATACAATGAATACCCCATAGCACAAGTTTGCCTTTCATGTGGGGTTGTACCCGTGGATCTTCAGTCAAACAGCAGGTACACAGCCTGTTCTGTGAACAGTCACTGTAGCAGGGCTATAAATAGATCTACACTTTGCCATCTCATTTGGAGATTATGTATTTTATAATCTTAGAAACTCATGGGTGCTCACAGGTTTCTGTAGAAAATACATGTGTAAAATTTTTACTTTTAGTAAACCGAGGTGTCTATGCAACACAAACGGATTAGATACAGACCTAATGTACCTAAAACATTTCCCCCCATGGCCCAATTCCACCTGGCTTAATCCATTTCACTGTTTTGCAGAGTCTTCCTGGGGCTGCCTGGTTGTTTCTCCGGTAGCGAATGGGAATAGACTGGGTTTAGCCTTTGTGCTTGCTCTCTGCCCATGGAAGAGCTTTGTGTGCTGAAGAAGACCCAAAGCTCTGGTGCCAATACTGGTTTCTTTTTCACCTCCAGTTCGGTGCATTAGCAAAGCAGAGTTTGCAGGGATAAACCCCTGGATTTCCAGCATGACTTCTCCCTGTTCTTTGCCAGCACTAAGGTAAATATATTTTAACCCTTGTTGGTTTTCTCTTTCCTTCTCACTCATCAGTCAGAGCTTGCAGTAATTTCAGAGAAAGCAGGACAACTCTTGATCTGAAAGTGTGTTATTCTGCTTGACATTATGTTTTCCTTACAGACACCTGGGGCACTGGTGGACTATTTCTAAAGAGGGAGAAGAGGCTAACACATGCTAACACGCTCATCTGTGCCTGGGGATGAGGTCCACCACTCTTTGGTGAAATTCCCACCTGGAAAACAATTAAACATCATTATCCCTCATATGAAAAGACAAAGCTGGTGTATCTGAGGGTGTGACATGATCAAACAGACACTGGACTTATCACATCACTCCTTTGCCTCTCTTCACAGAATCACAGAATCATTAGGGTTGGAAGGGACCTCTGGGGATCATCCAGTCCAAATCCCCGGCCAAGACAGGGCCACCTGGAGCAGGTGACAAGGGATGCATCCAGGTGGGTTTGGGATGTGTCCTGAGAGGGCGACTCCACACCCTCCCTGGGCAGCTGTTCCATGGAAAGAAGTTCTTCCTTGTGCTGAGGTGGAACTTCTTGTGTTTTAGGTTAAGGCCATCACTCCTCGTCCTGTCACTGGGCACAGCTGGAAAGTCTGGCACCATCCTCTTGACACCTGCCTTGGAGATATTTGTCTGTATTGATGAGATCCCCTCTCAGTCTTCTCTTGTGCCAGTGGTGGAGTCTCCTGGGTCAGGCAGGGCACCAGCACCACGGCCTCACCCACCAGGAAGATGCTTGGGTGCTGAAGCTGCACTAGTGTGGCACCAGTTTCAGAGCTCCAGAGCTTGTGGCACATAGATTTTGGCAGGCAGGTCCCAGTGCAGACCAGGGCTTACCCTGCCTCTGACGTGGGGTGGCCCTGATGAATTTCCTGAGATGGTAATGTAGCATCTCTGCACATGAGCTGTGGAATGACAAAGCTGGGGTGGTCCTGGTGGCTTTCCTAAGACAGGGTTGCACCTCTGCATGTGAGCTGTGAAATTATAGCCTTCAGTAACCCTGGTTAACCCTTTAACAGCCCCAGTTCTCTGTGGAAAACTCCAAAGCATTTGGCTGTTGGGTGTTTGCCTTGAGCTTGTAGTTGAAAGGGCTGGAAGGGCAGAGGGCTGCTTGCACATCCCAGGATATTTCGGATCAGGGAGTGCAGGGCAGGCCCCTGCCTTTTGGCTCTGTAGTTTGCAGCCATGTGTATGTTCATTGCATTCCTCTTTGCTGCTTAAGATTTGGTTAATTTTCTATAGCGCCGTGGCTCCTGAAGGCAACAAACTCCTAGCATTAAATTCCCTTAAAAATAAATCCAAGTTTGCTCAGTGTTTTACATCCAGGAAAATGCCTCTGTGGCCGGATTGAGTGCCACTGAAACTGTGCCATGGCTGAGAAGAGAGATGTGCCCTGCTGCGCTTTCCAAGCACCGAGGGATCACACACCCTTTGTGCATGTGCTGGATGATCCAGGGGAGGTTCCATGGCTCTTGGTGTGCAGCAGGTGTTATTAAAAACTCAACTTTTGCCTCAGCAGTGGATGGTTTCAGCTCCCAGGTGCAGTGTGAGCAGGCAGTGCCTTGGTGTGGCAGTTTGTGATGGACTTAGAGGCAACCACAGCACTCACTGTGGAGCAAGAAGGACAAATAAGCTTGCTTGTCCCATTAATAGGTCCTGGCAACACCTCAACAGGTTTATGTAGTGATTAAGATCCTTAACAGGTTGTGGACAACCATTTTTCTATTCGTAGAGAGGTGCAGACCTTGGGACTTCGAGTCAAGCCTCAGTTTTCTGTCAAGGGGTGTGTGATGATGCTGAAACCTCTGCTGGAAGTGTGCAGTGCTCAGGTGTTACAGGGATTCAAAGCTCCTCAGTCTCTCCCCAGTTAGGATACATGAGCAGAAAGATTTGGAGATGGAGCTAGAGTTGGTTGGTGATATCGATCATGAAATGTGCTACACCGACCTGTCCATGCCAGCCTGAGACGTGTTTGATTGGAAAACGTTTTGCATGAAAGGGCTCTCTACTTCTGCCACTTTCTAATAGTGGGGAAAGGGGGAAGTGAAAGAATGGCAATTGTGCAAGGTTCTTATAGAGCATTGTAGGCCAACCTGTGTCTCTTCTTTAATTTTTTTATTAAAAATGTGACTTTTACTATTGTCAGGTTGCCTACAAGACCAGCAATACCAAACCAGAGGAGCTGTTCATTTTTTTTTACAGACTCACTCAAGAAACATGGTAAAAATGCAGAGTTCCAGTAGCTGCAGGTCTTGAGTCAAAAACAATTGTTAAAATCCAGAATTAAGAAATAAATTAAACAGTCACATTTTTCTCCATGTAGCAGAATGGAGAACAGTCTCTGAACTGCTGCAGATTCAGATAATTCCGATCCTTTCCCTCCAACTACTCTCTACAGCCTCCTCACAAGGGGCAGAGGAGAGGGATGTGCCAATCTCTGCATGCAAGGGAATGGTTTGAATTCCCTTGCATCAAGGGAAGTTCGGGTTTATTTTAGGAAAAAGTTCTTCACTGAGAAGGTGGCCTTGCAGTGGAACAAGCTCCCCAGGAAAGTGACCATGGCACCAGGCCTGATGGTGTTCAAGATACATGGTTTAATTTTAAAGTTGTCCTGTGTGGAGTCAGTAGTTGGACTTGATGACCTCGTGGGTCCCTTCCATCCCAGGATATTCTGTGCTTCTGTGAAGTACTGCAGTTGAGTCCACTTCTTATAACCCAATGTCTCATCCAGAAAGAACCAGAGGTGTACAGTGGAGTTTGTTGTGGCTGGACTCAGCACTCAAAAGTTGCTTATCTCCACATCAAGCCCAGCTGTTGGAGCTCTGTCAAACAACAGGAAATGGATTCAAGTAGTTCACTGCAGCTTTGCCATCTTTCCTTGCACTCATAACTCTTCCCAGGGTGTCTGGGAGCCATTCGATCTCCCTGTTTTCCTTTAAAACTTTTAGGTGTCAGCATGGCATGCTCCCAAGGCGGGGACTGGCAGTGCATTTCTTCAGTAGGAGCTCAGATTTTGTAACTCCCCGTCAATGTGTCGCACTTACATTGATGTTTGCCATCAGCAGGAGGTAAAGCAATGATTTTTGATCACTGTTACCCTTGATTAGATTGGAGCCACCACGCCACTGCCTTCACTGCTGGGAATGGGTTCACTGACATGGAGCTCCACTCTGCTGTGGCTCGTGGCAGTCTCTCATGTTGGAGATCACAGATCTCTCCTAATGCTTCTCAGGTTTGTCAGACACGTCCATTGATTTGAGCTCCATGAGGTGTGACTTCCAATGCTGAGCACGATGAGGTGAGGCTGGGAGAGGTGAGAACCCAAAGCAATTTGAGGAAATTCTGCCTTCTGTCTTCACGGTCTTGCTTGAATTGATTTTCTCACCCATTCTTTCTCTTGAGGGCATGGACATTACAGAATCATCTTCTCATCATTAGTAATTACTGCTAGTTTCATAATTCTACTTGGATAGAGAGGAAAATCCTCATTCTGAGTAACATACACATTGAGAAGACTAAAAAGATCAAATTTGAGTGATAAAGATTATAATTCTTATTTTTCATGGATGAGACACAAGGCAACGAAATTAGTTGACTTCTCCCCTTCCCAAAATCATATGGATAGTGGATGCCTCGTTCATTAATGGCTTTGGGTGCCTAACCAGACTTCTGAAAGGTTGGCAGAGTCCTTTGTCTGATAACTGTGTTTTGAAGAATTCCCAAACTGATTTTAGAAGTTCTCCATGGGGTTTTTTTTGTGCTTCATTGTCCACCATGAAACTCTCCGGTGTGACAAGAACAGTAAATGAACCAGAAGTGTCGATTTTTATTAAGCATCAGAGCATTCAAATATAGAAAGAGTTCTAAAAGTCTATTGAAAGTTAGAACAGGTTTAGATACCAGGCACAGGATTTGAGGTGACACCTGGAAAAGCAATCAGGAGTGTGCCTTTCTGTGGGCAAATCCAGCTCCCTCTGTTCAAGTTTGTGGAAGTGGTGCCTTGAAATCGCTCTGAAGAAATGTGATGTAATGAAAACGGAACATAAATCCCTTGGTTAATCTTGGTGGTCGATTGGTGTGAAATTTCATGTAAGCTTCGTTTGACATTTGTTTTGCAGTTTGGATTTTTTTTGAGGGTTTTTTTGGGTTTTTTCTTTTGTTTTTCCCTTAAAGCTCTTGCAGAAAGTCTTTGAAATCAGATGCTGATTGGAATTCAACCCCTGCTATTTTTTAAATTCATATACACATCTATATATGGACTGTTTCTTTTTGGAGTGGACTACATATATCTAAAAATACATGGTCAATTAAAAAGGTCAGTGTCCTGGATGCTAAGTTTTTCTGATTTAACAGCTGATTGAAAACTGAAATTGGAATCCCTTCCATTTCCAGCCATTACCCATGGTGTTACTAAGCAACACCACCTTCCTGTTATTGATGGGGCTGAGTGCACACAGATCTTGCTGACTGGGATGGGTGTAACTACACCTCTGTTTAACTGGTAAACCTTGAATTTCAACAGCACCAATTTTCTGGTGGTGGTGCAGATGCAGAAGCATTGATCTGGAGCTCTTTGGAGGAGTGTTCTTCTGTTCCCATCCATCTGCCGTCAGTTCTTACGCTTGAGTGGTTAGAAAGTTGTGTAAGTTGCTGTGCAAAACCTCACAGTAGGTACTAAGACTTCTCTGAGTATGAATATACCTCATTTAGACTTGTAAAGTCAGGGAAATGCTAAACCAGTTGGCATTCTCCTCTCTTCTGCCATACACAAGAAGCACACTTCATCTCTCCTGATGTTTCAGCTCACTGAGCATCCTCCATTCTGATCCTTGTCCCTTCTGACAGAACCTCTCTCTTTATCCCTTTCATGTCCCTTCCTCAAGCAGTTCTGCATTTCTGAGTACAATTTATTCCTGCAGCAGATGTAGCAGAGCTGAAGGGAAAATACCCCCCAACCTAATAAAGGTTTGCACATCGAATGAGGCAGAATTAGGGCTGGTGTGATACAACATCCATGGTCCTCAAACAGCTGGAAATGTTTCTCAGATGAGCCACTGCACAGGGCTGAGGTGGTCTTGGTCTTTGCTCATGGTCTTTGCCTGACTGTCCTGGAAACAGAAATTCTAGGGACAAGTAGGTCCAATCAGGTTTATTATTTAAGGTGATGGAGCTGGGGAAGGGTCTGGAGCACAGATCTTATGCGGAGCAGCTGAGGGAGCTGGGAGGGCTCAGCCTGGAGAAAAGGAGGCTCAGAGGGCACCTTATTGCTCTCTACAACTCCCTGACAGAAGGTTGTAGCAAGGTGGGAGTTGGACTCTCTGCCCAGGTAACAAGCGACAGAACAAGAATAAATGACTCCAAGTTGCACCAGAGGATGTTTAGATTGGATATTAGGAAAAATTTCTTCACTGGAACAATGATCAGGCATTGGAATGGGCTACCCAGGGAAGCGGTGGAATGACCGTCCTTGGAAGTGTTCAAAAATGTATGGATGTGGCACTTGGGGACATGGTTTGGTGGTGAACATGGTGGTGGTTGGGTTAGCAGTTGGACTCGAGAATCTTCGAGGTCTTCTCCAACCTTAATAATTCTGTGATTCCACGATTATTTTGGCCTTGTTGATGTGATGGGAGCTGGCACAGTCAGCAGGCGCAGCTCTAGGCAACATTTGTGGGGCTGTCTTGGAAGAGCTGGGAAGGTGGGAAGGGAATGAATTGATGCTGCCCAGCAAGCCCAAGGAGCACCACGGGCTTTCTGAGCATGGCCCAAGTCCCCACAGCAGCACGTGGGAGGTGTGTGGTGTCAGTAGGTGTGGGAGGGCAGGAGAGAGTGTCATAAGTGAGCTGATGTCCTGAAGATGCGATTCCATTTGTGGATTTGTACTGGGGCTGTTGTGCTCCACCTCTGGTTGCCTCAACAGCAGGCTTGTCAGGTAGATTGAAACTTAATTTTGAAGACTGTGTAGGGATTTCAGTCAAATGTCATAAAGAAAAGGCAGGAAGCTTCTTCCTGGGAGAGAGGAGTGTTGGTCCGAGGATGGCCATCTGAGGCATGAAACCTTGGCATTGCAAGGGTTTGAGGGCTGTGCCTCCCACCCATTGCAGTAACTTTAAGCACGTATCTCCTTGCATTGGAGTCAATGGTGGCATTCACAGGCTTAAAGCTTGGCAGCTGCTTAAGTACTGTGGAATGATATCTAGAATTCATCCTCAAGGACCTGCTTTGGAAGAGGGAAGGATGCAGACTTTCCACTAAATATCAGTGGGATTCACAGAAGAGGTCAAGCTGAGACAAAACACATTCCCAGGATAAGGTCTATCTGTCTGAAATTTCTGACCTGAGTTTTCTAAGCCCAGTAAGTGGATACTCACTAATGCAAAATTCCATGCTGGCTAAATGGATTTCAGTTAATTTTCTGCTATGAAAGCATTTCAATTTTAACAATAGCTGTCACTCCCAATATAATACACAAATAGTTTAGTAATATAGGCCTTAAAACACTACTCTGATAAATATTTATGTTACTGATTTTAAGTTAAAAGCTTGGTTATGAATTGTTTTCATTCCAGCAGTGTAAACATCCTTCTAGAGTATGCACTGTAATGTTGAGATTGAAGTCACTTACCCTGTTTGCCTGGTCCTGTTTTATCAGTGCAAAAATATTCTTTAGTGGATTCTGATAAACGTATTTCACTGTTAAAAGGCTCTTCTTTTCTGTACAATACAGAAGGGAAAATTAATGTTAGGTACCTTTTTGCAGCCAGCAAAAAGGCATCAGTTCTTTGTTTGCTGGATGCTACATTAGTTTAAATAGAAATTTGAATACATGAACATAAAGCACAGGCCTTCTTTGCATTTTTCTGGTGATAAATGGATTTTGGCTATTGGTTAGTTAATGTTTTATGCTTATTTGATAAAGGAAACTCAGCTTTATAAAATGAGAAACAAAAGCTATTTAAGGTGTGCGAAATGAGGTACCAGCATAAATAGCCTTAGCTCTGAATTGACGAGCAGTGATAGATAAATAACTGAATATGGGTTCTGAACTGGAATCCCAGCCATATTCTTGTGGTGAAAGGGAAGGATTTGAGTGATGGCAGCAGAATGCAAACTCTCCCCAGTATCATCAGAGCCTGAAGTGGCTGTAGAAATTCCGGCAGTCATTTAATAAAAACACCTCTTTTACTGTGGAGGCTGTAAATTATACAAGCCTGTCAAGTTACAGCTCTGCCTTTGTGCACAGCACGATTGTAATGTTCTCAGTCCATAATTTAGAAAAGGATTAAAGTTCTCCAATGCTCTGCTGTTTTTACAATGTTTTGGTGATAATAAGATTACCTCAGCCTCCCCCTCTCATGTGAAAATGTCGCTAAAAAGACATACCATATTTGAAGGTGGGGTTTTCTCACACACAGATGCATATATATGAGAGGGAGAAAATACATGACAGTGGTGTCTGGCATCAAAACCTTATTGTGGGGCTGGAGATGCCTCATTACTCATGGATGTTGAAGGCATGCAGCTAATGTATGGATTTGCTCTGTATGAGGGCTAGTGAGTCTTTAAGGTCATGTCAGTAAGGTTTCTGCTTATTAAAATAAAAAAGGTTTAAAAAAGGGTTTTTTAAAATCTTGCAAAGACTACAGAGCTTTTAGAGGACCTATTCCCTGGAAAGCCAAGTTTCTTTACTTACCAGGGCTTCTCAACTGGATAAACCTCAGGAGAAGAAAAATCTTACAACTGTTGTCTAAGTCAGAAAGTAAGAGCAGAATAGACTTTCTACCAGAATAAAATCGTGGTTTCAGAAGCCTAGTGTCAGTGGGTATTCCAGAGATGGCAGAAAATGATAAATGCTCTGCTGGGGATCTGGGAATTCTGTTTTCAGTAGTAGGAAGCTCTGACTTCTCTCATCATTTGCCCCAGGTCTTCAGTTTGCCACTGGGCTTAGACTCCTTGCTGCTTCTGCCAGAACTTGGCTGCTGTAGCTTTGAGGATGTGTGGGTATCTTATTTTTGAAGAAAATGGAAAAATATTCTGCTGACAGGTTTGTTGCTGGTTTGTTGTTTGGGTTTTCTTCTCAAAGATGGCACTATGAACCACAGAGAGATTAGGCAGAGGTCCTGTGGAGGTCAGATTAGGCAGCAAAAGTGTTGGAGAGGTAGGTAAAGAAGCATGAAAGACAAAATTTGTCATGTGCAGCTTCAGTATTGCTCTGATTATCTCTACCACATACCAGACATACTTAGGTTTCGATTTCCTTGCAAAAACTCTTGTTAATACCATTTGCTGGAATTATTTAAGGGAAGGAGAGGATTCTAGAAGATACCAAAGCCTGAGACCTCACCTACAGTCAGAGCCTATAGACTGTATTATACAGGAAACATAGGGCCATAAAAAAGACATTAAATTCTTTGTGTTCTAAGATCCAGGATGAGGCAGGTCCCCTGGAGTTAGCTATGATTTCAGCTATGAATGACTCCAGAATGCAATTCCATCAGGAAGGCTTGACTGTCGTCCATGGACATCTTGATCATCCCTCTTTTCCCTTTCCTCCTGCTCCTGTGAGGAGGAACTAAACAACCTGGCCACCTTTAGTCCCAGGACTCGCTTCAGTGTGGAGGCAGAGCCATTTCATGTAGATAAATGTAGCATCACTGGGCTCAGGCATAACTTCGCCTTCAAAGCCACAGTCTGGTGTGGAACAGCCAGTTTTCAGAGCTGTGTCGACTCAGCTGTGCTGTGCTAGTTGTCCATGGCATGTTCTTTCTCTGTCCATGGCAGATGCAGAGGGAAATCTGAAGCCTTCAGCGGGACACGATGGAATTGAACAAGCTGGAAAGCTGTGCCCATCACCTGGAAAAATCCTTGAGTGAGCTCTTCAAGATAACACATGCTCCAAACTCCAGTGTCTGTCTCTGTAGCTGGGAAACTGGAGGGCTGTGGAGAGGCCTGGAAAGGAAACAAGGATCACAGAATGAGTAGTGTTGGCAGGGACCACAGTGGGGCATCTGGTCCCACCTCCTGCTCCAGCAGGGCCATCCCAGAGCACATGGCACAGGGTTGTGTCCAGACAGCTCTGGAATATCCCCAGCGAGGGAGACTCCACACCCTCCCTGGGCAATCTGTTCAGTGCTGGGTCACTGCACAGCAAAGAAGTTCTTCCTCCTGTCCAGGTGGGACTTGCTGGGCATCAGTTCCTGCCCGTTCCTCTTGTGCCATTGCTGGGCCCCCCCGAGCAGAGCCTGGTCCATGCTCTGCCCCCTCCCTGCACACACTGACACACATGGGGGAGGTCCCCTCTCGGTGTCTCCTCTGGAGGCTGAACAGCCCCAGCTCCCTCAGCCTTCCCTCCTAAGAGAGATGCTCCAGCCCCTTCAGCATCTCCGCAGCCTCCGCTGGACCCGCTCCAGGAGCTCCGTGTCCCTCTTGTCCTGAGGAGCCAGCACTGGACACAGCACTCCAGATGTGCCTCCCAGGGATGAGCAGAGGGTCAGGATCAACCCCCTGGACCTGCTGCCAATGCCCTTCCCAGTGCACCCCAGGATCCCACTGTCCTTCCTGGCCCCCAGGACACGCCGATGGCTCAGGGACAGCTTGTTGTCCCCCAGGACCCCCAGGTCCTGCGCAACAGAGCTGCTTCCCAGCAACTCTGTGCCATGTGCTCTGGGATGACCCTGCTTGAGCAGGGAGGTTGGACCAGATGAGACACTTCCAACCTGACCCATCCTGTGATTCTCCAATTCTATATGAAGAGAAGCTGAGGGCACTGGGTTTGTTCAGCCTTGGACAAGTCTCAGGTGGGGTCTGTGTGCAGACTTTTACTGCCTAAAGGGGAGTTTTAGAAAAGGCAGAACTAGACTCTCCTCAGAAGTGCGCAGAGAAGGGACCAGAGGCATGGGCCACACTGCAACAAGAAAAATTCTGATTTTTGATTAGGAAAAATTCTTCTCTGTGAGAGCAGTGCAGTGCAGGAGCACGAGTCTAGGGAAGATGAAGGATTTCCATCCTTGGGAACAGTCCAAGCTTGACTGGACAAGGCTCTGTGGGATCTCATGTAGCTTTGGAATTAGCCCTGCTGTGAGCAAGAGATTGGACTTGGGATGTCCAGGGGTCCCTCACTACCTGAATTGTTTAGTCAAAATAGTGTTAAAGTCTCAAAGTTCATGCAGGCTGTCCCAGCTTCTCCAGAGCCACTTTCCACCTTGTACTGCCAGGGCTGCTTGGTCAGCCTGTGCATTTCACAATCCTATGTGGAAAACAAAACTTGCCTAGTCCCCCTGGTTATTCCTGACTAAAAGGTTTTTCCTAAACAGTAAGCTAGGAAATGATACAACCAGGTCAATTCGGTGTATTTCCTTGTCACCTCCCTCACCCCGTGCTCCCCTCACCCAAAACTTCTTGAAAACTTTGTTCAATCAACCTCAAGTTTCCTAAAGGGACATTCTACCCTGAGTTAATATCATGCCTGTGAAAGTTCAGGCTGATTATTTTTCCTCTGGAGAGGGAGTCAAAATGGGGCTTATAATGGAGGTCTTGTTTCAAACGAGGATGAAAGAATTTAGCATTTATGACATCAGTGGGGTGGCCGGGGCGTGGAGTTGCATGCGAGTGAGTGGGGAGGGAGCTGAGCTCTTCTCTGCACCAGTGGTTTTGAGAAGGAGCCTTTCTCTGGTGGAGGTTTATTCAATCCCACCTAAACACATGTACATATTTATTTACTAAAGCAATCCTGGCTACAAATAGGACCAAAATCCACCTTTAAACATTCCCCTACAAGCAACCCCTCTAAGACAAAATCTTTCTCCAGCCCTGCTTAAGAAAAAGCCTTGGAGAGTTTATTTTCCTCAGGCTTTGCTACTCATTGTTTTCCAAAAAAGCACCCCTCTGCTTTTCCAAGACTAAGGATAATTCTGTGGCTAAAGCACATGACTAGGACTTGGGGTTTTCTTCCCAGCTGTTGCACAGACTTCTTGTGTGTCCCTGAGTAAATCTGATTAATCTTGCTGCACATCTGTAAAATGGATGCACTGCTCTTTTTCCTCATTCAGTGAAGCTGCTGCAAGAGTTTTAGACCTTTGCAAGTCAACTGAGTAGAAATGGAAAGAAACAAGCATGAAATTTTGTGTGCAAGTGTGTATACTAACTGAGGAAACAGTGGAATTTGTATTTCACAGGGGAGGTTATTAATTCTGGATGTAACATTTGTATCTAGAAAGCTTATTCTAGTTTTTTCTCCCTAACCATATGTTCTTTTGGCAATTCTTATTTTCAAAAAAAAAATGAATAGGAGAAAAAAAAAGTTACTTTTTCAAATGAAGAAGAGGAAACCTTGTTTTGTCAGTATTATATATATATATATATAGAAGGGGAAAATAGGTCTTCCCAGCCATATCCTACGTGTGCTATGGGAAAAGCAATGCACTCAGTGCTCTAGTCTGGTTGACAAGGTTGTGATCAAAGGTTGGACTCGATGCTCTTGGAGGTCTTTTCCAACCTTAAATGACTCTGTGGTTCTGTGATTTGTTTTACCATCAGTGCCAGTGTAGAGCCCTGTAACTCATCTGAACCCTGCTGTGAGGAGAGAGGACCTTCCCATGATTGTGTGTCATGCTCACCACTGCATATGTGGAAAAAGCAGTCGAGGATATAGCACAGCAGTATAGGGTATTTTACCCTCTGCACTTTAAAAAGTGTAACTCCATTATGGGGCAGAGTTTTTGAACTTCTGTGCCTCCCTTCCAGCTGTTCAAAATGGGATACCTCAGAGGGACTGGGCTTTCTGTGTGCTGCATGTTCACAGCTGAAACGGAATTCTTCTGACAATGGGGCTCCTTTAAATCAGTTCAAGATTAGGGTCTGGAAATAGCATCCAAAATTACTAGCTGGATTGAAAAGCCAATAGATATGATAAATATTTTGAAATCATTGTAATTTTCAACTCATATTTTCCCTTCAAATGGTTTTACAATAGTTTTTATCAGTTGGTCTATAATGATTATTTTATAATAATTTTTATCATGTGGCTGAAAACTTTAGTAAAAAATTGCATCATGAGAATTTTTAAAAAATATTTTAAAAATAATTTTTGAAAATTATAAACCAATTACAAAATCACAAGTGTTGAAGTTTGCATCTTTGTGATAGTAAATCCCCATTAATTTTGAAAGACTGTGATCTGCACCCTGCACTTGAAAGCACAAGAAATATTGCCAGTGCCAAAAGTTCAGGCTGCAAGTATTTACGGGAGTGGCTGAAAAATGAGATTTAGGAAGTAGTTCAAGTTCTGTTCACATTTTTCAGTTTTCATTCATCTCCTGTTACATTTTTAAGCTTTCTCATCAACAACAAGCACTGATGACTCACTGAGAGAATACCAGTGAGTTGGTTATGTCACCACGTATCTTCAGGAGCTGGAAATTTAAACAGAAGAGTACAATGGATTTATCATGACAGTAAATCATATAATGCATGTCTGTCTCTATTTCTAACAATTTCATTCAGTCCTGCACATGGGTGATCCCGTCCCTACTGACTGAGGGATTATAGACCTGTGCAGGAACATGATGGGAACATGGAGAGAGGCATGAAGTTGTGTCAGGGCAGGATTATGCTGGATATTGGGAAAAGGTTCTTCCCCCAGAGGGTGGTGGGCACTGAACAGGCTCCCTAGGGCAGTGGGCACAGCACCAAGGCTGCCAGAGCTCAAGGAGGGTTTGGACAACACCCTCAGGCACGTGGTGGGATTGTTGGGATGTCTGTGCAGGGCCAGGAGTTGGACTTGGTTATCATTGTGGGTCCCTTCTTACTCAGAATATTCTATGATTTCAGGCATGGTTTTCTGAATAAAATCCCAGAGGGAAGGTGTGTCTCATGGGTGAGATGCTAACTCAAGATTCAGAAGGTTATTTGTGCACATTGCATGTGCAGAGGGTTCTGGTGTGAACCTGGGTTGTCACCCTCTCAAGTGGTACTCTCCTGCTTTGCCTATGGCAAGAGTCAGCTCTCGTCTCATAGCAGGTTTTCAGGACCATTGCAGAGCCTTTCTGAACCATTTCTAGCTTTTTAATGTCCTGTGATAGAGCCCAAACAGTAGCACCACGTCCTCTGCCCCCTCCCTGCACACACTGACACACATGGGGGAGGTCCCCTCTCGGTGTCTCCTCTGGAGGCTGAACAGCCCCAGCTCCCTCAGCCTTCCCTCCTAAGAGAGATGCTCCACTCGTTCCACTCCCCCTGCCATGGACAGGGACACCTTTTGCTGGACCACGTTGCTCAGAGCCCCATCCGACCTGGCCATTCAGTGCCAACAGCCTCCCTGGTTCCTCCCCACTCTTCCCCCATCTAAATCTCATTTATTAATTACTTCACCACTTGGGGGTTGTGTGCTCAGCCAAAGCCCCGGGCAGGAACCCTTTCCAGGGCTCTGCTGTGTCCCAGCTGTGCTCCTGTTTGCGTGGATGCTGAGCCTGGTGCCCACAACATGAGCTGCTCGTTGCTCCCCTTTGAAGCCCAGGTATGCAGAGAGCACCACACAAGCAGAACCCTCAGCCCAGGTGGAGCCCCTGGGTGCTGTAACACTCCCAGGGCCTTTTTCCAAGATCAGAGACTCCCAACATTTAGAGCTTTGCTTATTTTGACAGTCAGCAACTGCCAAGCCTGTAATCTGTTTGTTTCTTCATCAAGCAGGCTAATAAATGGTGCAGTGCTGCTAAATCTGTGTAAAGGGGAGAGGCAGCCTGTAGTCTTATTCAGCATCTTATATCAGCCTAGCTTAACCCAGCCAAGTATATTTACATGAAATAATGGAGTGAGTTTTGCAAATTCCCCCCCCCTTTTTTTTTTATTTTAAGTGACTGTCTAGCCAAGTTCATTTCCTCTCCTGTCTGAGCTCCTCTCTGAAATATATTATCCCACTTATTAAAAGCCAATAGCACTGTGCTTTGCTTTTCTTCCACGCTCTCAGAAGAAGGGGCATGCAGGGGATGCTTGGATTAACTGAGTGGGGCACCCCAGAGCTGGGATTCTTTATGAATGAGCTCATATCCTCTCTCCGTATGATAAGAGGAATGCCGCTTGCATCCCGGAGCTGACTACATAAACATACACACACTTGGACGGGGGAGCGTGGAGTGTGAGCAGAAACCGGGATATCCAAACAAAGATCTGAGTGACAAGGGATCATCTGCCAGCCCCTCTGCCCGGGCAGGCTGCAGCCATTTCTTGGTGGCCATGGTCCTGTCATTCCCAGTGAAATCCATCCTTCCCAGGAGGGGGAAGGGAGGAAGGGAGAGGAGATGACAGATCCCTGTTTGCATTCTTCAGGGAGAGCAGCTGCAATTGTCTTACTACAGTATGTCAACATGAAATTATGACAAATCAGGCCGGGATGTACTGGCAGATGAAAACAATAAGGAGGAAGCAGAGTAGAGGGAAGCAGGGAAGAATGAATTATACCTAAAACTCTCTTCCATCCTGCTGGAAAATGCCTGTGGAAACGTAATAGGACTGAAGGCTGTAGGTATGCCTGGAAATGACTCAAGGAGCAAAGGCTGAGTTTTCAGGTTCATTTAAATCTGTCTCTAATATACTACTTTTTTTTTTTTTTTTTTTACATTCCATAGGAACCTCTCAAAAATTAACCTGAGAGTAGCTGGAAAAAGGCGAGTCCGTCACCTTTCCCTGTGAATGGGATACAGTCAGTTTAGCACCCAACACTCTCACACTCTAAGTGACGCCAGGCTTTGACCCTGTCAAAGGTGAGGAACCCTCTCTGGCCTCCATAGTTACACACTTTCCTACTCCCCCCTCCTTTTTTTCTTTCTTTTTTTCTTTTTTTCCTTTTCATTTAAAGTGTTGTTTGGTAGCAAAGGGAGAACTAGCAAGAGCAAGGCTTCAGCTTCCTTCTTTCCGCCTCCTTTCTATCTAATGGAAGTCCTTGAAATGGGATGCGATGAATGTTTCCTTTATTAAAAACTGAGCCTTCTCCAGCCCACACAGTTTCACAACACTTGATAGAATGCACATTTTTCCAGTTTCTTTTTCTTTTTTTTTTTAAACAATGTCCAGCAATTGAAAATAAGTCACTGAAGGGGCCATATTCAGCATTAATGTAATTGTGAGCCATTCCCTCTGGTCCCAACAGGAGATGCACTCACTTTCACCAGAGCTGGATCTGGTAGCTTGTAGACACCTCATATTTAGGATCGACACCTAATATTTAGGATTGGCACCTCATATTTAGCATTGTCTCTGCAAAGACTGGATGGCAAACTTCCTCAGGTTTGTGAGTCTATTGATGCAGTGCTTGGTTGCAAAGGAAAGAAGGGGGAAAGCAGGGAGCACAGGATTTTTCCCTAAAAGCTGGCTTTATTTCCCTCCACCCAGGTTGTGCTGCCTCTCTGCCTGGCTGGCACCTCTGAGGAAGCTGCCACGTCACACCTCGCTGGAGCCGGGGAGAACGTGGTGGGTTTGCTCTGGAGGGTGGAGGGTGCATGAAAATATTTTCTGTGGTTTCAGTTTGCATGTCTGCATGGAAAAGTCTGGTGAAATGTAATAGGTATGAATCCAGGAGGATCCACAGAAATATGTGAGGACAGATTTCAAGGAAGGGAGCGCGAAACCCCCAAAACATTTTCATGGGGATGTATATTCCCAATAAACTTTCAAAATCTGTAATACTTTTTTTTTCTATTAAATTCCACAGGAGTTTTCCATAGGTTTGGTTCAGACCTCCCCTCGTCCAGGCTCTATGCCTTACATTTTAATGAACTGAGAGAGCTTTGCTCTGTGCATCTCTCATCAGTGGCACTTTTCTGAGTGCACTGAAACCCTTCTGTGCTCGCACTGCTCTTCTGAGACAGTGAGAAGTCCCTAGACTTGGGGGCACGTTGGAAGGAAAGACCCGCCTTTCCCATGATCTAGTCTTTAAAACTTCAAGTAATGTGACAAGCACGTACTGCAAGATCATATCCTTCCTGTTTGGTTTACTCCCAGCCTCACAGTGCCCTGATGCAATTGTTCTGCAGGTCCATCCCTGGCACTCCTCTTCTCCTGGGCATCAGCACAGCAAGGACATGGACCTGTTGGAGCGAGGCCAGAGGAGATCGCCAAAATGATCAGAGGGATGGAGCACCTCTCCTAAGAGGAAAGGCTGGCAGAGCTGGCATTGTTCAGCCTGGAGAAGGGAAGGCTTTGGGGTGACCTCACTGTGGCCTTGCAGTGCCTGAAGGGAGCCCACAAGGAAGGTGGAGAGAGACTATTTCCAAGGGCTGGAGTGACAGGACAAGGGGAATGGCTTCAGACTGACAGAGAGCAGGGTTAGATTGGATATTGGGGAGAAATCCTTCCCTGTGAGGGTGGAGAGGCCCTGGCACAGGTTGGGCAGAGAAGCTGTGGCTGCCCCATCCCTGGGAGTGTCCAAGGCCAGGTTGGATGGGGCTCTGAGCGACCTGGGCTGGTGGAAGGTGTCCCTGCCCCTGGCAGGGGGTGGGATGGGATGATCTTTAAGGTCCCTTCCAAGTCAGGCCACTCTATGATTCTGTCTCCCTGGCCTGGATTAGACAGAAGCACAAATTTGTGCTGGGAAGCTCTGCAGAAGGATTGGAAGAGTCTCAGGCTCAGAAAGACAGGCAGTGGGAAATTATCATACATAATGAAAAAATACACAGGACTAAAGGCAAAGACTGACCCCTAACTCCCCTAAGCACCCTAAGTATTGATCTTCTTTTGCCCCGGGTGTTTTTGTTCCTGACTGGGGAAGCTCCAGCCTTTGTTGTGTGGGGTCCAGCATCAAATCATGAATTTACTCTGCACACAGAGGGTGAATCTGGTGGTCTGGAGAACTGAAGCACAGAATGACTTCAGCAGAGGACTCAGGAGCTGCACCCATTACAGAAATGTCTGTCCAATGCTTTACCCAGAAGACCAATGCTCTTCTCAGAACAGTGTTCCCAGGGTCTTGCACTATGTGCTGCTAACTTCTACTGTAACGAAATTGGTTTAGAAGGAATAATTTTATGGTTTTTTCTCTTCTGAAAGCTTGACCGCAGCAGAGGGGAAACCCTGAACTTGTGTAGGTGAAGAAATGAGAATGTGTAACCAAGGAATAGGTGTTTATTCTGCAATACTTTCAGTTTTGCTTAATAATACTACCCCCCACCTCCCTTTATTTGCAAGCAATGAGAACATCAGTTGCTATTTCAGTTTGAATCACAGGTGATTTTAACCTGATTACAGTCACACAAGGCACATTTCCACTTCATTGTGAGCTTATTCCTAACGTCTCATGATGCCTCCATATTCTCCTCTTTCTTAAATGGGCTCATGGAATGTTATTGTCAAAATCTACATGCATCTCGATTTATTCATAGAATCATCAAAGGATCATAGAAGGGCCTGGGTTGTAAGGAATCTTAAAGATCATCTCATCCCAACCCCCTGCCGTGGGCAGGGACACCTTCCACCAGCCCAGGTTGCTCAGAGCCCCATCCAACCTGGCCTTGGACACTCCCAGGGATGGGGCAGCCACAGCTTCTCTGCCCAACCTGTGCCAGGGCCTGCCCACCCTCACCGGGAAGGATTTCTCCCCAATATCCAATCTAACCCTGCTCTCTGTCAGTGTGAAGCCATTCCCCTTGTCCTGTCACTCCAGGCCCTTGGAAATAGTCTCTCTCCACCTTCCTTGTGGGCTCCCTTCAGGCACTGCAAGGCCACAATGAGGTCACCCCAAAGCCTTCTCTTCTCCAGGCTGAACAATGCCAGCTCTCTCAGCCTTTCCTCTTAGGAGAGCTGCTCCATCCCTCTGATCAACTTGGTGGCCTCCTCTGGCCTCACTTCAGCATTCTGTGGAATATTCTGTGGAACAGCAGAAGCCATAAAATAAGCTTGAAATTGTGGTGGTGCATGGTGGGTTGTAATGCATTTAGCATGTGGTAAGCCAAGCAGAGAAAAATGTCTGGAAGTTTCTGTGAGACACTTTTGCACTTTCAGCAGTAGCTGATGATTTACAAAGAGGAATTACCCTTCCTTCCCTATTGGTAAATCTGGTGTAATAATAATGTGGTGATGGTGATAATAATAATTAATACTTTATTAGTCATCTTGCTGCTAAGCCACTGTCCTGTTGTTAGTGTGTTTTCACAAAGCTGCAGTGACCAGGACAAGTTGCTGGAAAGCTAATGAAAGATTCGAAAGACACTTTACACAGGAATTTGGGTTTCTAACAGAGCTTACACATCCATTCCTCTACTCTCCTTTTCACTAAATAAGTCCCACTGGAGCTGTCTGAACAAGCCAGATGAGCCAGACCTGCTTGTATGCATTGAATTGTGTCAAGTAGGGGAGTTCACTTGCAGGTAGGTAGTTCCTTTTCTTGCTCTGTCCTTCTGAATCCTTGACACTGAAGATTACCAGACCTTTTTTTTTGGCTTTGCAGCAAAACTTGAGACTTCTGAGCCATAAGTACACAGTGATGACTGAGAAAACCTCGTGCCTTACTTCTCTCTGATATGGTTCAACAAGTGTTTGGACAACGCTCTCAGGCACGTGGTGGGATTCTTGGGGTGTCCTGTGCAGGGCCAGGAGCTGGACTAGATCATCCCACCTTGGGTCTGTGCATGCACAGACAGGTCCCAGGATGTGAGGATTAGAATTTGGAGTTTTTGAAAATGTCAGGTCGAAAATCACCACATAGATGCTTTTTTTCCAAGGCATGGTCCAGACAATCTGGCTTTCTACCCCTTTGTTTTTATAATCAGCCAATCTGTTTTTGCTAATGTCTAGGAAAAAAACAAGCCAAGAGTTTAAGCCCAGGACATTCCTTTCCACTATGGACAAAGGTCTTGCACAGGTAACGCTAGAACTTAGTATATGTGGCAAAGTGATAAATCACTGAAAGCAAGGTTTTATCTGCTAACAGCCCCTCCAACAACCCTTCCTTCCTTCCTTCNAAGGACTGTGCTCCAGTAAAAGAAAAGCAGAATAGCTTCTTGTTTTCTTGATAAATGGCAAAAACACCTTGTTTCTACAAAATCATGCCATTTCTGCCACAGAAGTTCACAGTCACACCAAGATCCTTGGGAGAAAGTATTTATAATTTTCTCTTTTTTTTTTTTCGCCCTGGTTCAACAATGTTTCATGATAGATGGAGCCGACTCCTTTGGGCTTTCTATGGCCTTCTTTCCAATCATAAGTCCTTTGAGAAATGTGGAGGAGGGGCCAGTCCCTTCTCAGCAGTTATGGGAAATGGAGACCGATTAAATCATAGGCTTTGCCCTGTCAGTAAAAATGTAAAAATGTCAAACATGAAAAAAACATGTTTCCATATTGGGTGATGTGTGGGTTTTTCTCTCAACTGTAATTGCTCTTGCAGTGTAAGAAAGCAGCACAAGGTTTAGATTAGTCAAGCACATTTTTGCACTGTGTATATAATAACAAAAACCCCAGACCTGCCAACCCACCCCCGGCCTTGAATTTTTGGTAGACTTTCTAGTAAAGTTCCCTCTCCAGTCCTTAGGGGAGCCTTCAAGGGTGAACTGATGAAGACATGCCTCTTGTACCACTTGCATTTTTACATCTTGAGCTCTGCTGTGACCTCCTCTGTCTGAAACTTGTTCCATCAGTGTTCCATTCAGTGGGAGCAAGGACAGCCCCAGTCACGCCTGTCCTGGAGCACCTCAGCTCCCCTCTGTCGAGGCAGCTTTCCTTTGGGGTGGGATGTCCTCTCTGCCCAGGGTGTTGTGTCTCTATTTGTAGAGAGGGACCAATCCCAGTCGCCCTTGTGCATTACTCGTTGACTGGTCTCTAAGGTCAGAGTCAGACCCCAAAGAGGACATAACAATGCCTGTCCTCTGTCTTTATCATAAAAAAGAAGTTCAAAGTCAGCTCTTAGCTAGCTGTTGAGGCAAGTTCATGGTGACAACTGCGTGGTGCACCATCCTTGAATAGTCATTTGAGGTAGGTAGTAAGAATTCAGCTCTGGGGGGAGAGCTTTCATTGCAGTGGTTGTAGAAGGTGGCTAACTCCCCAATTTGGATTGGGGTTGTTGAACTTTTAAATGGCTAAAGATAGGAGAGATAAGTCTTACTAACTGAGATGAAAGGTGTCAGACCTTGCCAGGGGTGAGGAGCTACTTCACAGGCACAAGGATGGCAGATTCAGGAGCAGGAGGAGGGCTGAGGGTGGGCTGGGCTGAAGAGGCTTCAACCAGCTAGAGGAGCATTTTCCATATGTCAGCCCAGAGGCTGCCAGCTTTGCTCCTGCTGAAGATACCTTTCCCCATGATTAGTCCCATTGATTTTATCAGCTCTGCTCACAGGGGGCTAGCCCAGAAAAGGAGTCACCCACTGCTGAGCTCCCGCTGGGACAGACCTGTCTCCTTGCTGCTCTGGGAAGGGAGCAAACCGTGACGGGGCTGTAGCTGGCACAGCACATGCTTCTTGCTGCCAGATGCCTTGGGAAAGGAAATGAAGGATCCATCAAGTTCTCCCTTCTTCCCACTTGGGCTAAGGAAAGGGCAGAGCCTGCAGAGGCTATTATGTGTGTGAGAAGCAAGACACGGGACACGTTATGGCCCCTCACTCCTTGCATTGGCATGCTGGCAGTGATCTGGCCCAAAGTGAGGTGCTACTCTGCATAAAAAAGGGGCAGAGACTGGCTTTCGGTGGCCAGAAGGTTTTAGAGGGCCCAGAGCATGAGGTCAGTACAAGCCCCTTGAACGAAGGTGTAGCAACAATGCATTCAGTGCATTTAGTGGTAAAAACAAAAGCCATTTACAAGAAAGGGGGAAGAAAGGGGGGAAAAACTCAACAACAACAATAAAAAAGAAGCAAACTAAAAAGGCATGTGTTTCTTCTGAAAGGCAAAGGGCTGGTTTGCCACAATGCACCATTTGCTGGAGGTTTCAGCCCCACTATGATATTATGACTGGTGGCTCAGAGACCTTGCCTGGCCTACCAATGTCATTGGCAGGGCTGGGCGCTTTTGATGGAGTTTTAGCTGCTCCCTGGCAAATCTGATGAACGGTCCTGTGGGACCTGTGGGTGTGCAAAGCCCCCATATTACCCACTGACCTGCCCCTCTGGCTTGCTTGTCATGCAATTTACACTAACTAGCACTGTCCTTGTAACTGGAAGGTAAGAAGTGAAACCCCTTTCTTTTCCCCCTAATTGTTCTACTGATTTTACAGTTACCAAGCTGTAAAGCACCTCATCACTCTTGTTAATTCTTTCTTCCTTTTGAGCTGCCAGTTAGTAATCAATTATTACCCTTGTCATTCATGCTGCAGCACAGCAGCTGGTCACAAGAAGCCTCTGTTTCACTGGGCTGGAGCCAATCAAGTCTCTCCAGCTGTCCCTTGCTGCTCTGAATCATAATGTACAGTACTTGTTGCTTTACAACTTCCTTTACCAGACTGGTTTTTTTTCTTTTATTTAAAAAAAAAGAAAAGTTAAAATGAAAAAAGTGTTTGCTCCCAGTTCTGCCCTCATGGCACATCTGGCTGCTGGAGGTTAAAGCAAACTCCCCAGTGCTGCATTTTTATGAGGGGTGGGGGGAAATACTCTGCAGATATTTTTGTCATATTCTCCGCTTTATGTGACGATTGTGTTGATATAAAGACTGCTGATAGATCAAAGGTTTCACTGGTAAAATGATATGAAAGGCAGAGACATTAACATCCATCAGGGTCCTGTTAGGATTTGCAGAACAGGGCTTCTGGGCCTCCCAAGTGAAACCTAGCAGGAAGGTCTGCGAGCCTGCATAGCAAATGAAAAGAAAACAAGAGAGGGCACAGAATATTGGAGGAGGTAGTGACCCACAAAATAGTAGCAATTCGAGCTGCAAGGCACCCTGATTGAATTGCAGCGGAGGCAAACACTCTCAGGCTTGCTGTTCTTGTTAGGAGGCGACGCAGTGTTCAGCACCGCGCTCCGAGCCATCGGCTGGGCTTGCGGGGTGGGAAACAGCAGTACCACCAGCTCCCCTGCTTGCCTTTGTTCCCAGCTCCCACCGCGTGCTGCGGACATAGGGAATCTTGCAAAAACACTCAGCCAACATGTGAGGTATTGGGAGGAAGTGCCTGGCTTTGGGGTGTCAGTATTGCCATCCTGCAGCTTATGTTCCTCTCTGTGCAGTTTAGTCGAAAGGAAGAAACCTATTTCACAAGTCTGCTACTGATGTGGGTGTTTTTATTGGCTCCAGTGGGGCGAGTCACAGGAATAAAAGTTTGGGAAACATATTTTCCGGTTTCTTCTTTTCCTCTCTCATGTGTCCCATGGAACCAATTTCCTGGGAGTACTAAGCAACAAATTAAAGCGTGGTCTAACCCCTACTAATTACAAGCTGTTGCAAGAAGTTTTCCCCCTGGTGTTTAGGAGCACAATTAATGTTAACTGTGGGATGTCCATCAGTGACATTATCTAAAAATGTCTAATTATCTAAAATATCCAATAATGCTGCAGCTGATACCAATAAACTCATCTCTGCCAAACAAAGCACAAATGTGGGTTTGCAAGAGCACTACACAAATCACACGGTGCGTGTTTGCCAAGGGGCTTCTAAGAGTTTTCATCCCAAAGGGCATAATTATTAGATGTAGAGAAGGAAAAAGAAATGGAATGCAGTCACCACTGTTCCATGTGACAAGATTTACTGCTTTGGCTTCTCAGCTGTTTGTGCCAAAGTGCCTGGGTGGGGATGGTGGTCCAGGACTCTTCATACTGGCTCAGGAGTCTTGGAAAGGGATACAGGGCTGTGCACATTTATCCCGCTGAAACAAGGTAAATGTTAGGTGTCAGGCCAGGTACCATAAAACAGAATCACAGAATCATTGGGGTTGGAAAAGACCTCCAAGATCATCAAATCCAACCTGTGACTGACCCCCACCTTGTCACCCAGCCCAGAGCACTGAGTGCCATGTCGTTGTTCCTTGGACACCTCCAGGGATGGGGACTCCACCACCTCCCTGGGAAGCTCCTTCCAATGCCCAACCACCCTTTCAGTGAAGAAATTCCTCCTGATGTCCAACCTGACCCTTCCCTGGCACAGCTTGAGGCCAGTTCCTCTTGTCCTGTCCCTTGTTCCCTGGGAGCAGAGCCCGACCCCCACCTGGTTCCCCCCTCCTGTCAGGGAGTGTAGGGAGCAATAAGGTCCCCCCTGAGCCTCCTTTTCTCCAGGCTGAGCCCCCCCAGCTCCCTCAGCTGCTCCTCATAGGACTTACTCTCTAGAGAAAGGGTAGCTTTACCCTCCTCTTCAGTTTAGCAGCTCTGCTAAGGCTCCCAAAGGTGTGGTACAACAGAGGTCTACACAGATGTCACATGGACCCTTTGCAAAGAGCTCAATTCTACCCCAGAGAGTGGCCTTTTCCATGGCAGTATTTGGGAGTCTGATGCAATGAAATCCCATAGGCACAGAGCTGACACAGATTTGCACTGTTGACTCTGAGGGTTTTCCATATTTCCTGGCCTCCCAACATCTTCTCTGAGCTTCTCATAATGGAATTAGTCCTTAAAATCAGCGAGGAACAGCTCATTACGAGAAACGAGGAAGGACTGTGTAGTTCTGGCTTTCCATATTGTCTTAAAAAAAACTTCTGGTCAGACTTCGTAACCTCCAGGACATGCCAAGTTTGCCCTGAGTATTTGATGGATCTCTCTGCTATAAAGGAAAAAGAAAAAAAAAATAAAAGGAAAAAAAAAGAGAAGTCTTTTGAAACATACTAATAATAAAAATATATTTTGGCACTATTTGAACTTCGAGGAATCAAAAATGAGCATTTACATTACAAAAATAAAAAAGGGAAAAGATAGCATTTGTTCCAACACGGGAGGAGTTTGATCTTATTAAAGCACTCCAGCACTCCTTTTTCGAGATCTGTCATTTTGAATTGTACTTACTATTCTGCCATTGCTGTTTGTTTGTGTCCACACACATTGTTGGATGGTCGCATGAAACGACCAGTCATGGTGAACTTCATCTTGCTACACAGCATAGACTTTCATAGTGAAATGTGAAAAGTATCTTGTAAATGTAATAGAATATGGATCCAAATATCTCACAGGTACATTTAGAATTATATGGGTTAACATTAGCATGTCTAGTGAAATAAAAACATTGAATGGTTCTTAGGTTGAAGAGAGGAGAAGAGGAGAACTGTGAGGTATCTTTTTACAGATCATCTCCTGCGCAAATCCAGTGGAGAAGACAAAATTTGCTCGGTCTTCTCTGTCTCAAAGGATGCGTTTCAGATCTAGTTGACACTCTTATTATTTGGGGATCTGCAGCAGACTAGGACCATCGTATCAGACATTTTTTGTGTCTCTGGAATATCTCTATCCCGAGCTACCTGGTACCAGCAGAGTCACAGCATGTAATGGAAACACCTTCCAGGAGCCAGAGGAGAAGTTTATATGATTTGCAGAAAAAGTCTTACACAATTTCATGTTTCTCTGGAAATCCAGGCCAGGATTAGGCTCACATAACACAAAGTGTTGAGGTGAAACTGGAAACTAGGGATTGTGGCTGCCTAAAGGCAACAGTAGGAATGACAGGTGTCTTGCCTGTCTCTGAGCATCTCCATCTAAGCTTGCTATGTAGGCTTGGAGTCACAGAACCATGGGATTACGGAATGGCTGGCATTGGAAAGGACCTTAAAGATCATCCAGTTCCAACCCCCCTGTCATGGGCAAAGACACCAGACAACAGACAGAAACATGGACTACCAGTTTTAGTGTCCTTATCTTTCTTGGATGTCCTTGTTCTGAAAGGAAAAATTTTGTTCACCCTTCAGCTCATTTGGAACGATACATTTCTGGATGTGGTTTGAGACAAGAATGAATCTAATTTAGGACTTGTAACACCAGGTCACGGTTGTCACCTCCACGGGACACCAAGGTAAGCATTGTGTCATCTCACCTTGCTGGTCCAAGGGCATAAAAGTTGAATCTTGGACCTGCCATACCAGGTGTTGTGCATTGCTGCTGTCCAGCTTGCTGCTACATCACGTACCTGTGGTGGCTCCACATCAATACTCAAGGCAAGAAGCTTCTTAAAGCAGTGATCGCATCAGGAATAGCAGTGCTAAAACTGATGTTATTTATCTTTTAAGTAACTCTAAATCTCTAAAGCTACAGTTCAACTTTTGCTGTCTATGTGTCACTTACCTTGCAGGTACCAGGTTGCCCTAAAAGAGAGAGAGATGTTGCAAGGGACTCATGAATATAGATTTCCACACCCAGAGTTTTATTCTATTCAGTGTGATTCATATAGCAATACCTTCTGTTTTCTTCACCTAATACCCACACCATTTTTTTTTGTAAATCTCAATTTCCAGTAATTTTGCCCTCCCCTCTCTTCCTCCAGACTCAGAGGTTTGTGGTTAATAGCTTCCTGGATACACAGGCTGCCTTACAAACTTTGCAAACGAAAGAGAACGTCCCAGTGAAATAAAATTCGAGTCTGATAAAAGCACAAGGCAAAACACAGAATAGGGCAATATCCAGATGTGGGGTGCTAGACTAAATCCTCATCTTCACTGGACTTTATACTGTGGAAATGAGAGTGCTGGTGATCATGGGAAAAGTGCTACTGGCTTTTCTCGTCATAATAAGCTGGTCTTTTCAATCTAGTCTGGTGGCTCATTCACTTTATAGCTACAGTTTTCTATTCAGTTTGATCAGCCACTTGGAATTCCCAAGTGTCAGCTGCACAGTTTAAAAACTGCTTTCCAAAGGATAATTATGCAGACCTATTTTTAGATTCTTAAGTACCTGCTTTTAGGAGCAGAATTGTGGATTCAGGCGCCCATCTTAAAAATGTAGCCCGCAGCAGTGCTCTGCTATCCAGGCCCCAAACTTGGGGGCTGAACTGAAAGTATCACTGTGCACTTACCCTGTGTCAGTGTCTCTCCAGGACTTGCTTATTACCAAAGACCTTACACCCTTCCACAGGAAAACGTCTCCACAAGAACTAGTATGAAGCAATATTAGCCCTCAAATTGATGGCTGTAGTTTGGTGATGAATCTACCCCGCTGCCCTCAGCTTTCCATCTTGCCTTGAGCTGTGGTGACACAAGGATTTGTCCATGCTTATTAGACAAGCCATAATAATTAGAAATACTTTGGCTTTGCCAGATCCTCCTGTATTAACTGCAGACACCACCTACAAGGAACAGATGAAAGCCCATTGTAAGAAACCCACGTCTGGGACTTGGTTAGAGCTTTGGAGCATTTTGTAACTCCTAGAAAAAACAAGATTCCAATTTTAGAGCATCCCTGCCCTCAGCTTATCCCCTTAGTTGTCCTGTAGGATTTTCCCCAGACTGCAGTGACCCATTTTCATTGGGCACTGTCTTCAGAGTGGGTTCTCATTGAAGCTTTCCCCAGCTGCAGAAATCTACAGGTCATCCACCTGGGGTCACCTCATATTTTAAAGGTTGTCTTTCACAGTTAATCTTTAGATCTGCTGGACACAAGTGAGTGTCTCTGAAGCTTCCTACACCTTTTCTTAATTCACCCTAAATTCTCTTCCTTAATCTGGTCACCTAAGATTGTTGTTTCCAACTCTTGTGGTCACTCAACTCACGGAATGGATCCCCCTCCTCTCCCCTTCATGGCCTTCTTTCATTCCATGGTCCTTTTTGCTCACCTTCCTTTACAAACTCTTTGGAGTTTGCATGGGTTACTTGCTGTTCACATTTTCAAGCCCATGCCAACACTTCATATTTCTGTGGTGAGTTGTGTTCAGTATCCTTACCATTCTTTCAAAACTCATGACTCTCACCTTCCCAGAGAGACAAAGCATGTCCTGTTGATGTTATGTGTGGCAAACCTGGTTGGCATTTTGGGCTTTTTAAAGGGAATTTTGCTTCTTAACCTTCCCTCTCTTTGGGGGTATCATTATCATGGTTCCTGCCATCATGGAAGGTGCGACTAATCCCATTCATACTTCTTCTGGATGCATTTTGTGAGATTTCTAGAGGAAAACCTTAATTTCACTAGTCCTGGGAGCATCCTCACTCACAGTGCTCCCTTTAAAGGCATCCTCATAGTTTATCTGGTCTCACTATACAACCAGTAGCTGCCCAGGCAGTGTTTGGTTCCACAGACATTTGAAACCAACCTAAAGAAACAGTCCTACTCTTGCTCTGTGTCATCTGGCTACTGTTTTTCTGTGATTTTGAGTCGGAGTGGGGAGAAAAATTGGCTTAAATGCAACATATTAAAGAAAAGTGATATTTTTTTCAGTTCCCCAGGACATTTCACCTGGCTGCACAAAGACCCATGCTGGCAGAAGGGAGGGTTGGCACAGGAGGTCAGATCTGTTGCTTTCAGTGCTGTCCTGTGACAAGCTCAAGGATTTGTTGAACTGCAGCTTCAAGGGGAAAATATTTGTTAAATCACTTCTCATCTCATCACTGTCCTGACTTTCTAGTCGCTGTATGCAGTGCTTCTTGTTGTGTGTCTGTACAAAACCTTGCACCACAGTATCACTGTCCCTGGGGCTCCTGGATACTACTAATGTGACAGCAATAATCCCTGTAATTCAAAGGCTGTGCAGGTCAGTGGGCTGGTGGGTTAAAGCAGATTGACCTCCAGGCTGTCTCCAGCTCTGTCTCCAGCTCCCTGAGAGAAATCATGTCGTCTGTCTGTGGCTGTATTTCAGCTGTGAGCACTTTGGGGTTTGTGCCATGGGTAGCATGAGTGGTTCACAACCTTGCTTGTAAAGCATCTTCGCATTGTTCTGTTCCGGTATCCAACAGCTCAGAGAGGTCAGTGATTGCCCTTGGCCCAGCTGCTGGGGCACTTCCTTTGCTTTTCCGGACCATCAGCCCTCTCCAGATATTTGTACGTGTTGGTCACGTTGTTCTTAGCTCCAGGTTTGGGGCTGCACAGATTTTTGCAGTGGAGAAGAGATTTTTATTTTGTGCTCCATAGTTTCTCATGCAGATTTGAGGGGTTCCATGTAAGAGTCTTGCAGCTGATGAATCACGTAAGAACAAGTAAGATTTTCCTTCCAGCCCAGAAATCTCTTTTTGTCTCTGCAAACATGTCTTGATATTTTAGCCAAGTAAATCTTAATAAAGAACCATCAGAGATTTTAATCGTAACCCCAAACATATACACTCATTAGGAAGAAATTGTTCCCTGTGAGGGTGGGGAGGCCCTGGCACAGGTTGGGCAGAGAAGCTGTGGCTGCCCCATCCCTGGGAGTATCCAAGGCCAGGTTGGATGGGGCTCTGAGTGACCTGAGCTGGTGGAAGGTGTCCCTGCCCATGGCAGGGGGTTGGAATGAGATGATCTTTAAGGTCCCTTCCAGCCCTAACCATTCTGTGGTTCAACGATTAGACCTCCACAGCAACATTCTCTCCCTGACAGAACCATAACTTCCCTTGGAAGACATTTACCTCAACTCAGAAAAGATGTGAAAGTCTTTTCCTCCAAACTACAGCTGACACTCCAGTGGCAGCTGTAACAGGATGGCTCTTAGTTTGTGTAATTATTTTTCATCCTCTGCTTGTTGGAAATTATAATGGTTGAAGATGTGGTTGAACCATCAATACAATGGTGGTGTTCTTTCTGCACTGGTGGAATTCCCACCGTGGCGGCAGATTTCTGGTTCCCTACTGGAAGAGTTTGCAAATGGCACGAATTCTCACACTGCCTGGTTATTTCAAATCTGATGCTGCTCTGGAGTGCTTTTTCTATGGCATCCCCTAATTTGGACCCTGCAGAACCAGATGTTTCCTTTTATATTGCTACCGATCACAGGAAAGAAAAAAGAACAAAACTAACGTGCAAAAAATTTGGCAAGTGACAGCTTGAGTGCAGAATTTTGTAATGCTGAGCCTGTGAGCTTCATACTAAACTAGTTCCAAAACAGGATGTTGCAGTGCATGTCTAATATCCCTTTTCTACCACACCCCAGAGCAATTTCTGTTGCTATCTGAGCTGTGAATTGCATTAAAAAGCAGCAATCAAATCTCACACAGAAAGATTACATCTGCTTCAACAAGCAGCAGGCACAGGTTTCATCCATTTTGCTGGAAGAGGTGAACAGAAAGGTGTTCCACTTTGAGACACTGAGAGAGTCCCCTCTCCCTCAGTTGTGTTACTACAGCGACAGAAACAATCATCCTGTTTGTTAGTCATATCCAAAACTAGCAGACTTGCATAGCAGAGTTATCCTTTCTTATTGCTGGTCCTATAATCTAAATAGAGCCAAGATAAAAATCAGATCTTAATCTCGTCAGTCATATGGCAATTCGCTCCGTCCTTGATTATCAGCTCTTGCTCCACAGGAGTGAATACATCACAGTTCGTTCCACAACAATCTCAGTCCCAGGATATAGTTATCAGCAAAGTTTTGAGGGGTTTATTAACATTGTCTCCCGGCCTATGGGATGTCACAAGTTGTGTAGCTTGGGGAAAAGCACTTAAAAAACCCCCATAGTTTGCACTTTTTCTAACAACAGGCTGCTATTTATTATTGGCGAGAACAGAGCACGGGCTTTAGAATTTAAGCAAAAAAGACCTCTGGCAATGAGGAAATGAGCCTAGACATTTTTCATGAATGGGGTAGAGCTGCTTAACTCTGACTGGCTTGTTTTCTTTTCTTCCTATTCACATCACTCAAGTCCCACCTTCCTGCCTTAAAAGGCATCTCGTTCCCTGGCAGCAAGACAAGTATCTGTTTGATGTCAGCACCCTTTTATTTGCTTAAAAGCATCTTTTTTTCAAGCCAGTAAATTGAAAATGACTACCGCGTCGAGAACTAGCCAATTTCCAGCACTCTCTGCAGAACTGCTCTGCTTTCACGTTCGAGAGTTATCATTAATTTTCTAATGAATAATGAGATCAGAGAGCTTGCATGCTGTATTATGTGTAGGAAAATGCTTATGTAAATCAGTATGGCTGGGGTAGCTTCCCAGGGGAACTTTAAAGCTTATCATATCATTAAATCTGATAACAATTCATTTAAAAAAAAAAAGTAATGCAAAGGGAAAAAAAAAAAGGTCTATTCACTGCCTGTTTGTAATAATATGTTTATAATATGAAAGAGAAAGGAAGGCTACGAGATCATATATGAGAAAATGCAACCAGAAATTCCTTAGGCTTTGCAAGCTGCACCCTGTGTGGAGGGAAAAAGCTGTCCCTGTATTTACATAGCTGGACCTTGTGAAATATGTTGAATGTAATGAGAATATTGTCACAGATCAATGCAGATTTCACTTTTCCAGGCTCCATGCAACAGATTCCGAAGCTTTTTCTTGCACAACACTTCCAGGGACCTTAGAGGCACCATCCTCATGTTCCTCTTCTTCTTGCTTTCTGTGTGAATAATGAGCTCAATGAAATTAAGAAAAAATGTCCTCCTGTCTTTTAACTTGGTTTTAGGATTTAGGGATGCTTGTGAGTTGTACTGGGGCTAAAGACATCATGATACCATTTTCCCAGCAGGACCAAGGGCTGCTCCATGGATTCTAGTCATTGTGTTTACCACCTAGAAAACTCTTAATTAGTCTTCCTGTTTCCTTCCTCCCCTGCTCGTGCTGAATATAAACAGCATTTACTTTGCCAGTACTGTTGACTCTGCGAGTTGCAGGATGTGCTGTGTGAGCATCACCAGCTCCTCCACGATGTCAAAAGTCTCAACGTGCCTTTTCTTTCCTTGGGTTGAACTCTTTCAGAAATACGCCTATTTTTGTGCTGAATGCTCAGGTGACTTGGTAGTCCTTTTTCTCTGGCAGGACAGGTGTCTCATGGAAGCAGAGAATGGCAGTGGTTGGGGTATTCCTGCTGCCTGCAAATATGCTGCTGAAAAAAAAAGAAAAAGAAAAAAAACTCTTCTGGAATTTTTAATGGGAGGCATCTGAAAGACTGATGCAGGAACTTGGTGCTTAACAGACCTTTATACCTTTTAGAGTATCCTTCATTATGCTTCTTTCTCAACGTGGAACCATAAATGCCATAAATGAGCTCACAAGGAAGATGGAGAGAAACTATTTGCAAGGGCCTGGAGTGACAGGACAAGGGGGAATGGCTTCACACTGACAGAGAGCAGGGTTAGATTGGATATATGGAACAAATTCCTCCCTGTGAGGGTGGGCAGGCCCTGGCACAGGTTGGGCAGAGAAGCTGTGGCTGCCCCATCCCTGGGAGTGTCCAAGGCCAGGTTGGATGGGGGGCTGAGCGACCTGGGCTGGTGGAAGGTGTCCCTGCCCCTGGCAGGGGGTTGGAATGAGATGGTCTTTGAGGTCCCTTCCAACTCAAACCATTCGATGATTCCATGGTAAGTGAAGTTGCTGCATCCCCTCCCATCCCCTACTCATGAGGCCGTAGCTGAGCCTTAGCAGATGAGATGTGTTCTTACCACTGTTTCCACATGGGGTGATCAGACATGACTCATCAAATAACAATTAATAGTATTTTGCATTCTGTAGCTCTTTCTCCCTTGAATCTTTTGCAAAAACACCCCCGAATTGCTGCTCCCTAGGAATGCAAACATGGATTTAAGAGGTGTTCTCCATCAACCCACCCAGATGTGACACATCTTTCTGCTTCACATGGTGGAGGGATTTCAGTGACCTCCACCATCCACGAGAAGTGAGTATCAGTGAGAGCTGGGGTAGCACAGGAGTACTGATAGGAAGCCAGGAGATTCCTCTTTTTATCCTAGACTGTCCCCTCTTTCACACTTAACATTAGATACGTGTTTTTCCACATTTTTTAGGAAGGGGGGAAAGAATGCATCTGTTCCTCAGGGATGATGAACTGAAATTGGCCCCGCTTCAGGAAAAGAAAGTCTATTCAGCACAGCACTTAAACTGAGACATAAGTGCCAGCCTGAATAGGGACAGAGTTAAGCCTCTGTTTAAATGCTTTCCTGAACAGGGGTCATTAGCAGTAGCTCTCTCACTGCACAATGGATTATTACTAATGGAAGCAGCCAGTATTCAGATAGGCATCCAAACTTTTGGGTGCTTTCTTTATCTTAACTGTTTGCTGCTGCTCCTTGCAGGCCAGTTGGCTGCTGCACACTTAGGGATCCGAAGGGAAGGCTCCCAGCAATGTGCCAGGAGAGCCATTCAGCTCTGGAGTGCTGGTTTGGAGGGCAGTGGCATGAGGTGGGGAATCGTAAGCGGCGTGAGGCAGGTGAGGACTCCTTTTGAACTCAAGGAGTAATGAACACCTTTTTCTATTGGGATAATACAGTATTGTTCCAATGATCAAGTGGCAACGCTGAGGGAAATTACAGAGCAACACAAATAAACATTTTGGCTGATTTAAAAAAAAAAAGCTGATTTTTCTCAATGCTTTATCAGAAAACTCAGCAAGTTTTGTTCTGTGATCAGCATAAATATTTGAATATTGCCTGTCAAAACTGATTTACCCATAAAAATAGTTTTACAAATCATATGGATTCATTTAAAACTCTTTTCAAACACTTTTCTCCCCCTCCCCATTATAAAATTTTTGGTGTATTCTTCACACATCCATGGACATTTTACTTAGGCAAACTTTGGCTGTGATTGGAACTGCTCTCCAGTTTATGCGGGAGCAAAGGGATCAGCAGTCAAAGATCAACTGCACAAACAGATTCTGTGCCCATTTAACTCTGCATAAATCAGAGTTATCTCCTATGGAAGTTCTGGCAGAGTTCATAACCCTCCATGTATTGCACACCACTTTTTTATTCCTGCTAAATCTGGCTGTCATGGGACATCACGGCCTTCAGGAATGAGATGGCAGTAAGGACAGTGCCAGGCGGGGCTTTTAAAGCCTCAAGAAGAGCTCAGAGCCCAATACAGAGACCAAGGGGGCAAGGTAATGTGTCTGGAGATGTGCATAAGTCATTAACTTGATTTTTATGTCCCTTGTTCAGCTATTTAAAGACCCCCAGGCTTCTTGGGGGTGAAAAGGGAATCATGGCTGTAACTCACAGGTAGTTTTTTTTCATTTCCCAGTGTTCTTGGGTGGAGTTGTTATGAGATTGAAAAGTATTTCTTTTTGTTTTGTGCTGTTGCAGACAAAATATCCGTGAGAACTGTTGGACTCAGCTGCCTTCCTGTCACACAGCAGAAGGTTCATAGTTACATGGCAGAAGAGCAGGAGGAACAGAAATGCTGACCTGCAAATGGAACATCACCAAGTTAAATTTAGATGTGTGTTCTTTGTGCTAAAGCATTTGAATTGAACACCAGAAATACAGAATGCATGAAGAAAATCACCTGAAACATTTTCTTATATTTTTGTTTTAGCTAGGTGTCAATTACTATGGAAAAAAAATATCCACTTGGAATTAAGGTCATCTTAATGACCATTAAGGGATTTACCTCCAGGTCAGGGATTACATTTTATCGATGGATTTGACAAAAGTATTCAAAGTAGTGCCTGACATGTGTAATCAATTTGCCTTTACATTGCAAATTAAAGTATTCAAAGGGTCTTGGAATAAAGGTTATTCTTTTAACAGTGAAAATAGCAAGAAAAATTGAGCTTTGCACTGCAAACATGTAATGTGGTGTAACAGGACAACAATTCTTAAAACTCTTAAATCTCAGTTTTCTGAATTTAACAGACCAGTTCTAATGTTGCCTGAAGGACTTGGTTCTGCTCTGGAGCTCATGTGGAGCAACACCTTGATCTGTAAACAGTCCCACAACTCATCTCCATGTGGTGAAAGGTGGTACTCTTAGTTGAGATTACAGTGCTGCCTTCCATGCTGATTCATCAGTGCCATGAAACTGCATCTTCTATGTCTGCAAAACTATTGAACTGTGCAAGGGGTAAAGCTCTTCTGTAGGACTGTGGGAGTGACTTTGTTTTGATCGCTGAAGTCAGTCATTGTTGTAGAATTATGGTGGTGTTCTTTCTGAGACACTCTTAGTATTTCAAGGAATGTCTACTTCCAAATCACGTTGCATTCCCAAATACATGAATAGCCAAAAGTGTTACATCCTTAACATCCAGCTTAAATGGTGTTACAGACCAGATGATGTTCACAGGAAAGGTAGCTCTAATTGCTGGGAGAGGAGCAGAAAGGACTGGCTTTTAACAAATGACATCACCTTCAGCAGACTGCCTGTGAGCCAATCTAACGCTGACATCATCCATTCATAAATCTGGACAGTCACACCCGTCCTCATGAGCAGGGACATGGCTGAGAAACACATGTGAGACCCNATGTGCATGGGGAAAAAGTGACTAATTTGGGTTGTGGCAATTGGGCCTAAGCTGCTCTTTGGGCAGATTTTTAGCAAAGATGTGAACATGCTTCTCCCATATCCAGTGGAGTATTCCAGCAGCCCAGAGCTGGATCTCCATCAGAGTATTCCTGCTCCAAATTGTTCTGTTTCTCCATGTAAATATAGTCTCTGAATATCTGTTGGAGCAGCAAGAAATTTGCCTGGACACTCACCCTATTTCTAAGGTCAGACTTTCTTGACTCCGATGCATTTCCTTGGAGATAATTGATTTGGATGAGGTGGCTGCTCCTACTGACCAGTTCCCAACTACAGAAGGGGCCCCAGCCGATGGGAATTACAGAAGAGCAGGAGCAGAGGCGCAGAGCTTGGGAGCTGGCTGTGCATGAAGGCTGGGGAATTGGGAGCAGAAGACCCTGAAAGGGAGAGGGGCCCTCCCTGCAGCTGGCAGGGGACCAGCCATAGCTGTAGCACGAGAACACAGGACACTGGCCTGCAGGCAGGACACTGGGATGGAAGCATCCCAATAGGATGCCTGTTTTATTGCTCTGGTCTGTGCACAGGGGCCAGGCTAGAAAGGCTTGTTTCGTTCCTTCTCTGCAACCATTGCAAAAGTTGTGCCCAGGGTATTCACAGTGTTTTGTTCTGGCAGCTCTGGCACAACCACTCTTTTTTGATTCATTGAGAACTGTAAGTGTTGATGCAAACCCCGTGAGGGCTGCAATCT
This sequence comes from Sclerurus mexicanus, assembly GCA_013396755.1. NCBI lineage: Eukaryota > Metazoa > Chordata > Aves > Passeriformes > Furnariidae > Sclerurus > Sclerurus mexicanus. The sequence goes on from VWZF01002486.1 coordinate 275,215, forward strand.
GTAAAATGCTGCTGAGTCTCTCAGTGCCTGCACCTGAATCTCAGAGCTCTCCCCAAATTATCATGGGGTGGCAAAGGGCTGCTGTGCCACAGCTGGTGGGGTGGGTGGCACATGAGAGAGTGACACAGTGACATGGGCACTGCTTCCACTGTCTGAGGACCCCTCCCAAACCCTGCCCTGCTCTAATTTTGAGTTCCTACTTCCCTTTTTTCACTCTTCTGCACTAGCAGCTACTACTTAGTGTATGTTTTCAAGCATTTCCTTGCAGATGAGGGACAGAACACAAACATTTTTGAAGATCAGAGCTGAGATTCACACTGTTTTACTGCAACCTAGGAGCTCAAGATAAAAGTGCTGCAAACACTGCTATGAGATTTACAAGCATGTGATGGGAAGCAGCACTATTTTGGGTTTGGATGTAAATCAAGGACCTCTACATACAGGTGGTATGTAGCTGATACCCAGTGTGGCATGATATTCCTTTCTCTTCCCACAGAGACAGAGAGAAACTGAAGGTGGCTGACTTTTCATAGAGGGCAGCCAGCACATCATACTAGCAAACACCACATTTTCTTCTACTGCGACCTGTGTTTTCCTTCTACTGCAGCCTGCTTCCTCACGTATTTAGATATTTGTATTCTTACATGCACATGCTTAAATGATTGTTTAATGTTTTGATCGTGCAGTGGCCTTAATTAGGGCAAATTCCTGTGTTGGCAGTGACAGTCTGGATTTGTAGGAACTGCCTTTAAGATATTTCTGTCTGCAAAGCCACCCCTCTGCAGGTTGCCTCGCCAAGAGTGACAAACTCCTCCTGTCCTGTAATCCTAGGGCTTTATAGTTAAAAGTGTACCATACTGGAGAGCATGATCATTGCCCTTGCTGTCTCATCCTGGGATTTTCCAGACTCAGTGTCAGGATGTATCCCTGTTGTTTGCCCCTAACACCACATTTGGAACAACACTTAAGCAGCTGTCTGGAGCAGGGAGCTAGGACAGACACTGGGACGCTGGGATGGTGGCTAGGAATGAAACTTTAATTTGCCCTGTCTGAAAACCATGGGAAATAGCTAATCCTAGCTCTGTCTGCCCCCACGGCAACTCCACTGACACAAATACATGTGGGGTTTTGCATTACATCATCGGGACAAACCCTAATGGGCTTATTTATGGCCAAGGCAAAGCGAGCCAGAGCTCGATTCAGATCTCTGCTTACCTGGTGTAAATTGGGAGTAGCTGCAGGGATAAACTGCCATAACCAAGATTAGAGTCTGGCCTCTTTGTTTGTAGCTGTTTTTGGAAGCAGCTGGCTTTTAGAAATTACAGATGTCACGTAAATCACTGGTAACAAAGTGGTTCTGGACTTCAGCCTCCAGCAGCTTCTGACCATCTATCTCTGTAAAAGTGATGGTTCTCCACGCAGCTGTTTTGTGTCCAGAGGCTTTCAGCTGAACAGAGTGGACAATCCTACATCTCCTTCAGCCTCAAGGAAGCGACGAGATTTGTGCAGCACAGGAAATCAGGAAGAGGCAGCTTGTGAGATGCCATCTGATCAGAGATGGAGCTCCAGTAATGGAAGTCATATCTCATCTGCTTAGCTCTGGAGGCAGGATGGTGTTGGACAATAAGTAGCCCTGATAACAAAGGAGATTTTTCACTGAGATGCAGCCTGGCTGCTGGCACAATTCTCGGAGTACAGCCAAAGCAGGGAGATACATAGATGTGAGCAAATACATCTCACCTCTTCTCAAGCATCTTGAGAGGAGAAATGTAGAGTGATTTGTTGTTCTCTTATATTAAATGTGGCTTTTATTTAAAAGGAGGTGACATTCCACATACAAAATAACCTGAAGCTGCTCTGATTTTGGGCATGCTCCTCCCAGGATGATGATTGTGGGTCCTATAATCTGTTTTTCCAGTTCTGGGGCAGTGTATTTAACTAAACACTTAGTTACCTGTCTGGGAAGACTAAGGTATGAGGGTATTCATAAGGTTACATAGGGCAGAAGGCCATTTTTATGCCTTGGTACTTCTGTTAAGATCAGCTAGTCCAAGGTAAATACAGGCTTCACGTTTTTAGTAGTATGTGTGAGGAATAGCTTAACTAATAAGGGGTTTTTTTCCTTTTTGAGTTGTTAAAAAATGATATCTTGGGCCAGATAATTTTCAAATTATTTAGATTGCCATAGCCCCATCAGCAGCAGTTTGCACTCGGTGAAGATCTTGCTCATGCCTTCATTGATCTTAAATTGCAGATACTTTCAGGTTGCTGAACAGCAGCTTTTGTCTCCTTTGATATATTTCTCACATGTCAATTTTGCTGTTTTCTCCACAGTCTCAGACAGGACTCTCATCAGTGCAAGCACTTTAGTTTAGGTGTCTTCATGAGCATTATGATTCCTTGTATCTGTTGTAATGTTTATACTTGAGAAGACCAAGCTTAGTTTACCCCAAAGAAGGCTAAGAGACAGCTTGGTTATGGTTAGTGGTGCCAAAGTGGGCAAAAAGTCCTGCCAGCCAAAAAACCCCCACCTCTAAAATGTGTTATGAGCAGCTGAGCAGACACAATCTCATTAAGAAAGATTAAGTTCATAGCTTCAGTATTTAATGGTGTTCCAGTTTGAAAACAGGCAGACAAGTTTTTGTGTTAATGATGCAGAAATCTCCAGGTACAAGTTCTTAGTTGTTACCTTTGATGCTTCTTCATGGATTCTCAGTCTCCAGAGTGGACTGCTATCTTCTTTGTTTGAAAGAGGTGTCTTTCACATATATAATGCATAGAAGTTGTGAAGATAAATGCAATTAGTACCAGCAATGAGTCCCTGACACAGCAGCTTGAGAGGACACGTGGTGAAGGTGACTTAGAGACTGAGGAGCAGCTGAAGGAGCTGGGGGGGCTCAGCCTGCAGAAAAGGAGGCTCAGGGGAGACCTTATTGCTCTCTACAACTCTTTGAAACGAGGTTGTGGCCAAGTGAGTGTCAGGCTCTGCTCCCAGGTAATGAATGACAGGACAAGAGGAATTGGCCTCAAGCTGTCCCAGGAGAGGGTCAGGTTGGACATCAGGAAGAATTTCTTCACCAAAGGGTGGTCAGGCATTAGAAGGGGCTGCCCAGGGAGACGGTGGAGTCCCCATCCCTGGAGGTGTCCAAAGCACAAATGGTTGTGGCACTCGGTGCTCTGGGCTGGGTGACAAGGTGGGGGTCAGTCACAGGTTGGACTCGATGATCTCGGAGGTCTTTTCCAACCCCAATGATTCTGTGATTCTGTGTGGTTCTCTGGAAGTGTCAGCATTTCCAGAAATAAAGGCTAAAGTCCTGTGTGTGTGAGATCATCAGCACCCTATTCTTTTAGTTTGAGGAGAGGTTCTCTTAGATAGGATGGGCTAAAGACAGACTTGCAAAGAGACCTGCTCCACCTTCCTGATTTGCAACTACATTTCACTGCACTTGTCTGTTTTCTTTGGAAGTGTCTTTTTCAAATACTGGGCTATCCTGGTGTTGCTCCATTCATTAACCAGCTAGAACCATGCAAGAGGGGGCTAGCTGCTCTGCCTAAGGCACAGTTGGGGCTTTTTGTCATGTAGGAGTACCTGGCAGGCTTTGCAAAGGACAACAAATGATTCCTTCCTAATGTGAGAGCAGCAGGGGCCAGGCATGCTGGTGGAAGGCAGGGCCGCTGCATCAGAGGGAAGAAGTTGCTGACACCCAAAGAAATGAAAGAGGGTGTGATAGGAAAGGAAAATATTTTGAAAAATTTTGTTTGCAAGTGGGGACCGAGTGGCTGTGAAAAACCCAGGGCATTAAACATTTTTCCTCTTCTCTAAGAAAATCATTTCCAAAGGGTGGAGCTGTAAAATACCTCCATGTTATAGTTAGCATTTCAGTAAAATATTGTTCTAGAACAGAGGTCTCTGTACATGAAATCTCCTCTGACTCCCTGTCTCTCATGGAAATTCTGTCACTTCTTCATTTAAAGGGATCAAAATATGGCTTAGAGTAGATGCCAGCCATAGCTCGAGCTTTTAAATGCTTCCAGTTCCGTGTGAGAGAGTTGCAATTTTTCTTAGGGAATGGGACCACAGAATTTCTCGTGGAGAGCAGGAAGAGCATGGAAGGAGCCCATCAGAAGGGTTGTTATATGAAGGGTATGAGTTTGTCTGACATCACAGTTGCTTTCCTGGTGTTCTGGGCTGGTGTTGCCTTTCCCCCTTTCTGGAGGGGGTCACAGACTGGGCACAGTGGGCAGGATGCTCCTATGGCATGCGCAGAGAGCTCCACGCAGCAAGGCATCAAGGGGGTCACCTGCTGGAAAAGGGGGCTCTTGTTTTGGAGAGGGATGCACAAGGGGCACAGAACAGCTCCCAAAACAAACCTCAGCCTTCGTCTCAGCGCCGAGGTCTCAGCTTTCCCCAAATCCCTGTCTGCAAACAGCCTGGTGGGATGGGAAGCTCTGCAGGGCAGGGGATGTGCCGTGTTAAGGGAAAACCCTTAGTCTGCCAGGCCTCTGGGCATATTGTGAGGCAGATATAGTAAATAAGAGTATTGGCATGATAATCTTTTAGAGGGACAGCTTGGCAGACTACAGAAGAAATATGTACAGATAAAGTGACCTTGCGATTTTGAAAGCGAGACCCATTATTTGTTTTGAAACACATTGCCTCGGTGACCCTGCGAGTTCTGCAGACGTGTCCTGTCTGGAAGTGCCAAAACAGGTTGTACACTGTATTTTTCACCAAGTTAAGGTTTTGTTGAAATAAAGAATATCAATCAAAGGCTGTTAGGCCAGAAGGCCACATTCCTTTGGCTGTTGTTGATTTCACCAGTATCTTTTGTCTAAAAGCCTGTGCTGACAGGGCATCAGAGGAGAACTCCTGGGGTGAGTGGGGATGAGTGAGGGGAGCCACATGTATCTGCATCCCTGTCAGACTTGTGTCATCAGAGGTCAAGTTCTCAAGCTCCAGAGAGGATCCTCCAGCACCCAGTGATTAGTCAAGGGGAGAGCCAGACACCCTTCAGAGCACAGAATCAACATTATACAGAGCGTGACAAGGAAAAGTGGAATATAATACATGGGGGTGTGCAAGGGAGGTGCTGTTTCACTGCTCTGGTAAAATGGAAGGGGACACAACCATCTCCCTGACCTGGATCCTCACCCTTCATCACAGGAAATGTTCAAAATGGGCTTGGTGTGTTGGGACAGGCAGACCATCATGCTGAGGTCCCTCAAGTGCACGTGTTGGTCTTGGTTTACTTGCAGGCTTTTTCAGGCTAGGCTTTGACTTCATGTGAAGTTGTAGCTCGGGTATGTGTAAGTACAACAGAGCTGGGTGATTTTTCTTTCCTCTTGGTGGCAAATGGGAATTTTGCTGAGAAAAAACGCTGCTTTTATTGTCTGGAAACTGTTCACAAATTTGCTATTTGTTGAAAAGTTGTTTGGATAAAAAAAATACATTAAAGTACACTGACAAAACCAAAGGAAAAATGTATGTCTCCTTTTTTATCTCTTAGCATCAAGGATGTGGGAGAGACAAGTTCAAGCCTCTCTTTTTCCTGAGGTGACATGATTTTAAATTTCCATTGTATTTGGGGTGTTTTGGTTGGTGATATTGATGACTGCTCCTACAGGAGCCATCCTACTCTGTGTGGAATACTTAAATATTTACCAAGCTGCGGAGCCGGGGTGGGGAGGGAGGGTTTGGAATGAGAAAAAGTGATTGCCAGCCTGTCCTCGGGACACTAACCAAAGAGAGGGAGCATCTGAGTCACAGGCTCTGATCTCTTGCATATTTGTTTAGGCAAAGAGAACTCAGGTCAGCCAAGGGATTGAGAGTAGCTTTGACTCCTCATCTCCTGGTGAAAGCACTGAGGTGGTGAATTCCCTGCCCTGAGATGAGTCTCCTAAGGCAAAAGGAGCGGTCCAAACTGGGCTGAGTGCTCGGAACTGGAAAAAAGGGGACACAATGACTTTCTCTCCCTGGTCAATGTTTTTCACCATTCATTTTATCTATTTTTCCATTTAGTTGGGATTTTTTGTTTGTTTCTTTGTTTGGTTTTTTTTGACAGGAAAGTGAGAATATCCCATTCCAAGCCTGGAGTCCTTTATTCAATGCAAGTTGAAATGTTTTGTTTTGGAGTGAGAGAAAAGCAACTACCAAATCACTGCCTGTACTAAAATTGATCCCACTCCCTGACTCGTTTGGGACTAATGGAAGAAACCTAAAGTCACCATTTGTCAAGAGGTCACCTGGCTTCCTCAGCTTGAAAATGCCTGTGAAGGTTGAGAGGGAAGAGGGTAGCTCAGGAGAAGGGGGTCTGCTGGGAAAAGGTGGGATTTTACGACTCCCTGGAAGGGGAGCAGTATAGCACAACTCACTGATACCCTTGGGTCTGTCTTGCTTCTACAGGCTCTGTCTGAGAACCTAGAACCATTCCCAAGGCTTTGTCAAAACTTTGGCATTTCCATAAATAAATTATGGGCCTGGGTATTGGCAACTATGATTCTTTGGTTTGAAAAAGTCCTTAATGGTGTTACCACTGTGAAGTGGTGGAGGTGGTGGTGGAGTCCCCGTCCCTGAAGGTGTCCAAGAAACAACTGGACATGGCACTCGGTGCTCTGATCTAGTTGACAACGTGGAGATTGGTCAAAGTTTGGACTTGATGACCTTGGAGGTCTTTTGCAACCTTAATAATTCTAATTTTCACATTAAGCGAGGGAGAGGGAATTAAAAAAGTTGTCCAGAGTTGCAGAGACATCAACACCAGAGGCATCAGCTGCTTGTTCTGATGTGCTGCACAATGGACCAACTCACGGCAGTGATTTTGGCTTAGCAGCTGAGCAGCTCTTCATTTTGAGTTTTCCTTTGTGCAGTTATCCATGGCCTTTCACATTTCAGTGTTATCCGTGGGGCTGTGTGGATTTTGCAAGTTAGAGCACTTCTGTGAAGCACCTCTTCATACAAACCACACGCAGCGATTAGGACTACCTTTTCAGAAATATACTAATAAAGAAATTCATAAACATTACATATCTTCTTTGCAGGTAGAAAAAATACAAACTTCGGCTCTTCAGGTCTCACTCGGCTTGAAAACAAATAAATAAAGCAAAACCTGGGAATTGACAGTGAGGATTTTGTGGGCTCAGTTTTTTTTTATGGATATGGTGTCCCTCTATATCTGCACTCATTTTGCAGAGGTTTATGCTGACTTATGCCATAATAAAGGCCAGCAGTAGTAGGGCCTTGGTGATTACCCTCCGTTGTGTCTCTTTCTTCTCCCCTGTCCTCTTCTTGAAGTTCTCCCCCCTATGCTCTGTTTCAGCCCGTGCTGCTCCCTCTTTTCCTCAGACTTTCCAGCTCCTCAGTGACTCTGGAGGAAGGCAAAAATGATCCCCAAGAGGAAGCTGGGGAACTTTTTGCCTTATTGCTGTCACTTTGTTTTCTTGGCTGTGACATCTCCAGCATCCTCACCTCTCCCATCTGTGCCAGCTGGCCACTCTTTGCAGCAGGAGTTGCCCCTTTCCTGGGGTCTGGGGCATTGCTGGGGCAGCACAGCTCCATTTGTTGGTGTCTCAGGGCACTTGAAGGAAAGGAAAAAAAGAGAAGCCATTGCTACAAATAATAAAGGAAAAATTCACTTTGATTTCACAGAATCACAGGATGGGTAAAGCTGGAAGGCACCACAGTGGGTGACCTGGTCCCACCTCCCTGCTCAAGCCCTCTAGTCTCACCACTGAACTAGGTAAAGAAAGCAACAGCCTGTAATGTGCGCTGCCCATCACTCTGTGTCTGCCACATCAAGGTTAGCCTTTCCAAAGCATGCAAGTGACTTATGAAACCAAATTCAATTTAAAGTTAGACTTTGTGACTCCAAAAATGCCCTAATTATTTCCGGAAATTAGATTTTGGGCCAAGTTTAAATAAAAAATAAAAAATTAATCAGAATTGCTTAGCATGAAAAACAATGGGTTGCAAGCTCCTGAGTTACTTGGGTGGCTTTGAAAGCATTACTCATTTATTTGCTTCTTTGAAGGAGTTGAAAGGCTGACAAATCTGTTTTCCAGAGGAAAAGCAATTTTTGGAGGACACAGCTTAAATCACAGGCTATAGTGACAGGTGGGCAAGACAGAGTTAGCTCTCCAGAGGAGAACAAATGACGCATATGGTTGAGGAGTGGTCTCCAGGTCTGCCACCCCTCCTTCATCCAGCACTCTTAGGAAGTCAGGAATTGCCTGAGATGGGGGGAAAACCCTCTGCCAGAGACACTGAAACCCTTGAGCCGGGTTCCTGCTGGCCTCGAAGGTGCTTTCTGCCACGTCTGTGCTGCCGCGAGGATTAAAAGCGCTCGGCTCCTCAGAGCTGGAAACAGCACAGGTAGGGCACGATAATCAAGAAGATAATCTGCAAGGCTGTTTGCAAGCACCAGAATGGAAACAGGTTTCCATGACCCGCTCCTTCTTTATTGCTGTGCCTTTGGCTTGACCTGGCGCAGGGTTCCCGAGCATCATCCCCAGCCTGGCAGGGGGCCCGGGGATTTGGGAGGAGGGGGAGAGCTTTGGGCTACTGCTTGTAGTGGCAAATCGGCTGCAGAAGAGGGAGCCCATGTCTTCTCCAGCCTGGCAACTCCAATTTCCTCTTTTTTATTTTTTTTTCCCCACCAGTCATTTTCACACTCACAAAGGAGGAAACGGAGAAGGAGGGGAGAAAAGAATGGAGTGGGTTAAGGAGCTCGAGTGTGGAGATCGCTTCCCACCAGACAGCCCAGACAGCTCTTAGAGCTTCCCCAAGGAGCCAGGTGCCTTCCCTTCAAAGGCCAGGGGTCACAAGAGGAGGAAGGCTCCCTTTGGGCAACCACAAGAGGTGCCAGCTGAAAGTCTTGTGACTTCCCACCACACAGGTGCTTGTTCTCCGGCATCATCCTCGCAGGGTGTGAGAATGACAGGAATGTTTCGTTCTGCAGAGCACAGACATGAGCTGGCTTGCATGGGACGTGGTTCAGCAGGAGGCACATCAAACAGCTTTAGCACCAAAGCAAGCAACACTCATGCAGAACGACTCCGATTATGCCCTTCAACCCCACACTTCATAACCATCATCCCCTTTACTTCCCACTCTGGTTCATCATGACCAAAACAAAAGGCAAGGGAGATAGTGTTAATGAGGTGCAGAGGGATGGACGCTATCACTTTTTGCAGACACGAAATGAGCGGGTTCAGCAGAGCTCCAAAAGAAAACATACAGCATTGCATTAGCCAGCTTCAAAACATGCCTGGATTTCCTAAAAAAATAGATTATTCCTGGTGAATCCTATGGCATTTGTTGCCCCTCCAGCCCGCACCAGGAAGGGATCTGTGGCAGGGAGATACTTCAAGGAGACTGTGGTTTATATTAGAGCTGCTAAGATAACCGGGAGCTTTCAAATGGAATCTCAGCTAGCGCGGCTTGTTTTACAATTCTAAACTCCGAGTGGGGGGGTGTGTGGAAAGTAAGTTTGTTTTCCACGCTACCCCTTTATCTTGATGTCAAATATATCCCCTGGGAAAGGAAAACATTTAACCAGCAGATCCCAGGGACACACACACATACACACACACACACACACACACACACACATGCGCCGTTTCCCCATTAAGCCGCAGCGGTGTCTGGAGCCTGGCACTGTTCTGTGTGTTTGATGCTGCTGGACAGCCGGAGCTTTGGCAGGCAGGGAAAAGCCCAGGAAGAAGGTGCTTCAGGTGCTGGTGCCATTCTGGGATCAAGACTGGTCAAACGCACAAGCTGATGGCTGCAGGTGAAGTTGCGATCTGATTAAGAGAAGCTCCATGAAGGGGGATAATTGTAGCTGGAAAGGAACCATTTCACAGAATCACAGAATATGCTGAGTTGGAAGGGACACACAGGGATGATCCAGTCCAACCCTCAGCCCTGCACAGGGCCATCCCCAGGAGTCACACCATGTGCCTGGGAGCGTCATTCAAACACTCCTGGAGCTCTGCCAGTCTTGATGCTGTGCCCACTGCCCTGGGGAGTTTAGTACCCGACCACCCTCTTGGGGAAGAACCTTTTTCTAAAATCCAACCTACCCCTGCCCTGACACAGCTCCAGCCGTTCCCTGGGTGCTGTCCCTGGTCCCCACAGAACGGAGATCAGTGCCTGCCCCTCCCGAGGAAGCTGCACCTGCAATGAGGTCCCCCCTCAGTCTCCTCTTCTCCAGCTGGACACACCAAGTGCCCTCAGGGCCCTTCCCCATCTTCATTGCCCTCCTTTGGACACTTTCTAACAGATTAAATACCTTTCTTATATTGTGGTGCCCAAAACTGCCCCAATACTGCAGGCGAGGCTGCCCCAGTGCAGAGCAGAGCAGGACAATCCCCTCCATTGACTCAAAACAAAGCACAACGAAATCCAGTCATAAAGCCCTCCAGGTAGCTCATGTCTGAACTAAGATGCACATTTTTAACAAGGAGGGGCATTAATTGTAGGCTTCTCCGGGAGCGTTGAAGGGGTTTCCATTGTCTTCTGGGATTACTGTAAAAGGTTGTTCGATCTACCTCAGTCGGAAGCTCTGGCCCTAATGCTGACATTATTGCCTGGATTCTGAAGCCTTAGATGATCATAATGAAAGTTCCTGGTGTGTAAATCTGTTACATGGCACTGCTGTGTGTCAGAAGCATGCACAGATGCAAGTCCTTCCCTCATTATTATTATTATTATTATTATTATTATTATTATTATTATTCCCAAAGGACTCTTCATCAGGAACTGTAATGACACTGGTGGTAAGACACTGGCACAGGTTTCCCAGAGAAGCTGTTGCTGCCCCATCCCTGGAAGTGTCCAAGGCCAGTTTGGATGGGGCTCTGAGCAACCTGGGCTAGTGGAAGGTGTCCCTGCCCATGGCAGGGGGTTGGAATGAGATGATCTTTAATGTCCCTTCCAGCCCAAACAATCCTATGATTCTTTGATTATTCCTCAGCCTGACTGATAAGAATCCATGTCTTCAGAGCTCTGGATCATTGCTCTGCTTGTGGCCATGGTGTTTAAGTGACCTGAAACATGGTACAAATGCAAAGGGTAGGTCATGCTTTGGGAAAAATTGGTAAGAAGGTGATCACAGGGTAAGAACAAATGTTGCAGTTGCTAATGTGGGAGCCAAGTTTGCTTGGTGGCAAGAAGGACTGAACCTTGGAGTTCCTATGCTTGGGGACACACCTTCTCACATACAAAAAATAAATAAATAAAGATCTTTCCTAAGGTGGGATCAGAGAAGTAGCCAATGCATTTACATCTCCTTTTCAGTGCTAGTTAGCTAGAAAGTGATACCAAATCAAATATGGAGCTCACTGAACGTACCCATGCTTTGGAGGAAGACTGAAGTTCAAATCTATATTTGGGTTTCACAGAAGGTTATTGTCTTGTTATGAGGTGGAAGCACATTTCCAGAGCAAAAATTCTTCCACTGTCATTCGTTCTACATTGAAATATTCATCTCTAACCAGCCCCTGTGGCTTGGTGCCACCACTGCACACACCACATCTTTAAGCTGAGCCTCTGCAGCTGTCCTGTGTTCTGAGTGGGGAGGACTGAGTGCAAGAAGTCTGGTTTCTCTCTCGCTTGCACATGCACTGGTGATGCTCCTCGTGTTTCTAAGGAGCTCTAATAACAGGAAGAAAACCTTGTCAACAGCTTGAGAAATGGAAAAGAGTGTTCTTTTGAGGAGCCTTACAATCTTCTGGAAAGACAGTCATAATTGCTGACCACTGGGAGGGATCTACCTGAGGATGCCATCCCCTGCAACAGGGATAAATATCTTGTGGCCATGGTATAAGGCCAGAAAATACTCCTGAGATCAGCTGCTTGGTGCAGGCTTTAGAGCTTTCTGCAGAAAGCCACACACTTCATTCAGATAACTGAGAGCAAAGTTCCTGTAGAAACATTCTTGACTTAAATACTTACGGTGTTGGAGTCTCTACCAGTTCCCTTCATGGGTGGTTATCGTTAGCCTTGATATTATGTCTTATTTGTTAAGCTGGTCTTGTTTGCTGTCCCAGCCTTTGGATCTCATTAGGGTTATGGTCGAGTAAAGAGAATTCTACTGTCACAACTTCTGTCTGCAACGTCTCATGTCCTTGTGTTTCGCCCTTTCCTTCTCCCAATGCCTTTTTCTTCATGTTGGTTTGCCATCATCACTTCTATTCTAAATACCCCAAAGTATTTTCTCCACTAATATAATCAGTCAATATAAAATGTGGAAAGTTCTTAATTAAAGAAAACATGTTTCCAAATGAAGTTATTTTATTTCCTATCTCTGTTTTTGATGGCACTGTCTCTTCTGACTATTTCCCTCTCTCCTCAGTTTATCCTTTCTCCTAATGTGAAGAGACTCACAATTCACGCTACAGCATCTTTTCTGCTCCTCTGCCCCCTTGACTGCTCTTGAAATGCAACCAAACCCAAACCAACCCTTTAGACTTCTCCCACACTGAGCATTTTTCCATTTATTTAAACACTTTCTAGAAATGGAGCTGGTGCCTCAGAAGATGTAAATCAGCACCAGGTTTTTGCAGCCAGAAAGGTTACAATTACAGCAGGGTAAATACAACCTCCATGGGTTTCATCAGGTTTTCTGTCTATGCAAGACCATTTAATTTTCAGCAAAGTTGAAGAACTATTTATTTGTTTATTTATTTTTATTATTATTTCACTAGACAAGCGCATGACAGACTAAAATCCAAATATATCTCCTACAGTCTCCCGCCCTCTGATTTTGAAATTTGCTCAGGCTACTTGCCATCTGAAGTCCAGGGTGTCACTGTGTACTGTATGTCAGCGGAGGTTTGGGATGCCAGATGTTTCTTACATGTTCACAAGTGCCAGCAGGTCTCTTTCCTGCCATTTACCAACAGTTTATACTCACAAGATGTTCATTCCTTTACAGGGAACTCTGGCTTATTGTCCATCTTCTGGAACTGATGATACAGTTTGAAAAGGAGTTCATTGTTGTTCTCTTTAACTCAACAATAACTTTCCTCCTCCTTGTCCTCATTTGTTAATGGATTTCATTCCTCCCTAGCAGTTAGTCATCCCTCACTGCCTGAATCAGCTGGAAATTTGGTGCTTGTTGAGAATCTTTGTCAGTGAGCATTAATAGAGATGAATGTAAACTTCAGTATTTTTATTGCTGTTATTATTGATAATGTTTGTACTGCAGCAATGCCCAGGGAGCTCCCCCCAGTGAGGGTTCACTCTGCATAGCCAATGTATATTATTTCACAGCTCTTATAAACTTTGAGAAGCAGTGCCCCGAATGAGCGTTTGGGTGGGAAGTAAGAATAGGTCACAAAAACATGGAGATAATTTACTATATTAAGTGCATTTCAATACCTTCTCTATTCCCCTCACCTCTTCATCAGAATTAACTTTTTGACATATGCATGTCTTCTTTTTCCCTTTACAGACCTGTGAGCCAGAATTGGTATGACACTAATTGAATCAGAAATATCTTTCTGAAAACCAGTGTCATTTCTGGCTGGGGAAAAATTTTCTCTAATTCCTAGGACTTTGCAATGTCAGTGCAAAGCACAGATTTTCTCTTTTCTTAGCACACACCACTCTTTGTCCAGAAGCCTCTAAATGAATTTTGCTCTGTGTATTCTCAGTTATCTAGTGGCAGCATGGAGCTTATCCCGTGCTTTAGTGGTAGCCACTCCATGAGAATGGGAATGTTGACTGTGTGAATGAAATTGTTCAGAATCAACATATTGGCTGAAAATCATAGAAAATGGGATTGGTTAAGAAAAAACAATGACTTGCTAATCAAAGGAGGGACAATCCTTGTCATAATGGATATCATTGCTACGGTGCCCAGGGATCTGGTATTCAAATTAGCCATTCTTAGTTGATTTACTACTTCTCTGCTACTGGTTCCCTTCTCTGCTGGAGATCATAGAATCACAGAATGGCCTGGGTTGGAAGGGACCCTAAATATCATCTTGTTCCAATCCCCTGCCATGGACAAGAATACCTTCCACCAGCCCAGTCGCTCAGAGCCCCATCCAACCTGGCCTTGGACACTCCCAGGGATGGGGCAGCCACAGCTTCTCTGCCCAACCTGTGCCAGGGCCTCCCCACCCTCACAGGGACGAATTTCTTCCCAATATCCAATCTAACCCTGCTCTCTGTCAGTGTGAAGCCATTCCCCCTTGTCCTGTCACTCCAGCCCTTGGAAATAGTCTCTCTCCACCTTCCCTGTGGGCTCCCTTCAGGCACTGGAAGACCCCATTTAGGAAACCACAAAGCCTTCTCTTCTCCAGGCTGATCTTGGCACAAACAATCACAAGGCCATACTAGGCTCTTCTTATTCTTTTTTGTTTTTTGTTTTTCTTTTTGTCTGTTTTGCAGATGAACTCTCTTGTGCCCCCACTAGAGCATATTTTAAGAATCCATAGGATATCAATGTGTCCCTGTAGTAGTCAAGCCTAGCACATGGTCCATGATGTGAGCAGGCTTTTGGGAAGTACAGGCATGGTCTAGGTGAATTCTCCTCATTGTGGGGTCCTGCTTGTTTGCAAAGTTCTCCAGTCCATCACCTAACCTGAGCTTTTGAGAGAGAGAAGTGTGTGGCCTGGACTAATCTTGTACTGTATTCATGCCTTAGACATCCATATTCAAAATGAATCAATTATGGTTACGGGTGTCCAGGTACTTTCTGGTCCCTTTTGTGTTCATTTGTTCTACTCCACCTTCTAACCAAAGGTGGGGAAAAGGCAAGTAGATATCCTTTCTCTTCCCTTCCAGGTGTGCAGGAAAGGCATTGTTGCTCTGATATGCAAAAGGAGCACATGTGGGTATAGAACAGGATATAGAGCTGACACAGAAAGGGTACACCTGGAGTACTGCATACAGTTCTAGTGGCTCCAACATAAGAGGGACATGGAACTGTTGGAGCAAGTCCAGAGGGGTCATGAAGTTGCTAAGGGGGCTGGAGCACCTCCCCTATGGAGACAGGCTGAGAGAGTTGAGGATGTTCAGCCTGGAGAAGAGAAGGTTGTGTGGAAACCTCAGAGAACCTTCCAGTATCCAAAGGGACCTACAAAGAAGCTGGAGAGGGACTCTTGATCAGGAACTGTAGTGACAGGACAAGGCAGAACAGCTTCAACCTGAAAGAAGGGAAATTTAGATTAGATATTAGGAAGAAATTACTTACTGTGGGAGGGATGAGGCACTAGAAAGGTTGCCCAGAGAAGGTGTGGCTGCCCCATCCCTGGGAGTGTCCAAGGCCAGGTTGGATGGGGCTCTGAGCGACCTGGGCTAGTGGAAGGTGTCCCTGCCCGTGGCAGGGGGTTGGAAAGAGATGACCTTTAGGGTCCCTTCCAACTCAAATCATCCTATGATTGCATGTTTATTATAATTTCAAGTTCAAAAACATAATGACAACTTCTGAGAAATGATTTCCCATTCCTTTGTATATTTCTGGCAGAAAATAATTGCTATATTCTGCTGTGGTTGCAATGATGCTCTCTTAGTGAAGGTGCTTTTACCTTTTCTCTGCCTGGTTTCTGGACCTTCTGCTGCTCTTCTCATAACACCTAAAGGGATTAGAAAGCCAGCACAAACTCTTGGTGGTTCACTCAGCTGCAGGAAACTTTTAGCCTGTAGAAAGGTCTTAGGATTTTGAAACCTAATCGCTTTGGAACATTACAGCTCAGTGTGCAAATAGAACACAGAGATGCTACTCAAGTGCACATGAAAAACATCTCTGCCGGGATTATCCCATTGTGTCTGTCTGATTTGATAGCTTTGAAAGTAGTTGTTCACCTACATTATAATGAAGAACATTGCACCATTGTGCTCAGGAAGTTTCTTCCTTGTCCCAGCTAGTTGATGGATTTTGTGTTAGGGGTTTTTTTTCAATATTGTAAGATTTTTATCATTTAAAACACCTTATTGTTCATTCACATCTGCATCTCAGTAAACCAGTATGAAAATCAGCTTTCAGGAGACTTCTTTTTAACACTCCTTAATTCTGACATTAGTACCTTAAGTTTGGAAAACAGTTGCTAAGGGAGAACTATATTAAAAAACCTTCTGTAACAGGATTTAAATACTTTATCCATACATTAAGATAGCCAGGTGGTTTAAAATTATATTATGAGTTACTTTGGCAAAATGTCTATCTGGAGTCACTGGTCTTGTAGAGATTTATCTACTCTCACTATTTGCACTGGATTTAAAAGGGAGTGCCTCATTCTTAAACTAATTGCCTGTCATTTATTCCAGGGAAAATACTTTTATAAGGATAAGGGGCTAAAGGCCAACTTTTCAAAGGCGTGTGGGCGCCTTAAGATGCAGAGAGGCCCTTGGAAAGCACCGAGGTGTTCCTGAAAAATTCTGTGGGTGGTTGGCTGTGCCTTTCGGTGCCCACACACCTTCAACAGCCTGTTCCTAAGATTTTTTTCTCTGGACAAAAGAGAGGTCTCCAGAGAAGCTGTGACACAGAGGGACCCTGACACAGGTATGGGGAGCACAGAAGCTGCCTCCCTTTCTCTTATCCCAGGATCTGGTTAAACTGAGCTGGGTGGGGAATGTGAGGGAGCCTCAGCAATGTCATTTGTAGGTAGTACGACTTGAATCCTGTGTTTTAAATGCCATAGCAGCACAGCCACTCTGCTGGGAGTTACTGTCTGAAGGGTGTCATTCCCATGTGGAACACACAGCCATGCAATGAACATTGCAATGAACATCCAAGGCTGGCCCTGCCCCACCTGGAGACACCTTTCCTTGGAGAGGGTCCTCACCTGAGCCATGATGTTGCCAGAAGGCTCCTCTGTGGTGAACTGCTGTATCTGCCATCACCAGTGGGATGTGACACTTGATCTTCCCCACCAAGTGCAAAGCCAGTGTTTGCAGTGAAATTCAAGTGCTAGCTGGTGGGAACAATGAGAAAATGTAAATATTTGTACACGACACCCTGTAATCTACAATAGTAATAAGCAAAACAATTGTTGCATTTTTTAAGGAAGGCTTAATAAATATTTATTCTTGGTACCAGGGTGCAAATCATTTACGTGGCTGTGCTGTGATTCCAGCTATGTTTGAGGTGTCCCCTTCAGAGCTCCTGCTTCCATTCAACATGTGCTTTATCAACAAACCCCAAACCAACAGAAGTAGCTCTTTCCCTAATACTGTCGTAATGTAATGACTCATTTTCATTTGAGTGCTTTGACATCCTCCAAGAAACATTAATCGTGGAATCACAGAATATGCTGAATTGGGAGGGACTCATCATGATCTTTGAGCCCAGCTCCTGGCCCTGTACAGGACAGCCCCAAAACCCCACCATGTGCCTGGGGGTGTTGACCAAATGTTTCTTGAACTCAGACAGCCTTGGTACTGTGACCACTCTCCTGGGGTGCCTGTTCCAGTGTCCAGCCACCCTCAGGGTGAAAAACCTTGTCCTGGATATCCAACCTAAACCTCCCCTGACTCAGCTTCAGGCCATCCCCTCGAGTCCTGTCACTGGTCACGGGAGTGAAGAGATCTGTTCTTCCTCCTCTGCTTCCCCTTGTGAGGGTATTGAAGACCACAGTGAGATTCCCGTGGCCACTTCTTGAGCTTGTTACGCAGCACATGTCTTTTAACATAAATCCTTTTCTTGCGTTGCAATAATACAAATATATAAAGTCAGAGGAGAAAGAAGAGATGAAAAAATGGGACAGTGCAAACAGGAGACAGGTTAAAAAAAAATCTTTGTGATTTTCTGGTGCTACAGAATGAAATGGATCATGTATCCATATTCCATATAAATATCAGAGCATAGGAAGACTGCAGAGAGAGTATGTAATTTCCGATAGTCTCTGCTTGACAGCATTTGTTTTTAAGCACCTACTCACCTAAAAGTTTAGCTTAAACAAGTCAAAGGCAAAGTTGCTTTGCAATACAGGGTAACAATTGAGTATACATGGAGAACAGAATTCCTAAATGTTGATTAAATTTCTGGGAAAAAAAAGGAACAGAAAGGGATTAATTCTCTTTAACTTTTATTAGAATTCAATATCTTTGGAAAGAAAATTTTGAAAGCAGAGTTTTGTGTTCTCATTCAGCAGTTGTTGAAAATATGTGTGCCTATAGGATATGGTTCAGGGGATATATTTATTTAACCATTACTATGGTTCCTGGGATATATTTGTTTTCTTGCTTCTGATAGTGTTCCTTAATCAGCAGAAGAAGCAAAGCTCCAGCCTTCCGTTGCTTTGAGCATGACTGTGCAGCTCGCCAACATCAGTGAGCTTCCAGTCTTATATTTATCAGCCCTAATTTCCAAGACTTTCTTAAAGAAATAATAGCATATAGCTAGAAAAAACAGAGTATTTATATGTGATCCATCATTTAATGCCTAAGAATTAATTTGCAGTTCTGATGGTTTCATTGGAAAGTGGCTGATTTGGTGGTAGGAAGGCCAAGTTTTAATTTGGTAATACTTTCTGTTTCTGCTCAGCCTTATGGGCACAAAAAATCAAATTATTTTCAGGTCAAGTAAAGCATCTCACTGTGTTAAATGATATGTGAGGCTTGTCCTAAGAAGAAAATGAGCTATGGTTCTCCACTGTACTAGCTTGATAGGTTGGAGCAAATTATTCAGTATTTTCTAGAATATTTTTATTCTAGAATTTTAACATTGGTGTGTTCTTGGCATATATGCCATAGTATTCACTCTAAAATTATTATGATGAAGGACAGTCAATAAAAGTGCTCTTAATATCCTATTTCCTTTGCAGAAGTATTCTATCAAATGCAAGAAATGCATCTTAAATGGCTCCTGATCACTTAAGTTTGCCATGAAGGGCAGAGCTGAGGACGTGCAGGGAACCCACTGCATTATTAACACAGATTCCTCATCAGTTCTCACTGCTCAGTAAGACAGCACTGCTCTGAGAAAGGTTTCCTGCCCTGACCATGTCCCATTTCGCTCGTTCCTGTGTTGATTCCCTTCTTTCCTTGCAAGGACTTTTCTTTCCTTGTTTCTTGATATATCCTCTTTTAGTCCTTCTCCTCTCGCTCAGTAATTGGGCTCAGTGCACGTGCTGTACAATGCCTTAACTTCCCTCACTTCATCCTTCATCCCATTTCTCATTTCTGTGGTTCTCTTGTGCTCCTTCCCCTCTCCCCTCCCCAGCTTTCCTCAGGTTTGTCCAGCTTTTTAGCTCTTTTTTTTTTCTTTCCACCCTCTGTCCCTCTTTAAAAATTTAATTGGCATGCTTTCTTCAAGCTGTCTTAGAAAGTCTTATTTTTTTTTTCTTCTCTCTTTTCAACTTCTTTTCCTGAATTGCAGTCACACCAGTTCTGCTTTCCTGACTGCAGAGTCACAGCAGCTGTGGTGCAGCAAAGCATCTGAAAAGAAAATGCTAATGGGGGGATTTTATAGAGTACAGTAAAAGGCTCTGGTTAAAAAAAAACACACGTGATAATTCTACACCTCAGTACTACTTCTAACCCAGACCATTGCTTCTTGGATCTCCTTCCAGACCACGTGGTAGCAAAGCAGAATCCATAACCTCATGTGCCATCTACCTGCCTGACACAACCAAGGCAAAATTTAATCAGTATTTTTCTTCAGAGAGAAGCAAAGAACCTGATGTCTGTGTATTGGCATCTACCCAATAACAAGATAATAAAGGTGTGCAAGGCAGTTTTATGGAAGTCGTGGTGATACGTCAAGCCCTGTACAAGCATCTCATCACACACTTCCAGATCAAACTGGTTCTGCAAACGTTTCTCCTTGAGCATTCATTCAAATTCATCCATGAATTTCCCCCAGCCATACTAATATCCCACTCAGTTCAGCTTTCTGGAAACATTCACACAGTTATTTATCCCAACCAACCAGTCTATACAGATTTCAGCCTTGGATAGGTCAGTATTTCCACATTCATGTTCATGGTCATCCAGCTCAGGACAAGAACCAAATGTTACAGGCTCAGCTACACCAAAGCGAGTTATTTCCTCTAGCAACAAGAGAAATCTGTTTAAAATAATGCAGTAGTATGCACATTAATTAGTAGCATGTAAAATTAATATGTAGTAGTATGTAGTAGTAATTAATAATTAATTAATCTAGCATGTAGCAGTAATTAAGTAGTAGCATGTAAAAAAATCTCCTCAGTGCTGAATATTTTTGTACAGTACAGAGAATAGGACCATTTTCTGGAAGATACTCTGTAAAAAGTAAAATACATTGAAGTAAATGGTTTCTCTCAAATTACTTATCCATAGTTAAAAAAGGATCTTTTTCACTCCAATGAACAATGTTGATAGAACAAAGATGAGAGTATTAGATGGACTTTATTAATTCTCCTTCTTGACAGAAGATTTACAGATGATGAAACAAATGTTATTTTTCTTTTTCTTCTTCCTTTTTTTCCCTTTCTTTCTCAAAATATCAGGCATTTTTTTCTGGAAGAAGAAACATTTTCAGGAAAAAAATTAAATGCACCACTCAGAAAATGGGCCATTCAGGAAATGTACCATTCATAAAACACTTTATGTAATACTAAATAGTTCTGATTAACAAGGCTTAGCCCATAATAATTTCCTCATATTTCTGATTATCGAGGCTTGGCCCGTAATAATTTCCTCTGTTTTGATCCCTGTTAAAGAGAAGGAATCCTAGTGGGGTCTTCTAGGACACAATTAAGGTTCCATCTGCTGCCAACCCAATCCCACCTTAGTGTCTTTCATGATTTGAACCCGCTCTTCTCCCATGCTTGGAATTCCTTGAGTTGAGGAGGATTTGGTGGGCTGTGACAAGTGCAAAAACGAAGCCGAAGCCAAAGCCATAGAAACAGAGGGCGTCTCAGAGTCCTAGTGACTGAACTGATGGGACAGGAATGACGGGAAGGAGTTTGGGCAGGATGTGCAGGAACACTACCTTCCCTTGCAGAGTGGTCCGGGAGGCCAAGGTGGAAAAGGCTTCAATGGAATTCCTGCAGGAGCAGTTTTCCCTGGCTCAGTGGGAGCTCTTTGCACACAGACGCCATGGAACGAGTTGCTGGGTGTTTATTAACTCCGCCTGGGAAGGGGAGAGGAAAAGCACTGCAGGAAAAATGCTGGTTAAAAAACACATGGAATACCAGCCCCTGCTCTCCACCAAAGCTGGGGGAGCTGTGGCTGAGCAAGGTCCTTGTAACCTGTCTGGTAAGTTTTAAAGGATGTTTTCCCTCTCTGTAAGTGGTTGGTGCCTATGTGTGTTAGGAAACAGCAATTAAAACATTCAGTCAAGGGCTTAACCCTTGATTGTTTCTCTGCTTTGACCCCCATTTAGTGAAGAGCCCCATGACAAGGGCTCAGGGGGGCATTGTGGGGCACGGCTGAGCCCCTGCCGGACACCTCTCCCATCCTGAGGTGCAGCTCTTCCTTCTGTGGGATTCCGTGGCATGCAAGGTGAGAGATCATTTGGCATGAATAGAGCCCTTGGCCTGTCGTTTTGGCCATCCAGCCGCTCTCTGTGTTCTTTGTCAGGGCCAAACAAGCTCCATATCATTACGCTGGCATTCGCTTGCCCGGTCTCATTATTAGGTGCATTAGCTGTGGGAACTAAACCCATGACAAAAAAAAAAAAAGAAAAAGAAAGAAAAAGAGGAGGTGGAATTGGCACACACAGAAAAAAGGCTTTCCCAGCTCAGGCTAACTAACAACTTGTGCCTATTAACTAAAAAAGATCATTAGAAAATTCCCTGCAGACTTAAAGCTTCAGCAGAAGCTTGCTTCACGTATGCACTTGCCCAGTTGCATGAAGACATAACCAGCCTTAAAGAAACATACCCTGCCACACTTGGGTAGGGACTGAGAAAGGGCTTTCCAGGCAGGCACTGCATTGCCTTTAAAATAAATCCCCTTTCTCTCTCCTTCTTTCACCAATAATGCTTAAAAAATACTGTGCCAGTAGGAAATAGTAAGTTTAAAGGGGAACGGTGTTAGAGAATAACCGTGTCAGGTTGGGATGGTCACCGAGAAAAGAGAACAAATGGTTGCATGAGACAATTTCTTTCATTATAGTGACCTTTTATATATGTTAAATCACAGGAACTGCACAAGGACAGCTCTCCCTAAAGAGCAAAAGAGCAAACTGTCTTTATGGACATTTATGTAATCTTGCCTGAAACACAGCTTTGCCATAATTCCAGCAAACGAGGCAACAGGGAGATCCGTGGAGGTCCCCAAGCTGCTTAGGAGCCCATGGGGGTCTTTGAATGGATGGGAATGCACAGACATGTCCACTCAGACATCCCAGTTCCTATAGCTTTCAGTGCTCCTGGTGCATTTGGAAATGGGAGAGCTGGTTCCTGGGACACACTGGTTGGTATCTCTGGATTTTTGTGGGCCACACTTCCAGTGTTCCATGGGCCACAAAGTTCACAAATATTGCCCAGCTAAGCATGGAATCTGTTATTCTCTCTCAGCAGCTCAGTTCACAGCCTTCTGATTAAAAATTCCTCCCCCCACACACACAAGAAGATGCTTTCTTTCTCAGTATTTCCCAAAGCTAAGATTTATTTTTTTTAGGCTGTATGATAGTCTTTCTAGGAAATAATGACTTTTCCAGTCTCTCGGTCATGTGAAGATAAGCAGGACACATCTCTGGAGAATATGTTGAAGGGGACAATACTTTCCTGATAGCAGAAACAAATGCAGAAGCCTTTCCCACCCTTAGTGTACACATAGTGGCTCTCTTCTGGTTACCAGGCATCAGAAACAGGTCCCTAAATCCAGCTGATTTAAACAGATGATAAACAAACATGGCTTAGCTATTGTCTCTCCTGAGTCTCCACTGTTGACTGGTGTGATGAAGCAGCTACAGCAGAGAGTTTAGTGATATCAGGGACTGCATCCCATGGGAAGGCAATGTGGGAGTCAGTGGTGATCACAGGGTTGGAGAGGGTGGTATCTCACAACCAGAGTGCAGTCCTGCAGCACCCGAATGCAAAATGTCACAGAACCTGAATGCCAGGAAGCAGGAGCAGCCAGAAGGTCCGTGATGACTGGAAAAGCATGGAAAAATGAGGCAGGACCCACGTGTGGATCAGTGAGGTGCATGGCCAGGCACAGGCTCATGCAAAGACTGAGGGCCTGAGTTTAAAGGGAAGAGGAGAGTCTCCCAGTGAGGCTTTTCCCAGCCCTTTCCCAGCAGGCAGATCCAAGGTCACCCAGCTGCACCACAGCTGGGGCACAGGCAGCTGAACCCTGGAGGTGTGCACGGGGGTCTAGGAAGCAGCAGAGGTAACGCTGTTCTGCTGCCTGCACAAATCTGCACTGGGAATGGTGGGATGGACACAAGGAGCCAGCTCTGTCTCTCAACCAGCTTTGCTACAGCTCCAGCAATAACTCTCCTTGCCCAGTGTTGGTCCCTTCAGGCTGTGTGTATGTCTGCTCCTGCAGACACTCTCTGCTGAGCAAGGCTTTCCTCTCCTGGTGCTCCATTTGCCCACCAAGGCTCTGAAGAATGTCCCTCATGAAGATGCCCCATCCATATGGCAGCCTAAGGTCCTGCTCATGTGTGGCCGTGCACCCAAATTGTGGACATCAAAACCAAACTCTCTGATCTGTTTCCCTTTGGCTCATCCCTACTCTCCTTGGAGACCCATCATGGCAAGCACCTGGAACAGATATAAATTTAGGGAATGTGCTATTTGACCAAGGGTCTTGTGTATGTGTCATTCAACATGTGCCAGCAGTTTTTGCTCTGATCCCACTTCTCTTCAGCACTCCTGGATGATGTCCCCAGTGCCAGCCTAGGAGCAAGCACACTCTTGGCAGAAGGTTTATCTCATAGTGTTCCTCCCTGAGGGCACTTTTCTCCCAGATAAAAGTGTCTCTCGATGTGTCAGGCTGGGAGAACTGCCTGGTGCTCTGGCAGGGGAAGAGCAGGACTCGGTTCGACACATCAGAGGCTGGGGTGTTTCAGCAACTCTTCTGTCGCTTCCTTATGAGACATCAGATCACAAATGATGCATTGCTGTCTCTCCTAGCAAAGCAGCAGAGTCAAACTCCCGCTCAGACCTGGGCTAGACTTTGGGAAAGTTAATGACTAAGTTTTTGAGCAAGTTCTGGAGCATTTTGGTGTTTTCACACTGTCCCTGTCCTCCAGTATTTGTTAAATTACAGACCACACAGGTTAAATCAGTGAATGGAGATGTCTGGCATTGACAAAACAAGGTAACATAAAAACCTGACCAGAACTTAAAAGACCAGCTGACATGGGCAGAGCCCAAGTGGACCTGCTCCTCTTCCTCCTCCCCCTCACACCAGCAGCTCATAATTCCTACTAAAAAAATTTAAGATTTTGGAAAAACAGTAGCAGGGACTAAGATATGTGTGCCATTAAACCTTCCTCAGATGCCACAGCAAGCACCCTGTGGAGATTAAAAAAAAAAGAAAAAAGCCTGGTATAATGAACTTACTTTTCATTGTTTTTTTCATCCTTTGGGGTCTACTGTCATTAAGAACCTTGATCTGTTAAAACATGTTGATTTTAGATGCTTACAGCCTTTCAAAGCTCTTTTTTTAATTTTCTTTTTTTTTGAGCATATTTTCTGATCTAATTCTGGGGAAAAAATGAATTTTTAAAAGCTTAGAATCCCAAACATGTAATCTTTTTTGAAGCTTTTGCAGTAAAAATAAATAAATCAATAAAATGTTTCTTGGACTAAAAAGAAGGGATGACTTGCTTTTGCTTTGGGAATAAAATGAAAGGTGCTTGTATTTTTGTCAAGTTTTGTGAGGTCTAACATGTCCCAGCGAGCAATGTGGGAGTTCCTCACAATTTTACTACATCAAGTTCTTTGTGTGGTGGCCCAGTGTATCAAATTTAATGAAGTCAGAGCCAGAGGAGTGAGTTTACATGGGTTTATTGAAGGTGTTATAAAAAGTTTTGGGCATCCCTCCCTCTGAGCACTTGTTCATGCACCAGGTACTCCCACACCATGGGATACCATTGCTGCCATATCCTTAGCAAACTAGAAAATTAAATAATTGCTTTTTTTGCAACGAACAGGATATTTTCTGTATTATTTTGTATTATTATTATTCTTTAGCTACTCCTTTTGTCTTCATGCCCTGGGCTCAAGAGAGACTCGTCAGGCAGCTCTTTCACCTCCTTCCAGAATGTCATTCGAAAACCACGATTTGAATGTTATGTCCAGTAAGATTAACTGAGCTAAAAGAAATCATTTAATAGATGAACCTTCACTCAATTGGCTTGCAAATGGGTGAAAACGTATTTTTGCTGAATTTCAGCTTCAGTTAGGAAATGATTTTCTCAGTGGTGTAATTTTTTTCTTAGGTGTGGAATGGGATCATTGTTTCCTGATGAGCTCTAGAAATTGTCCCTCTGACCTACTGAAAATTTGTGTCACTGTTGTGGTTCATACACACATCCCAATGGTCATCAGAAATATTTAGCTGCAAATATTTGACCTTCAAGATGGTTTACTGGAAAAATGTCATCAGAGCTAATGTCCCTGTTCCCTGAGGAACGTAAATTCTGCAGTTAGGTTTCTAAAGCAAATCACAAATGTGCATTCCAGCCACTTCATGGAACTGTTTCTGCAGAATTTGCTTAGAATTTACCCTGCAACAGAAAAGTTTTACCATAAAAAGTCCATTGTGGTGATTGCTATGAAGACCAAGCATAAGCAAGATGGAGAGGTGAAACTGATATGCTGGAAACAGTGAGAATTTGCTGAAAAATTATCTCCTTTTTTCCCTCGAAGCACAGGTATCATAGAATCATGGGATAGTTTGGTTTGGGAGGGTCCTTTAAGATCATCCCATCCCAACCTCCCTGCCATGGGCAGGGACAGCTTCCACCANATTTCAGGCATATGGAAATCAGTCTTGACTCCCAAATGCCAGGCGTGATGGGTATTGGTCAATAAATAACAGTGACAGTAATTGCTGTTAATACTGGTGTACCTAATTGCACAGGTTTTGATATTCTTTTTTCTTTTTCTATTTTGTTTTGTTTGTTTTTTTTTTTCATTATATTTCCCCTTGATTTTGCCTTCAGATCAAAACTTGATCTAATCCCAGGAATGTCTAAAAACATTCACTATATCTTTTCTGCTGGGAAAAAATCTCTCAACTTACTGTTAGCTCCAGGCTCCAAAAATAAAATGTACAGTACGTAACAAATTTGGTCTGACAGCATTTTCCCAGCTGGAAGGATGGAACTTCTTAATTGGTGCATAAATAAATAGAGGTTTGATCCTGCTCTTAAATATGAATTAAAAAATAATTTTGGCCTTGCCTCTAGTATGGATAGCAACAGATCTTCCTTTCTATCAGAAACAGAAAAGGGTTCTTCATTGAGCACAATTTAAAAGTTAGCTCTAAACACATTGAAATTAATGAAAGTCCTGCTGGTGCTGTTAAGGGAGGCCCATGAAGTTCTGTGTTTCTTGACACGGTTTCCATGCCATTTTAGTTCATAAATCGTTTCAAGTTGCTTTAAAGTCCGATATGAGAACCTTAAGTGCTGTTGAACCATCAAATAAATAGCTGTCTAGCATAAAGATGCTCTTATGAATTTAGGCTTGTCTTGTGTTTTCAGATGAAAGAAAAAGCTAATTTAGGTTGGGACTTCACCTAGAATAATTGTGTGGTGTTCACTTTGGTTACCTGACAATACATCAAAACTAAATGCGGACACCAATCTACAAAACGAGAAGCTAAAACAGGGAGGAAGATGCTGGTCAAAACCCACTAAAATGTGTTTATTTGGTCCTCATGTCCACTACTGAGGCCACCCTGAGGGCCTAAAATGCTCATTCCTATTGCACTTTAACTCTCCGGGTGCACTGCTTGCTTGAAGTTCCCTTGGCACTGAAGTTTTTATGGTGGGGGACATGCAGCAAACCCCATATCCTGGAGTTCCTCACCCCAACTTGTCTCACCAGAAGGATCCTCAGAAAAGCTGGCACACAGTAGAAGCCCAATGGACTGACCTTTCTGGGATGTGTCTTCTTTTTCCTCACAGCCTAATTAACTGTTCTTCTGGAGAAAGGAAAAGTTCTGTTTGGGGAAAAAGTGGGAGAAATCAAAACCAAAGCCTGTCTCCCAAAAACGGAGCTTTGGAAAGCTCTCCCCACCAGAACATGAGATCACCCAGTCATTAGGGAACTCCCTTACCTCTGTTTTTCAGGTGCTGGCACACCTTTTATTAAAATACTTCAGTTTAAAGCAACGCACTGGTCTGGGCGTGTAATATTTGTACGGAGCTTAACATGGTCCTGCTATAACACTTCTATCTCCCCCATTGTGCAAAGCTGGACCTGAAATCTCATGAGAATGAGCTTACTCATGAGATATCTGCTAATTCTGGCTTCCAGTTATGCTGTAAATAGTATGAGAACTGCCTTTCTAGCAGTTTTAGGGAATTTGGCTCCCAGCCATTGCTAGAAAAGCCGGAGCTGTGACATAAGTGAAAAGCAAGGGGGAAAGAAAAATGCTCCAGATTTCCAGAAAGCTCTTTGTTAGTGCCAGAAACTTGTTCTCTGCTCTGTGTTTTACTCAGGTGAAGTGGTCTCTGGTTACAACTCTAGACATGCTATGATGTTGGGTCATTGCAGAAGGCTCAGTGACCTGTAATCAGGCCCTTTGATGGCTTGCTACAGATGTCCTGTGGAGTTTTTGAGCAATAGAGGGCTGTGCCTAAAGCTGAGTGGCAGGTTCAAGACTGGCTACAGCTCTTCAGCAGCAGATCCCCAGAATGGAGACTCCCATCCTCATTGCTTCTTTCTCCTTTGCCTCCTTCAGAGATGCTGGGATGGTGCCTTTTCCCTGCCCTCTGACTCCCTGCCCTGCCTCCCAGGTCTTGTTTTTACTACTGGATCCAGCCTTATAGCCAGGCCTTTGAACAGCACTGTGTGCAAACAGTGTGTGGAAAAGAACCTGTCAAGAAACCCTCTGAAAGTAACCCCAGCACCCCAGAAAGCAATCCCTGCTTTCAAAACTAACGGCAAAAGTCATGTGCTCTACAGGCACAAACTTGAGTACTGGATTCTATCTCACATGCAAATTATTCTTAGCCTTGGTATCAAAAATACCAGTAAGTACATATCTCTAAACACTCTACAGCTTTAATTACACTTAATATGCTTCTGAGGGTGGGTTGGGTTACCTGAATCACTGACTGGGGAAGGTGTGCTACTAATAGCTTTTAAAGCTGAAAATATCACTCAGAAATTATTACATGTATCACACGTGAAACACAGAACGAGTACATAGAATAGTGCATTTAACACAGCCTGGTTTGCAGTATTAGTAAGCAGGTTATTGTGTTTTCATAATGACAATAAGGTCACTTCCAAGTATTTTTTCACAGACGTCAAAAGTACAACAGGTGACATAAAATTGCCAGGAAGTGACAGGTCCCTCCAGTAAGGAATTAAGTAAGCAATGATTATCACAGAAAACACCTTATCTACTGATGCCTCACGTTGAAGAGATGGGGAATGTCTCAGTCAAGGCTATGGACACAAGCCTAATTCTGCTCCTTTCTCTCTCCAGCATGATTTCAATGCAGCTCACAGCTGTACAACCATGTTATCTTTCTGTAAAACAATTGAGTTGTTCAGAACACGAGACAATTAGATGATTAGATATTTGCCTGTTCTCTAATAATTGCCTTTGGCAGAAGCCCACATTCATTTCCAGAGGAGCCAAAGATGCCAAATAGTTGGGTGCTGGACTCCAGTGGTGGAGGGAGGGAAGGGAACTTTGCTGTAGGCTGCTTCCCTCAGCTACACAACAGGGCTTGGCTGACTGCTGTTTGAAAATCAGGGAGCTGGCTATATTAGATGGTCCAGAATGAGTACCAAGGGAGGACATAAGGTGTGGAAGACCACAAGTTCACATCTATGTAGATCAGCATTTGATCCCAGAACACAGCATCTTGAAATACGTGGTGGAACCTGCAGAGATGGTTTATGTGGGGGATGTGATCTCAGAGGAACTGAGCTTGGGTTTGGAGACAGGGCTGATGTGCTCTGGCTAAGCTGTTTGATTTTTCAGGTTTTGATGAGTAATGTTGGGACTTCTTTGTATCTTCCAGAGAGCCCTCCTACTCCAACAGCACTTCAGAAAAATGCTATGAAAAAGATTGCCGCGCAATACTGTCCCGTGAGTCTTGTGCGTGAGACTCTAAACATAGAAGCAGAGAATCATTGAATGACCTGGGTTGGAAGGGACAATAAAGATCATCCAGTTCCATCCCCTGCCACAGGCAGGGACACCTTCCACCAGCCCAGGTTGCTCAGAGCCCCATCCAACCAAGGATTTCTTCCCAATATCCAATCTAACCCTGCTCTCTGTCAGTCTGAAGCCATTCCCCCTTGTCCTGTCACTCCAGTCCTTGGAAATAGTCTCTCCCCACCTTCCCTGTGGGCTCCCTTCAGACACTGCAAGGCCACAATGAGGTCTCTCCAAAGCCTTATCTTTTCCCAATTCTCTCAGCCTTCCCTTCCATCCTTGGTGTCCCTGCCCTGGCCTCGCTCCCACAGCTCCCTGTCCTTGCTGTGCTGGGACCCCAGGGCTGGGGGCAGCTCTGCAGGGGGGTCTCCCCAGAGGGGGCAGAATCATTCAGAAATCATTTATTTGTTGAGGGCTTTGCCCCTGCTGGTTTGCAAATTAATTTGTTGTACAACTGATTACTTTGATCCTGATTCTGGGAGAAAACTGAAGTCAGCTGCCACTTTGCCACTTACTGTTTGTAAATGTGAGTGTTGTCCCCTCTTCCACCTGGTACACTACCCAAGCCCCCAGTTCTTTAGTGTGGTTAAGTGTCCAATTGTCAGTAATTTCAAGGGGCTTTAGATGTCTAGGTACTTTGGGACTGAGTCATGTTCCAAAATTTGAGTGGCAGGCCATGGTACTGAAATAAGAGTCTGATGGGGCTCAGAGGAGCCTCACGCAACTGTGAGGGTCTGAGATGTGGGGCTTGAAACTGGTTCTATTGGAGCCTTTATAAAACAAGGACTTTCAATATAGTTTACAGAGAACACCTGTGGAAACCCCTCACAAATGATACACTACCTCCAAATGATTTTTCGGTGACTTGTATTGAGGAATGTTATGTCCTGAATTTCTCACTGTATTTACTTTTCATGTTCTTCATGTTGTAGCAAGTTAACACACACACACAAACACACACACACAGACACACACACAAAATCTTTGCAAACATCTGTGGGAACACCAAATATGCAAATACAAGCCACAAGAAATGCTTCATAAACAGCCAAGAGGTTGAAATGGATTTTCATAAAGCCTTTGTTAAATGGTGAAAATATCAGCAGACACTGAAGCCTTTATAGTCAGCATGTGTCCCCAGAATGGTTGGATCGTATGGAGAATCCCAGTGCCCATCAGGACATGCTCTATAGCACCAGAGGACCAGAGGCTCTTCCTCCTTCTTTGTAAGACTCTTAGGAGAAACAACTGTGGTAGAACTGACTAATATGCAGTTATTTGCAAGGGCGGTCATTGGATATTGGACACATAGAGGAGACCTTTGTAAATTCCTCTACTGAAGTATCCAAGCATCTCCTAGCTGTTTATGGATTGCTTCTTCCTTGATTGCCATGGAACAGGGATATATTGATCCCATTTTACAGGTCCAGCACTTGAACACAGCTGTGACAGTTCATAATGTCAAGGCTACGCAATTGCATAAAGGGCCAGAGGGACATCTAGCGGGATGTCTACTCTCTCTGCATTTGCAGGCCATCAGAAATCTTCTCACAGGGTTCCCCTTACCTGTGACTTACCACAAGGAATCAGAGAGTCACAGAATTGTTAAGGCTGGAAAAGACCAACCATTAACCCAGAACCTCCATGCTCATCACCAACCCATGTCTCCAAGGGCCACATCTACATGGTTTTTAAACTCTTCCAAGGATGGTGACTCCACCACTTCCCTAGGCATCCTGTTCCAGTGCCTGACAACCCTTTATGTGAAGAAAATTTCCTAATATCCTGGTGCAACCTGAGGCCATTTCCTGTTGCCCTGTCACTTGTTACCTGGGAGAAGAGACTGACCCTCACCTGGCTACAACCTCTTGTCAGGGAGTTTCGGGAGCAATAAGGTGCCCCCTGATCCTCCTTTTCTGCAGGCTGAGCCCCCCCAGCTCCCTCAGCTGCTCCTCACACGAGTTACCCTCCAGCCCCTTCCCCAGCCCCGTCCCCTCCCCTGGACACGCTCCAGCCCCTCCGTGTCCTTCATGTATTGAGGGGCCCAGCCCTGGACACAGGGTTTGAGGGGTGGCCTCCCCAGGGCCAGCACAGGGGACAGTCCCTGCCCTGGTCCTGCTGGCCACACCATTGCTGCTCCAGCCCAGGTGCCATTGGCCTCCTTGCCCACCTGGGCACCCCTGGGCTCGTGTCCAGCCGCTGTCACAGCACCCCCAGGGCCTTTCCCACTGGGCACTTTCCAGCCCCTCTGCCCCCTCTGGAGCTGCGGGGGGTGTTGTGACCCAAGGGAAGGATTTGGCACTTGGCCTTGTTGAGCCTCATCCCACTGGTCTTAGCCCATCAATCCAGCCTGTCCAGAGCCCTCTGCGGAGCCTTCCTGCCCTCCAGCAGATCAACACTCCCACCCACTATGGTGTCGCCTGCAAGCTGACTGAGAGAGCACGTGATGCCCTCAATCCAGGTCATGGGTAAAGATATTAAACAGGGCTGGCCCAACACAGAGCCATGGGGGGCACCACTGGTGACGGGTCACCAGATGGATGCAAATCCATCCACCATCACTCTCTGAGCCTGGCCATCCAGCCAGTGTTTTACCCACCAAAGAGTGCACCCATCCAAGCCATGAGCAGCCAGTGTCTCCAGGAGAATGCTCCGAGACACAGTGTCAAAATCTTTAGAAGGAAGAGCTCCCTGCAAGCACGAGGTGAAATGTGAAAGTTCGCATGGAGAAGGTTTAGGAAAACACGCTCTTCCATAGAGGTCAGTGAATGTCTAGTAACTTGGTGAGCTGCACTGACTTCTACCATGTGTCAGCCTGCAATAACTTGCCCAGTGCCATGGCTGAGGTCTGGAAACAGGGCAATGTGTCTTCACAGCAGCACCCAGACCCTTTGTGTCATGGGGATGCTGGGGCTGGACTGTGATTCAGGCTGTGGATCTTGTGTTTTGACTTTATGAAGACTCACAGCCTGCTGCAAGAAAGGGTAAGAGGAGCTGTGACTAATCTGATTTCTGAGAGAGCTCACCTTGACAGACTTTCAGCAGTAGTGAGGTTGAAGGCATTTTGAAGGTTATCTTCATTAAAAAAGGACTGGCAACTTACACTGGAAAAAAAAAACACCAAACCAAATGTGTGATTAGCAACTTCTTTCTTGACATGACCGATGGCTGAGTGATTACAATTACAATATTGCCCTTCTCAGCTGGTGTAGAACACCACACTTTGATCCACTGAAGTCAATAGACTGTGGTAGTTCATATCGGCCAACAGTCCAGGACTAAACTACTGTGTCCGTGAATCCTGTTTCCAAGGTCTTCATTCCTTGCAGTTGTCCCCAGGCTTTTTGTCTCAGAAGAGCAGAATTTCTCTCTGACCTGTATATGAAGACCATCTAGTCCCTGACCTTGTCTTTGGGTGAGGCACCACGGAAAATGGATGTGGCTTTTTTTAGGGAAGAAATAACTGAACTAGAGGAAAATTGATCCAGGATGGCTTTAAAAGCTTGGGATGTGCTCACCGTTGTAGAGTGACCATCATTTGTTTACATGGCAGGAGGACCTCAAGAATAGACCAGGTGTGTATTATTGAATCACAGAATCATGGAAGGGTTTGGATTGGAAGGGACCTTAAAGATCACCTCATCACAACCCCCTGCCATGGGCAGGGACACCTTCCACCAGCCCAGGTTGCTCAGAGCCCCATCCAACCTGGCCTTGGACACTTCCAGGGATGGGGCAGCCACAGCTTCTCTGGGCAACTTGTGCCAGGGCCTGCCCACCCTCACAGGAGGAATTTCTCCCTAATATCAAATCTAAACCCATTCTTTGTCAGTCTGAAGCCATTCCTCCTTGTCCTGTCACTCCAGGCCTTTGTAAATAGTCTCTCTTCATTTTCCTTGTGGGCTCCCTTCAGGCACTAGAAGGCTTTAGAAGCAGGTAGGTCTGCATTTTGCCATTCTCATTAGTGCCAGTGGATTGACTGTGACAGCCATGGATTAGGCGGCAAAATGGCACAAGGATTTGCAATGCCGTTGGCCGGTTCTGAATGAACAGCTCTTCCACAGCCATGGGGGAGTGGAGGCTTCTGGATGCTCCTCACACAGGAACATGGAATGGAAGTGGGAGGTACTGTGTCCTGCTTTTGCCCTGACCCTGCTGCCCCTTCCTGAATGACTAAAGAACCTGACACAGGGTGACCAAATGAGTAAATGTTTGCAGGGTTAGCTCTTTACTTTCTCCAGGTATCATTATTGGAATTTATACTTTTCATCTGCATCTGTTTCATCGGTGTTTGCACATATGATGTTTGGTGTGGTCAGAGATGACGTAGAATACAGGGAGAGGGGGTTTATTTCAGAGGGGGCACATTCCTTATTGAGGGCTCTCCTCATTAAAAGGGACCTGCAAAGCAAACAGAGCATCCTTTGCTTTGCTCCATGTTTAATCAAAGAGCTGACCAAAATATGCTAAAATTTAGATGCATTTTCCTTTCAGTCGGATTATCCTTTGAAACTGTGAGCAAACCCTGCCTGACAACACAAAGGAATTTTCCCATGGATCAGCTAAAGCTGACTCACATGAAAGACTTGCCCAAAGTGGTCATGCCCTCTGAGCAAATACCACAGGCATGAGGATCTCTGCTCTTGGCCTAACAGCACTGTTAGGATTCCAGAGACCCAGCCTAGAAAGGCAGATTTTATTGGAGGAGGGGAGGTCGTCTACCTGGGACCCATCCAATCTGCTCTGCTATTTATCCATGTTGCTATCTTCCAAGGGAGGCAAATATTTTGCTCTGTCACTGCACGTTGGAACAAATTTCCTGCTTGGCCCCTGAAGTGCACCACCAAATAGCACTGGCTGTTTGCTTAAGCAGGTAAAACACACAGCAAAAGTCACTGCTATGACTCAGAGAGAGAAAGGAAGAAAACCATCTGATCATGAAAGCTTTCAGCACCAGGTTTTAGTGCTGGAGTGAAAACCTAACGGAAGCTGTGCACCCTTCTAAGATAAATATTTCCTCTGCTGGAATTGCTGAGTATATCACAGCCCAACAACCAGGAAGACTTGCTTACTCATCCCTGCCACGTGTTTCTGAAGTGGCTTTCTGCTCTTTTAATGTTACCAAGGAGTGCATCCTCTGGCTGCCCTGGCTTGTTAGAAAGGCAAGGACATGCTGAGCAAAGGGTCAGAATAACCCACAGAGCACTGATGCAAAGAGAGGCAGAATTCTGCACCACTCAGAGAGACACACACAGAGTTAAAGCTTCCGGACATTGTGTTGCTGAAATTTTAAAACTGAAAGCATTTTGAACTAACCTTTGCATCCTCTCCTTGAACTTTTTGTTTACTCTCTGCACTTTTGCTCAGTGGAAGTAGAAGAGGCAAGACAACATCACTTGCTGTTGCCAGCTGGTTCCTGCTTTGTTTCTAATGCTCCTGTGAAAGAGTTTTATTATAAACCTCCCAGCACTTCAAGAAGATGTTTTATTAATTGGGACTCTCTCACTCATTTTCTATTTTCTTATCTCTGGTTGCTCTTAAAGCACGTTTGGGCCTAAGTTACTTGTCATTTCCCCCTTGTATATTATTTGGTCCAATTCTGTGTTTGTCTTCGAGGTTTCAGTAAGACTGCATGTGATCTGTGCCAAGATATAGCCAAAGTCTCTTCCCACGTTCCTAAAATATGTGGCAACAATGCAACAAACTCAAAATTGTGTGGCAGCTCCTTTTAAACAGGAGATGTCCAGTGGGCTGTGTATAAAATACACAATACTATAAAATACAAAATAATACAATTGATGTTAGTGCCTGTGTTATTTGTTTTAAATCATGTTCAGATTCATACTGTCTCCACATTCCTTGTTTCCAATATCCAGCAGATTTTTGTATTGACAAATGTGTGGCACTTGCAGGAAGCTGTTGTGGAGAAAACCTGTGGTTCTTCTGTATGGTCTGAGCATAGTTGTGGCTTCTGCCCCTGGGGAGAGCTGTTTGAGTTCAGGATTATCCTATTAGATGGATGTTTCTAATAAAATTACCAGCAGCCAGAGAGCTTATCTGTATTACCACCATGCAGTTTCAGAGCTCACATCACCCTCAAGACAAAGTGGGGGAGTCCTGAGTGGCATTATTTGTTTTGAATGTGCTGTAGGCTCAGGATGTAGCTGAGCTTCCACAGCGGCTGCAGCTGATCTGAGCCAGGGCTGCTTTGCCCCCTTCTCACTCCCTTCCTGTAATCCACAAGGTAAGCTTGTCCGTCCTGCTAAACCTGCAGCAAATGCCTTCTAAAAAGTAATGGGAGAGTTTTCTGCCACCTTAGCAAGTTGGAACGGTCCTGTGTGGGATCAGCATCGGTACTGGTGCAAAGAAAAGGACAAAAATGCATAGCTATGGGAAGGAATGAGCCAGGGCCCAGAGAGAAGCTCTTCAGTCAGGTTCAGTGGACAGGATGGGATGTGCCTTTTAAGGGGAGCTGCACATCAGGTGCTGCCTCTGCTCAGCCTGCACTGAAAGTAGCCGTCAGAGTGGCCGCTGTGTGAGTCACTTACAGTAGCTTATCTGACTGAAAACCCATCTGGCAACAGCAAATGAGAGAGTTCCTTCCCACCAGGGAACCAAAATGACTTTCTGCATAGGGGGTTGATAGCTACATTAAACACAAGTGGGAGAAACAGGAGTAGATGGGCTGGGGGGAATGTACAGCAGCTCGCTCAGTCTGGCTCAGCCGCAGGAGGGGTCTGAATGCTGAAGGTATGAGATCCTGAAATCCTAAGCAGAGACCGCCCATCTGGCTGGCTCTCTGAGCTGCTGGGATGTGCTAGGGCCCTGCTGGGTAGCTTTTTGTTGAGCTCCTAACTGTGGCTCACAGAAGTGGAAGAGGTAAGTGCTGGAGCTCCAGGCTGGGAGACCATGTGGCTGGTCCATGTGGGGAGAGGAACAAGATGTGACAGTAACCACCCTCCCCTCTATAGCAGCCTGAGGTGCTGTAGGTTGGAGATTTTTTAACTGAAAATAAATATTTTAATAGCAGTTTTAAATTAAGTTGATTTAGTTATCGATGAATACGTGAATAAATGGCCACTTCTGTTAGAGGTCCCCTTTGTTTCGGTCTTGTCCTGGCAGAATTGGTGGGGTGACCTGCAGCACGAGGGTTGAACGGGCTGGGTGGGAAAGGCTCAGGGTCAAACTGCCTCATGTTGGTTTGTCTAACTGGAAAACATTCATGCAACAGCAGAAGCAGACCACAGGGACCACGGCTCTGCCTCTAATCACTTGACCACGGCAAAAAGATCATCTTTACTTGCCCATCCCAAGACCATCTTTACTTGCCCATCACAACAAGACCATCTTTCCACCACTATTAATGCTGGATGTGGGCATCCCTCACTCACTAACCCTCCCTGAGAGATGGGAATGAGGCATGGATGTCTAGTGCCTTTCCTATCAAAGGAGACAGAATATCTGATATGCCGACATCATTGCTCCCCAGGCCCATCCCTAGTCAAGCACAAAGCCTGTTCCTGGAATGCTTAACTATCAGGTTTTCTTGCCAAAAGTGAATTGGCAGACTGAATTTTGTGTAAGGTCACGGCTTCATGCCTCATTTCTTTTGGAGTTTCTGATCCCACACCAGGAGCCCCAGAGCTGATTTGTTGCATCACTGAAAAACAAGCCAAGCACAAGAACATTTTTAAAATCAAGGCCAAAGTTCAAGGCCTTGGTCACCACCAAACTCATGAGATCAGCAAAGCCTACATAAAGACCACTAAAGTACACTTCTTTTTTGGTCTCCATAGATCTTAAGTATTTTAATTTTTTTTTTGTATTTTAAGTCATGGGTGCAGGTTGTGGGCCTTTATTTCTTTTTTTAACACAGAAGCCAAGGATGCTGCATTTTGTTGTGCTGAATGTTGTCCCTTGCTTTGTGGCAGACTGAGTGGCACAAACCAACCACAGAAGCACTCTGATACTCTTCTCTTTTTCCCATGGAAAGCCATATTTCCCCATATGGTGGCAAGCCTGAGGTGGTGGCTATTTGGTACACTCTTTTGAATGGTGTTTTCATTTGGGTTTAAGCTGAAAGAGGAGAAATTTTAGGTTGGATATATGGAATAAACTGTTCCCTGTGAGGGTGGGCAGGCCCTGGCACAGGTTGGGCAGAGAAGGTGTGGCTGCCCCATCCCTGGAAGTGTCCAAGGCCAGGTTGGATGGGGCTCTGAGTGACCTGGGCTGGTGGAAGGTGTCCCTGCCCATGGCAGGGGTTTGGAATGAGATGATCTTTAAGGTCCTTTCCCACTCAAACCACTCTGATTCTACTACTGGAGCTGTGATAAGGGAAACCAGGAAACAACGTGTGTTCACTGAAATCAGGTGATGGAGAGAGTGGACGTGTTGGCAAACATGCTCCAAAAAAGCAATTTCTTTCTTCCTATTACCTGTTTTTCTGAAAAGAGCCTGATCCTATGTCAGGAAAGTATGTTCTTTCTATGTCCCTGATTTTTACGGGTCCTGAAGAAACCACTGGTGAGAGCTGGTTGGATAATGAAACTACACTGGAGCAGAACTGGGGCAGAGTTTGGATAAGTGAGTACTGTTTTATTGGAAACTGCTGGAAACACTCATCTCCTCTTCCTTTGGGCTGAAACTTTGCCGTGCTCAGACAGGGCTGTGGCAGCTACCCTGCCTGGGGGACACATCCCCCTGGAGCTGAGGGTGGCCAAAGCAGTGAGTGTCCTGCTGCCCTCACTCTGCACTCCCCATCGCCTCCTCCTTGTTTTCCCCTTGTTGTGATTTATTGGGCTGGGTTCTTGTGGCTGCTTCTTGGCTGAGTGCAGCTAAGGTATGTAAATTGCTTTTTAACAGCTAATATGCACCCACACATGCTCAAAAGAAAAAGAAAAAAAAAGGCAAAATAATCTGGTCAGCAGTGAATTACAGGAGACCAAGAAAGCATCCTGAGGTGGAAGTCAGTATCTGGCTGGCCAAGTCCTGTGTGCTCTGTTCAGAATAAACTGAGAGGACAGCAAGTTTCATTGCTTCAAATTAGGATTTTAAAGGAGGGAACTGCTTCTGTGGCTGCAACACTTACTTTGTGATCTGGATTTCTCCAAATCAAGTGTATTTGCTTTTTATAGAAGTTTCAGAACCAAAAGTTTCAGCCTCCAGTGACATTTTGCTACTTGTCTTGACATTTAAATAAATGACAACGACCACAGCAGGAGGAATTTGTAGCTGTGGACCTTCTCCATTTCTGTTGTGAAAGCACCAGAAAGAACATGTAGGAGTTCTTAGGCATTGCCTGCACCTTTTTTGCCTTCTGGTCCTTGATGTGAGGTTTCCCACTCCCCTGTGTCACCAGGTGGTCTGCTCTGTTAGGCTGATACTGAGATCAGTCTGAGCTAAACCAAAATGTTACAGATAAAAAGAGAACTGTCTGGTTATGTGTGAGGTGGTGCATCTGCCCTTCTTTCATCATCACCGAGGTCAAAGACATACTGTAATACATTTTCCGGCATGAACATGTGCTAAGCAAAGTATTTCCATTCCTCAGGCATGCACAGCCTCAGATCTCAGCACACAGAGCTGACAGTTCCCTCCTGCCATTTCCCACCTGTCAGTCCCAGCTCCAACACCTTTCCTGAGCCTGCTGGGGGGTTAGCCAGCCCCTGGTGGAATCACACACTTCGAATGGCATGGCTTTCCATTCCTTTTCTCTTCTATTCAG
Source organism: Sclerurus mexicanus (assembly GCA_013396755.1). Classification (NCBI taxonomy): domain Eukaryota; kingdom Metazoa; phylum Chordata; class Aves; order Passeriformes; family Furnariidae; genus Sclerurus; species Sclerurus mexicanus. The sequence continues at coordinate 314,178 of VWZF01002486.1, forward strand.
CCTTCAGTCTCACTCATCCCATGTGAAATATCTTCTCCAAGATAGCAAACTCAAGGCTTCTGCTTGGGAAACGTGGTGTCATTCACATCTTTGAGGTAATGGGGAGACCTCATGGCAGGTACAACATCTTTGAGAGAGGCACTGATCTCTGCTTTGTGGGGAACCAGGACAGGACCTGAGGGAATGACCTGAAGGTGTGTCAGGGGAGGTTTAGTTTGGATATTAGGGAGAGGTTCTTGCCCCAAGAGTGGCTGGACACTGAACAGGCTCCCCAGGGCAGCGGGCACAGCACCAAGGCTGACAGAACTCAGGAAGTATTTGAGTGATGCTCTCAGACTCTTGGGGGATGGTCCTGTGCAGGGCTGAGGGTTGGACTGGATGATCCTTGTGGGTCCCTTCCAACCCAGCATATTCTGTGATTCTCTAACTCTGAGGGACAGACCTGTGTTTTCAGATCCAAGGAGATTCTTTGTTTCTGAGCTCTGTTCTCACTGGTGTTTATACAACAAATACAATCCACATCTGTCTGCTATAGTGTGAAATGACACAGCACTAGGAGAAAAGAAAATAAAAGGAGTAATGACAGGCAGAAAGTATATTCATGTCTGCTGGGCAACCTGCTGCTTTTGTTTTATTGAGGGGAGGGCTGGGGAGGGTGGGGGCAGCGATCATTGCTATTGCTGTAAAACTCACGATTGTTAAGAGTTAAATATCCAAATGAGTTCTGAGAGTCTCAGGACTCTCTTGGATACTTTATTTGTTTTTTATTTATTTTTCCCCCTGCACTGCCTTTGGTCCTTATTTCTTTAGCCTGCTCTTCTCTGTTGCTGTAATCGCTCACCCTTTGGTTCTTGCCCACCCACTCACTGTTCTTGCTGCAAACACCACCCTTACCCCCTGCTCTTCTTTTTGCTCCTTTTACCTCCTCCCCTCTCTCTTTTATTTTCTCTTCTGCACCATTTCTACATCCATTTCTCATCCTTTCTCAATCTCCAGTAATGACTCCATTACAGATTATTTTTCTAGCATACATCTATGAACTCTCAACTTTAAAAGAATAATTTTAAAATATGTGCATATTTATAAACGCCTTCAGATATGTGTTGATGTGCCCAGGCACTGTGGAGGCATACAAAAAAAAGGGAAGGAGAACTTAAGTTCTGCTAATCCTCCATAGAAGTTAAACACCCAACCCAATAATACATGGCATTGTGCATTTTTATCGTGTATTTGTATCAGTACCTGATGATGTAGGAAGAGGATTCTGTCCCCCTCTCTTGCTCTGATGAGAACCCTCCCTGCAGAGCTGCCCCCAGCCCTGGGGTCCCAGCACAGCAAGGACAGGGAGCTGTGGGAGCGAGGCCAGGGCAGGGACACCAAGGGGATCAGAGGGATGGAACAGCTCTGCTGGGAGGAAAGGCTGGCAGAGCTGGCATTGTTCAGCCTGGAGAAGAGAAGGCTTTGGGGTGACCTCACTGTGGCCTTGCAGTGCCTGAAGGGAGCCCACAGGGAACGTGGAGAGAGACTATTTCCAAGGGCTGGAGTGACAGGACAAGGGGAATGGCTTCAGACTGACAGAGAGCAGGGTTAGATTGGATATTGGGAAGAAATCCTTCCCTGTGAGGGTGGGCAGGCCCTGGCACAGGTTGGGCAGAGAAGCTGTGGCTGCCCCATCCCTGGGAGTGTCCAAGGCCAGGTTGGATGGGGCTCTGAGCAACCTGGGCTGGTGGAAGGTGTCCCTGCCCATGGCAGGGGGGTGGAACGAGATGATCTTTAAAGTCTCTTCCAACCCAGGCCATTCTGTGATTCTCTGATCCTATGGCATCTACATCCTTCTGGAATGTCACGGCTAATGGCCTTAAATTTATCCTTGTTCTCATCGCTTTACTTATGGGCTTTTCCACAACTCATGGCTCTTGATGAGGAAGAAAGTTCCATGGATTGGAACGGCATCCTCCAACATGCCTATAAAGGCCTCAGGGCTTTTTTACGGTCTCTAAGACACTACAAACAAACACAGTTCATGAGCCCTGTTTTACCATTCAGTCTGTAAGCTGCAGAAGGCCACCAACCTCCCCAAAGGTCTTCTGGTAAAGGAATGTAAAGTAAAAAGCAAACAAATATGGATAATTATGCTTCTGGCTAAGATGTGTTACCAAAAATTACCAGTGACAAACCTCAAAATTGGGTGATTCATCCAGGCACCCAAGAAGCACTTACAAGAAACCACATGACTAATTATGCTGAAGGTCAGGGACAGTTCTGTGCAGTCAACACACATAATTATACATTTCACAGAAACCAACCCTTGTCCTCTCAAGGTAAATAATATGTACTGTTATTGAGAGAAGGTTATGAACTCCTTGGAAGAACAAACCCCTTCTCTTGGGCTCCTTCTCTTCGTCATGTATTCCTTGCACAGCACCTGGCACAACAGCCACAAAGGCAACAAAAAGCCCCCCAAATAGCACAGACCAAAATATGCAAGATCAGAATTGCCCCTTGCCAATGCTGATTTATGTGCAGTGCCGTGTCATGTGGGAGATTTCAACCGTGTTGCACACACGGAGGCAAGAGCTGACCTGTCTTCCTAGCTGGAATTTGGTGATACAACCTGGATTAGTGGGGTGGAAATCCAAGCAGAGGGGCTGATGAGCCTCCAAGGAGCCATAAGTGATGTCCCTGGAAGGGAGGAGAAATGCTACGACCCCATCCCTGCTAGCTGAAATGTGGCTTGTAAAGTGCTGAGGTGTTCTCACTTTGTTGAGGAGAGAATCATGTCTGAATTTGAATATGTTTGGTGACACTATAAGCTATAGAACACCATATAAGCTAATTATTACAGGAAACTCCTGTTTCAGTTATTTCAGCAAAATTTCAGTGCCTCTGTACATTTCAAGAGCTGAAACAAAGCAACTGGGTTTCGACTTTCACAGTTTACCCAATGTGGCATTGATGATGACCCGTGTGGTGATGCAAAGGACAGAGCTACATTTGTTTAAGGAACCTTCAGGCTGAATTTCCAGCTCTGTGAGTGCTGAGAGAGAGGAAAGAGGGAAGTTCAGAGGAAAACAAATGTTTCCTGAACTTTGAGTTTCTTTGCTTTTATATATTACCAGATTTTTCTGTGATGTGACCAGCCGTCCTTTATAAACTTTGCTTTATCTCTGTGACATTTTGCATCTAGAAAATGATTAAGCTGTCATATTTGAGGACTGGAAAGAGCAAAGGGCTGAAAGAGTTTGTTCTACCTGCCAGGTTACTCAGTTACAGCTGAGTCCCTTTGCAGGCATGCATTTCCACTGATGTACACACGCACCGTGAGCCGGTGCTCCTCACGCTATAGGAGCTATAGAAGTAAAAAAACACATATAAATCTATATGCATAAAAAAAATATACCACCCGATGAGGAGGACTGTGGGACTCAGCAAAGCTCCCTATTACTTATTAGCCAGCCAGTGGGTTTGGCCTGCCTGTCTCTGTCCTTGGCAATAAAACAGAGATGAAAGGTAGCCGCTGATGTGGAGGCAGACTTGAAAGTACAGTAGCTATCTCAGGCCCTCTCCTTATCAAAGGCTGGGACAGCAATAACTGTGCTGGATGGAGCAACAAGGACGTGCGAGGCTGGGCTGTCAAACAAAGTTACACCTTGTGAGCAAACAGCAGTTTCACATCCCCGCGGGCACCCAAACACGGCTGGCAGCAGAAGAGAGGCTGCAGCAGATGGTGCCCAGCCGCCGTACCAGCCTCCTTCTCCAGCACAGGCACCGACGAAAGAGCCTCCCCAGCTGGGGGAACCTTCCCAGTAACTACCTGGTGAAGCCTTCCTAAGCAGGAGCTGTGCCTCAGGCCACCAGGGGAAGCTCAGCTGTCACCTGCGTGGCTCTGCCAGGCTGGGAAAATCATTTTGCCAAGGCTTTCTCCACCCAGAGTTCCACAGAGCAGCTCTTATTCAGACCAAAAGCAAATGGCAGGGAGGACAGCCTTCTTTATGAAAAGAGTCATCCCTAATGCTGGCAGAAGCATGGGGCATGGGAACAGTCCCACTTGTGTTTTAGGGGCAGTGGATCATCCTTTAAGAGGAGACCATTAGAATCTTGAACTTCAAGCTCCCTCAAGCACCATGTTGAAGCCATAAGAAGCCCAGCTGATCCTAGATTATCCTAGTGGAGAACTGCACTTAGTATTGACTTGAATCAATAACTTGAACAAAAAGACAATGCCTCTCTCAGAAAAAAAAAGACTGAGGTACTGAATCAGTCACTGCAACTTTTGTTGGTTTCATAAAACGATTCTTTTTCAGCTCCCTGATTTGTCCATTTGCATCTCTAACACACCAGGGCTTGATGTACCTGACGAATTGCCTAACACAGCCAGCAAACGGGGCTTCTGACCGTGCTCTCTGTCATGAATTACTAAGTGAAGGTCAGATAGATAATTATTTATTTTTTCTGTATGTAAGTCAACCAAATCGTTGGAGCTGGGAGTGCAGTGTTAGTGCTGGAGTTCCTCCCTACAGATCAGGTTTTCAGTTAGAGGAAGAAAGCGGAAAAGAGCCACAAAGAAGATGCTGAAGTCACAATATACACAGCAGCAGATACTGAACTGGCAACAGTGGCATAAAAGTATTTCTGTCTTGGGTCACATGGACTACATCAGGAGATGACAAGGGATCCAATACTGTCCTAAATACCAAATTCTGTGCCAAACTTCCTTTTTCACTACAGAATAATGGTGATGTGCAGTGTGAATGTACATAAGAAGGGCTGTTGAAGCAAGTCCAGAGGGGGTCATGAAGTTGCTGAGGGGACTGAAGCACCTCCCTTATGGAGACGGAATGAGAGAGTTGGAGATATTCAGCCTGGAGAAGAGAAAGTTGTGTGCAGACCTCAGAGCACCTTCCAGTATCTGAACGGGCTACAGGGAAGCTGGAGAGGGACTGTTCATGACAGGACAAGATGGAATGGGTTCAAACAGAAAAAGTAGGTTTAGATTGGATATTGGGAAGAAATCCTTCCCTGTGAGGGTGGGCAGGCCCTGGCACAGGTTTCCCAGAGAAGCTGTGGCTGCCCCATCCCTGGAAGTGTCCAAGGGCAGGTTGGATGGGGCTGTGAGTGACCTGGGCTAGTGGAAGGTGTCCTTGCCCATGGCAGGGGGTTGGAATGGGATGATCTTTAAGTTCCCTTCCAACCCAGGCCATTCTATGAGTCTGTGTTAAAAGCAGCTTGATAAATGTTAAGGAACTTCTAAGCTATTATTTGAACACAAAATTCCTGGTGAATAACTTTTCAGGTTTGTGTGTGAAGCTTCAGGTAGCAAAAGCTGGGGGGTATCAGGTTGCAAAAAGACCTCTCAGGAAATAAAAAGACCTCTAATGTATTTTCTATAGCATGCATCAGTCTCACCTAGAACCCTGTCTGTGTCACACAGCTGATGTTCCTGGCAACCCCAAGAGCTGCTGGATCCAGGCTACACGATGTTATGTAACATGCTTTGCTTCACTTCAGTCCTGATAAGAAAATTCTTGGAAGTCGCTTAAAAAACAGTAACTATGGTGCAGATTTGTTTCCTTTTGCCGCTGTGAGGGAGAGTCCCAAAGGCAGCCAACGTGATGGGAGAGGTGATGGGTAGTGAGGGTTTCTTTCCAGGTGTTTTCTCATTCCTGAGAGTAAAGTAAGGTTTGAAAACTTAAGCTTGGACCTTTTCTCCCTGCTCGTATCTGTCATAGTGGTCAGCATTAATATCGAATCCCAAAGTTTCAAATCACGTATTTAACGTGCAAAAATATCTCGTATGGCAGGGAAAGAGAAGGAGCATGGGAAATGGGCCTGGAAATGGCATCTGAAGTAGCTGAGTCCTGTTCCCTGACACCACAGGAAACCACAGAGTGTACGTCCTTTCATACATTGACCAATTTTTTAGTTTAAATAGGGTAAAAAGTTTCCTCCTCCTGCTGCTCTCAAAAGCTTCTCCAAAACCTCCCTCCTCTGATGTTTTGAGACATTCTTCTGATTTCCTGCTAGCATTTCTCTAAGGGTAGCTTATATGTGCAAACATTGTCTTTAGTTTAAATAGCTCTCCTCTTTCACATATTTTCAGAAAGAGAAGTCATATACCTGCTGAGATTTTTTCCCTAGGCTCAAAAAAAAAAAAGCTAAATAAGCCACTTTCTGCTGTGTTTTTAGCATGAGATCACTTGTTCTATTTGTCTTAATTTCCTTTGATGGGGCTAAATCATTACAGCTTTTTGAAAACTATCACCTTATAATGGTTCCAACTCTTAGAACCTACTTCTTTTTGGTAATTCTGACATTTTTTTCCCCCATTTTTTGCAGCCACTCCATGATCACCTTCATTGAAATCCTTCTTGCAGCTCTTCCAGTCTGAGTTCATCAGTATTGGACTTCAGTGACCCAAGCTCTCTGCAGCATGCAAGAGGACCTCTAATATGGAAAATATTATTAGTTATTTGCAACCAGTGACCTACTAGTCTAATTTAAATATTCTTTAAATGCATGGCCATAGACTTCACACTGAATTAGTGCATCATTTTGGAGTCAGAAAATGGAGAAAGGATGGGAGCAATACAAATTGCCTCACTTCCCTATTACCTGTGGGTAAAATTAATACAGAAATGCTTGACTACATTTCTGAATCAACAGCAAGTGTATCTTCATTTCTGGAAGCAGCTTTGCCCCTGGTGAACACCCTTAAGGTGAAAACAAACTAAATGAAAATTGCCTCCAAGATTTTCCTTTCCCCGTCTTTAGTGGCAGAAAATCCTGGAGCCCTCTTGCTGGAGTGACAGGAGCTGCTGGTTAAAACTGAGAGCGGAGCCCAGCCACCAGTCCATCGTCGTGATTTAGAGGGATAATTAGTCAGGTAACAATTCCACTGTTGAAAGGCCTGCAAGGCTGGGATCAAACCAACTCAGCACTGCAGGCAACTGTCATGAGATAAAAAGATAAGATGAATGAGTGTGTATTGCACTTGGAATGCACAGAGCCCAATATAGATGTAAAATATTACTAAATACACCAGCGCTCTGTCATAAGGAGATTTCCTGCAAAAGAACTGAATGGATAAACTCCAGAGACCCGGACAGGTCCTGAAAATCAATCATGTCAGTAAAGCATTACCTGTTCCTGGGCTGCACCCTGCTCTCCTGTAACAATGTCCCCTGGGCAAGGTTTATACCTGTGTGCCGTGGCCATGGCAACACCGATGATGACAAATACAAGAGCTCGCTTGTGCCAGGTCGGTGAAGCCTGGAGGAACATGGCTCTAGGTTTCCATCACAGCAAGGGACTGCTGGTACTGGGGCTGTCATCTTTCTGGCAGCACCAGAAAGCTTGGGGGCTGCCCAGTGAAGAGGTTTGGTGCAGTAACTGAGGTAAGAGAGATACGAAAGCCATTGGGGCTCTCAATATTCAACTGCACAGCAGGGTCAGATTGTCCACCAAAACATTTCAGAGCCCCTTCACAGCTGCTTTCTTGCACGGTGCCCTCCTGCCCCTTAGACAGCTGTGGCTGGCAATGCCAGGCAGGTGCTGGAGCAGATCCACGGCTCCAGAGAGCCAACCTGCTCCGAGGCTGAACACCCATCCGTGGGCAGCTCCCGCACCCGCAGCGCGTCACGCCCAGCGCTGTGCTGGCTGAGTCGCTGGGTGTACAAACTTTCCCATGATCATCTGGGCAGCTTTTCTCATCCCCTCAGGCACAAAGCTTGTAAGTGGGAACGGAGCCACCGAGAGAAATTTCTGTGGGCAGAAAGCAACAGATACGCTCAAGTGACTGATTCGCATTTATCACTGCGGTTGTTGGTCCTGACGGAGCCGTCACAGGTTCCCTTCCGGGGTGCAGTGAGCTTAGCTGATGTTGCAGACATGTAGCACCAAAAGAAAAAGGATTCCTTGTGGATGGTGCTGGGATCAATCGCATATCCAAAGCACAATTCAGGATTTGGCTTTGCTAAGGGGCGAGTCCAGAGGAGGGACATCAAGGCGATCAGAGGGATGAGGAAAGGCTGAAAGAATTGGGACTGTTCAGCCTGGAGAAGAGAGGGCTTTGGGGTGACCTCATTGTGGCCTTGCAGTGCCTGAAGGGAGCCCACAGGGAAGGTGGAGAGAGACTATTTCCAAGGGCTGGAGTGACAGGGCAAGGGGGAAAGGGAATAACCTGAAACAGAGCAGGTTTAGATTGTGTATTAGGAAGAAATTGTTCCCTGTGAGGGTGGGCAGGCCCTGGCACAGGTTGGGCAGAGAAGCTGTGGCTGCCCCATCCCTGGGAGTGTCCAAGGCCAGGGTGGATGGGGCTCTGAGTGACCTGGGCTGGTGGAAGGTGTCCCTGCCCATGGCAGGGGGTTGGAACGAGATGATCTTTAAGGTCCCTTCCAACCCAACCCATTCTCTAATTCTGTGATTCTTGCACATTGTGCTTTTGCCACTCGCTTTCTTTCACATCGTGATGCTGTGCTATGAGAAGTTCTCCCCAGAATACCTGACACCTCATGACTCTCTTCCCAGATGCAGAGAGAAGAAGAAAGGTTGCCTGGCAGCTGCCATAAAGTCACCGGTGTGGCTTTTTAATCCCAGGCAGGCCCCTCTGTAAACCCTTTGACACATCACCTTGCTGTGGTGCTGCAAAGAGCCCCGCTGCAAATGAGCACCAGGCTAATTGAGAACACAGACCTAAAAATAGATGTGTCTGGGAAGTGATGATTTTCCCACAGAAACATCAGGTTTTCATAAAAAAACTCTGAAAACATGGGTGTTTTAAGTATAACGCAGAAAGATTTTGGGTTACGGAGCTTAGATTTTGTGTACTTCTTTTCGACCAACACTGGAGATTTTTGTTGAAAGCTATTTTTAACAAAAAACATCGGTTTCACAAAGAAAACCACAGCTACTGACAAAATAATTTTAAAAAATCATTAAAATGTTAGGCTCAGCTTACTTTTTTTTTTCCCCTGCCAATCTGCTTTCCTGCTTCTTTCATTTCTCTGTTTTCTGCCTCTCCTCCTCATGTGCAGCCCATTTGGTGGTACTTACATGGTAACAAGTCCTACTAAGTGAAATTAGCACTTTCATCTTCCTCAGTTCCTCCCTCACTGCTTTTTCACTTTCTTCATATTTTCTTCTTTTTCTGTCCATTTCTCTTTATGAAAATTTATCTTTCCTCTATCTTTTCCTTATCATATTCTTCCCCTCCCTTTTTTCTCCTACAGTTAGATGTGTCCAATAATCTTTGTTCCTTCCTGGTTCCATTTTTCATTCTTTCTGGCACCTTTAATACCTGTGCTTTCATTTCCTCATCTTCTCCCTACATATTAATGTTTGCTGGCAATCTTTCCCATCTGTATCTCTGAATAGCACATATTCCATAGGGATTCAAAAAGCTTGCAAGAGCTCAAGAAGTAATATTATTATATCCATTTTATGTCTGGAAAAACTACAGGCAGAAATATTGATTACTTTGGCCAAAGCCATGAAGCAATTCTTCATTAGATCCCACATCTCCTTCATCCCATCCTATGGTCAGTCTATCAGACTGTTTTGCTCCTTCTGCTGCTGTGATACTTTATTTCAGATCTTCCTGGAAGCATTTAGACACTGGATTTATGCAGGCTTCGACCCTGCTTTATTCTTCATCTTCCATCACTTAAAACTTGCCCCATAAACCTTCTCATTTCTGGATCACCAGGCAGCAGCAGCAGCAGCAACAGCTTTCCTGAGGGGGTCTGGGTATGAAAGCATTTGAAGTGATTGCTCATGGCCATACTATGAGAAGTGCGGAAAAAATCATTGTGAAGATCCAGAAATCTTCATTCCACAGAATCCCACAATCACAGAATGGGTCAGGGGAAGGGACCACAGTGGGGCATCTGGTCCCACCTCCTGCTCCAGCAGGGCCATCCCAGAGCTCATGGCACAGGGTTGTGTCCAGACAGCTCTGGAATATCCCCAGCGAGGGAGACTCCACACCCTCCCTGGGCAATCTCTTCAGTGCTGGGTCACTGCACAGCAAAGAAGTTCTTCCTCCTGTCCAGGTGGGACTTGCTGGGCATCAGTTCCTGCCCGTTCCTCTTGTGCCATTGCTGGGCCCCCCGAGCAGAGCCTGGTCCATGCTCTGCCCCCTCCCTGCACACACTGACACACATGGGGGAGGTCCCCTCTCGGTGTCTCCTCTGGAGGCTGAACAGCCCCAGCTCCCTCAGCCTTCCCTCCTAAGAGAGATGCTCCAGCCCCTTCAGCATCTCCGCAGCCTCCGCTGGACCCGCTCCAGGAGCTCCGTGTCCCTCTTGTCCTGAGGAGCCAGAACTGGACACAGCACTCCAGATGTGCCTCCCAGGGATGAGCAGAGGGTCAGGATCAACCCCCTGGACCTGCTGCCAATGCCCTTCCCAGTGCACCCCAGGATCCCACTGTCCTTCCTGGCCCCCAAGACACGCTGCTGGCTCAGGGACAGCTTGTTGTCCCCCAGGACCCTGTGTGCCGGTGCCTGGGGTTATTCCACCCCAGGTACAGACTCTGCATTTGCCTTTGCTGAATTTCAGACACATCCCTCCTTGGAGGCATGGAAGGATGCAGGTTCCAGTGTGCAGGGTATTGTACCTGCAGAAAACTTCATATATGGCAGGATGAGCTGGGCTGCTGGGAGAACAAGCAAACTGCCGTGAGAGGGGAAACAAAGAATGGGTTAACAGACACACAGTATTTTCATTTGGGTTGCTTAGACTGAGTTTCAGATTCACTAACCTGGGTGTTTTTCACATGAGTTGGGGTTTCAGAATGAAAGCAGCTTGCATAATGATAACAAGCCCGGGAGAAGAGAGGAGGAACTTGCCCCTGCTTCAGGCTGGGAAGGGTTAGTTCTTGAAGACTTCAAATTACTTACATGTGCATGATGTGTGTCAGTGGGGGATTTTTTAATCATAAAACTAAAGAATGTATCTGGGTCCAGTCTGTTGGGCATGCAAGTACAGCATATCTAGGAAGTTGTTTCTGCAGATGAGAGAAATCTGATAAAACTTGGAATGCATTTCCAAGCAAAGTTTCCTAACTTTGAATGGCCACTGTGATTCTATTTTGTTTTACGGCTATGTGTTAATTACAGATCTTCTATTTCTAGTGCAAGCTCTCTTCTCACCACCCCAAATGAGTTCACTATAGTTTCAGGGAAAAGAGACAGGGTTAACACAGCTCACATCAAACATAGCACGAGTTTTGTGCTTTTCCTCGTCTTTTCTGGGGGGTTCAGACATTTCCAGAGCAGATGGATGGGAGACAGCTACATTGCTCGGGCAATTCAATCTTTCCTTTGCATGGCACGAGCTTGGGCTCAGCAGTCTCCAGTGCAATGCTCATGCAGGCCATGTTTGTGGAGGTGAACACCTACAGCTCCTTGAGGTGCTCATCCCATAAATCGCACAGCAGAGACCTCATAAACACGGCTCTTGTGTGGGTTACCTTGCCATGTTGGCACTCACAAGGGTTTCTGTGCCACCCATCCTTCCCAGGGTGCAGTCCTGTCGGCTCTTGTCTGCTCCACGTGTTTGGGCTTGAGTGGATCACCAGCAGAGGGGAGGCAGAGCTGGAGGAAGTGGGGCTGGTGACTCAGTGGGCAGCATTCTTCCCTCTGAGTCAGGACTGACTCAAGCACCCGCATGTGGTGCTGAGGGGGCTGTTCTGCTAAAGCTGCTGGGTTTTGGACACAGCTAAGAAACCACGCTCCTGACCACTCATGGCTTTTTGAAACGTCTGTGGTCCTTCCTCAGCAGCAGTGGCATTTACCCAGTACCTTGATCACATTCCAGCGTGGAAAATGTATTTCACTCACTTCCAGCTCCCTCTGTTGCTTCAGTAAAACACTTTATTCTTCACTACCACAGCAAAATGCATTAGTATTTCATATAAATATGTATATGGTATTTCATGTTGCCTTTTGGCTTTGCTATTGGCCAAAATGGCTTGCACACACATTACAAAACCTTTTCCATATGTGGTTTTTCATACTTATTGAGGGATATGCTGGTCATCCTGCTCATACATGCACAATGCTTCCACAATGTTAATCAGAAATCTGCACAGGTAAAAAGAATGTCACACTCCTCAAAGTCCAGCTTATTTCAGGGATAATATCAAGGGACAGCTCTTGATTTCATCATACAAAGTCCTTTTGCCCTATCAGTTCACAGTGAAGTACAAGTATTAGTGTCACAGAGGCAAGAGCCTTCACCACATTTGGCTTCTCCTGAGGCAGCATGCCTGGTCTGAAAAGGTCCAAATTCTCCTCTGTGTCCTGTTGCCGTTACCATCCACAGCAAAAGTGATTTTTGAAGGCAACCAACTCTGAAAATTTTGTGCTTAAGCTCACCTGGAATCATAGAATAGCATGAGTTGGAAAGGACTCACAGGGATCATCAAATCCAACTCCTGGCCCTGCACAGAACACCCCAGAATCCCACCACGTGTCAGAGAGTGTTGTCCAAACCCTCCTTGAGCTCTGGCAGCCTTGGTGCTGTGCCCACTGCACCAGGGAGCCTGGTCAGTGTCCGACCACCCTCCAGAGAAAGAACCTTTTCCCAATATCCAACCTAACCCTCCCATGACACAACTTCAGGCCATTGCTTGGTGCTGTCCCTGGTCCCCACAGGGCAGAGATCAGTGCCTTCCCCTCCTCTGCCCCTCCTGAGGAACCTGCAGATGCTGTGAGGTCTCCCCTCAGTCTCCTCTTCTCCAGGCTGAACAAGCCAAGTGCCCTCCACTACTCCTTGTGTGGCTTCCCCTCAAGGCCCTTCACCACCTTTGTAGCCTCCTTTGGACTCTCTCTAAGACCTTTAGATGTTTCTTCCATTGTGGTGCCCAAAACTGCCCCCAGGACTCACTTTGTGCCCACTTTGCCTGGTACTCCTCAGGACGTGCCTCCCAGTGATGGAGGCCCTATGCCAGCATCGAAACACATGCACTGCCCGATACTTGCTCTGTTTGATATGTGATGACAGCTCTTTATAGGTGTCTGAGAAAAACAAATGAAGGAAGAAGCAGTTCCTGGTGGCCTCTGCCAGCTGTTGACAATACCAAATAATTTGCTTTTCCTGAAACAGACCTGATGCCTCTTGTGGATGATGCGGTGCGTAGGTGTTGTGTCAATCAATAAAAATTAAAAGTTGCTGAAGGGCAGGAACAGCAGCTGTGAGACTTCTTGCTGCTTTTTGTTCACAGGGAAATGGTATCAGGCTCTTCTTAGTGGCTTGTATGATTTACTGTCGCATTTATCTCACACGCTTCAGCAAGGACTTTCACAGGCAGATTGATTTTAGATCTCAGCTTTTAAAGGTGGGAGACAAATGGTTCATTCATAAAAAACTTATTTGTGAAACCTTGTTTCTCATCTAAGCAGGGGTCCTGATTTGTAAGAACTACTAAGCAGTTTGCTCCGTTGGGAACATTTTTATTTTTCAATCCATGTCAGTCTTCCCAGTGATGAGATTTTTTTCCTAGAAATCATGTGACTTCATAATTTTGGAGTTCATGGGCATTAAGGATAAGGGATGAATGGATAAATGATTTCACTCTCCTTATGTCAGAGGCAACCGCATCATTTATAATAATAGCAAGGTCTGTATAAAAATATAACTCTTTATAACAACATCAAGCTCATCTGAAAGGTGGGCAGAGTTTTTATCCTCGTGACTCTGCTCAGAAGTCTGTGCCAGAACCTCATGGCCTTGATGGTTGTGGATTTCTCCTAAAATGCTGTAATTGCTGTTTGAGGGTGAGTGGGTTCTCCACGCATGAAAGGGCTGGAATCCTGCTGCTGTCACAGGAAGAACCAGATGTTCAGGTAAAGCGTTTTTTGAACAGCATCAGGTAATGCTGGTGACTTGGTCCTTGTAAGTCTGTTAGCCCTGAGCAGTCAGGGTTAATTTCTCCAGTAAAATCTCCATTCTCAGGGACTGGGATTGGCAGCTTCTTCTGAAGCAGCTGGTAGGGACCCCTTTGGATGCAGAAAGCAGCTCATACCAACCATGGGATGCCCCAGGTCCCTCCACAGAAATGGGTCTTAGCAAACACCTCAGGTGCAAAGCAAGCAAGGAGAGAGTAAAGTGACACTCCACTACCACAAAGCTCTTGTGTCACAACCATCAGCAAAACCCTTGGGCCTGAAAATAATAAAAAATAATTAAGTATTGCTAAGGTAAAAAAGAGATGTTTGTCTTTTATTTGAAACCTCTTTACCATGAGGTCTGATTAAAACATCTGTATTGGAATTGTTCTTCAGGAGGAAAAGGCATTTCATGCAGAGCACAAGAGTGGATTTGCTGGGGAAGGTCTTCATGCTACAGAATGTTTAGATACTTCACTGGAAAGCAGATATTCCTCTGACAAAAGGATGCGTGCTGTGCTGTGTGTTATCCCAACACAACACCCAAGAAATTGTGCCACTGAGCCCTGGAGGTGATACCCCAACCTGTCTGGCACTGCTTTGTCTTCACAACAAATTCTCCAAAGCCTGATGGTGATCCACAACCAGCACGGGGTGGAGAATGGGCACCAGAATGACACTCTCATACTGTGGCATATCTATCCCACCCTGTGCTTCATTTATTGGGCAATGTAGCCGAGGTTTTGGCTTTCAGTCAAAAGTAAGGATTTTCTCAAGAGGAGAAATTGGATGAGGAATTAAAGAAACCCCACCAAATGACCAAAACACCTCCCAAGCACCATTTTCCACTATTCATATTTGAAAGAATTAAATGTGGTTTTAGTGCAAGGAATAACTGTACGCTAGCCCTAGGGTTATGAACTGGATAAGCTATTAGGAATTTTCCATTTCTGACTGATTGTGATCTCACATCAGTGTAACTCTGCTCACTTTAATGGAATTACTTCAGAATTACTCTGATGGGAAAGCAGAATGAGGTCCTGTGATTCTATAACTATTTCTACTAAGCTGTTCACGTATGCCTGAGAGAAGCAGCTTTTAAGAAAATATAGTGGAATTTAGAGCCCATTTTTCATCAGTTCAGTTAATCAGTTTACTTTGGTCTACTGATCACTTCTGCTGCTTTGCATGTGATTGTCCTTATAAGTGAGGTCAGCTTTAAAAGGCAAAAAATTACGCTTTATAAACCCAGATAGTATCATTAGAAGCAACAGGCCAGCTGGGTACCGAAAAATTTTTTTTTTCTATTCTTTCTGGAGAAAAAATATTACCTGTAATTAAGTATTTATTGTTGTATGTCATAGTTTATAAGAAACAATGGGTTGTCTTTATAAGATCCTAAGCCTTACCACCAAAGGATCTCCCTAAAAGTTGTATTAGCAGAGCTGTTCAGCAGAGAAATGGTCTTCAGTGCTTACCTGGCCACACTGTGAGCATGAGGAGATGGGGCAGAGAGGGTTGGAAGGGCTGGGGCTCCTTCTCACTGCCTCCTGCCTGCATGGTATGTCCAACATACACATGAATAGTAAGATCCGGGACATAAATTCAGAAAGCTGCAGAATAATTATGTCAATGGATGTCTGTGAAGTCCAAAGTCCCACTAAGAGCAGAGGTAATTTCAGTTCTAAAAATAGGGGGTTTTGGGGGGTCTTCTCTAGACATTTCTGAATATCCCAATATTGATAAGTATTGATGTGTCTCTTTCAGAGTGAAAGAGAGTAGATTTAGACTAAATATATGGAAGAAATTGTTCCCTGTGACAGGGGGGAGTCCCTGGCACAGGTTGCCCAGAGAAGCTGTGGCTGCCCCATCCCTGGAAGTGTCCAAGGCCAGGTTGGATGGGGCTCTGAGCGACCTGGGCTGGTGGAAGGTGTCCCTGCCCATGGCAGGGGGTTGGAATAAGATGATCTTTAAGGTCCCTTCCAGCCCAGACCATTCTATGATTGTATAATTCTCCAGCACAGGAACAGTCATCTAGAAGGGACTAAAATAGAGATGGGCTTGAGGTCTGGAATCAGATGTGTTTCGGGGTTGGAATCAGATTTCAAATGGGTTTAAGACTCAGAGATTTTGGAGAGAAATGGTGTAACCAATGTAGTTCCACAGGGCTGACTCCAGCAGTCAACAATACCCCCGGAGGAAAAGAAGTAGCTTCTGCAGTCTTTTGATTAACTGAGCATAAAATGAGCCACCCTCCCCTTTCTGTTTTAATTAGATATGAATGAACCAGTTCAAACCACATAAAAATTGACTTCTGACTCCTCTGCGTGTACATTAACCACTGGGTCACCATTTTATTTTTTCCCTGAGAAAACCAATTTTCCCGGAATGGGAATGGCATTTAGAATCACTCCCACCACATTTTCCTCCATCGCAGAGCTTTCCAAGTGGCAGGAGGACTAAAGCCAGGTTGGAGGGGGCTCTGAGCAACCTGGGCTGGTGGAAGGTGTCCCTGCCCATGGCAGGGGGGTTGGAACGAGATGATCTTTAAGGTCCCTTCCAACCCAAACCATTTTATGATTATACAACAATGAACCGTGACCCCAGCTCGTGGTCAGCCAGAGCTGGCAGCTGTCGGCGCTTGGGTGGTCGACATCACATCTATAGAGGGAAGGGGAGCAGGTTTACACGTGCAGGCTGCTTGCCAGCCTAAAGACAACGTTTTTGGGGGTGTTTTGTCGGGAAGGTTTAGCGGGGGAGAAGGGCCACGGGGGCGCTTTAGTGCGGGCACCGCTGCCCTCTGCTGGGAGCTGCCGCCCGACGGGGCGTCCCTCCCGGGCACTCGCCTCTTCCAGCATCTGCAGGAACGGCAGGAAAAGGCACCCTCGCTGATCGCTGGGCTCTGTCATCCCTCTGGCATGGCAATGCAGCTCTGCTTCGTCCCCCCTGAGTGAAGAAAGAGCCTATTTGCTGGGAAGGTGCAGGTGCACTGCAAACTTATCCATCCCATGGTATCCATATCTTAGAAGTCTGTCTCAGATTAAATGGCCCCGGGAGTGTGGGTCAAATGCAGGTGAACACGAACCCAGGGGTGCCCAGGTGGGCAAGGAGGCCAATGGCACCTGGCCTGGAGCAGCAATGGTGTGGCCAGCAGGACCAGGGCAGGGACTGTCCCCTGTGCTGGCCCTGGGGAGGCCACCCCTCAAACCCTGTGTCCAGGGCTGGGCCCCTCAATACATGAAGGACACGGAGGGGCTGGAGCGTGTCCAGGGGAGGGGACGGGGCTGGGGAAGGGGCTGGAGGGTAACTCGTGTGAGGAGCAGCTGAGGGAGCTGGGGGGGCTCAGCCTGCAGAAAAGGAGGATCAGGGGGCACCTTATTGCTCCCTAAATTCCCTCTTGTGCCATTGTGAGGGGGGAACCGGCTGGGGATCAGGCTCTGCTCCCAGGGAACAAGAAACAGGACAAGAGAAATTGGCTTCAAGCTGTGTCAGTGGACGTTCAGACTGGACATCAGGAAGAATTTCTTCACTGAAAAGGTGGTCAGGCTTTGGAAGGGGCTGCCCTGGGAGGTGGCGGAGGTGTTCAAGAAAGCATGCGCTTATTAAACAGCAGGCCTTGCAAATGCAGGACTGCAAGAGACTTTGTCTTAGTGCCTGCAGAGTGACCATGACACCAGAGGGGATGAGGACAGGTGTCAAGGAGCTTGGCATGCAGAAGCTCATTCCTGGTAGTCCTTGCTGGCTCCCTTCTGCAGTCAGTGAGGATATCTACCCATAAATCCAGCCCCTCATCATTTTGGCCAGCTATAGGAAACTCTATATGTGCTTGTTTCTCCTTTCACAAATCCCAGAGAGAGTCTCAGCCAACCGAGAGCTTTAAAATCGTGCAAAACTCATAATCAAAGGAGAGTTTTTAAAGCCTCAGCCTCTCAGATATACCTGTCCAAGCCTGTTCACCTAATTAATGAACAAAGATGCAGGAGAGGCAGAGCCTTGAAATGAACTGTGTAAACTAAATTCAGCCTAGTTGAGTAGTCAGACACATGGGGGGAACTGAAAGTTGCTGTGCAAGGGGGAGTACTCGGAGTCTGATGGGGTCAGAGTAGGACTGCTGTTAAAATTGGGTTTATCTGTATATCTGTACAGAGATGTGTGTGGGGATAAACTATTCCAGACTCTTACAGTACAGGATGGATACAGAGGGACAGCTTGAGCTGCTGAAACTTCTGCAAGTAATTGCTGGCTGAAATGAGTAAGAAGATCAAAATGTTGGCAGATTATACAACTGCACAGTGGTGTGGATGGACGGACAGTACAGTGGGAACTGGAAATACTACTGGGCAAAAATAAGTTTCTCAAACATCTGGGAGAAAATCCTAAGAAATCTAACTACTCAGCAGGAGGGTGGAACTTGGAAAGCAATCAATGCTCAGGGACTCACGGGTGAAAAGGGCAAAATAGACATAGAGTCATGGAATTATGGAATGGTCTGGGTTGGAGGCGACATTAAAGATCCTCTTGTTCCAACAACCCTACCATGGGTAGGTAGGGTTCCTTCCACACCTTCCACTATCCCAGGTCGCTCAGAGCCCCATCCAACCTGGCCTTGGACACTCCCAGGGATGGGGCAGCCACAGCTTCTCTGCCCAACCTGTGCCAGGGCCTGCCCACCCTCACAGGGAAGGATTTCTTCCCAATATCCAATCTAACCCTGCTCTCTGTCAGTCTGAAGCCATTCCCCTTGTCCTGTCACTCCAGCCCCTTGGAAATATTCTCTCTCCACGTTCCCTGTGGGCTCCCTTCAGGCACTGCAAGGCCACAGTGAGGTCACCCCAAAGCCTTCCCTTCTCCAGGCTGAACAATGCCAGCTCTGCCAGCCTTTCCTCCCAGCAGAGCTGCTCCATCCCTCGGATCCCCTTGGTGTCCCTGCCCTGGCCTCGCTCCCACAGCTCCCTGTCCTTGCTGTGCTGGGACCCCAGGGCTGGGGGCAGCTCTGCAGGGGGGTCTCCCCAGAGGGGGCAGAGGGGCAGAATCCCCCCCTGCCCTGCTGCCCACGCTGCTTTGGATGTACGATCTTCTATTGTGACATGAAGGAAATAAATGCAATGTGGGGCTTTACAGGAAGAGACACGAGAGGAGGTGAGGAGGAGGAGATGAGCAGGTCTGTGGCAGACAGGCTTGAGAGCTGCCATGGGTTCCTTATTTAGCCAGAGAGTCAAATGCATCCTAAACTTGAACACCTCAAGGAGACGTGAGGCACAAACAAAAAGCAGAGGATTTTGAAGACATCCAGGCATATGTAGGTATCTGGAATACCTTTTCCATGGGGGTTTTACTGCTCATGGGGGATAGGTGTGTATCTGTTCTTTAATATAAATACCACTAGGACTCCAGCAGTGACAAGAAAACAGAACAGTCTGTCTAACACAAACTCAGGAGTAGAGGGAGGAAACTCGATGGGCCAGGTTGCCATCTCAGCTTTTTTTGCAGCTTTTGCACCAAAACGCATTTTCCAGAAGTCCTATGAAATACCCCCTGGGAAGTCCTTGCTTTACTCGTGAAAAATGCGGGGTTTTCATAGCCCCTGTGATGGTAACCAGCTTATGTGTGTATCAGTGGCAGCCTTCAGAGGCATCCCTGGTATTACAGCACAGCATTCCCAAAACAAACGGTGAGATGCTAAGTCTCAGTTCATCCAAAGGGAAAACAAGGCATGGAAAGGTTAAGTGACTTGCTTTGTGTTGCGCAACTCTGGGGCCCTGCTGGGAATGGAAATAGCTCTCAGATCTTTTATTCTTAACAGCAGCCAGCCAAGGGAACCTCTGCTTGGATCTCCAAGGATTTCCTCCTACGGCAAAAGCTTTGATTTCCAGTAAAGAAGGGGCGGCCGGGTGGGAACAGCCCGAGGAATGCCATGCATTATTCACGTGCCTGCAGGGCAGTGTGGAATGCGAAGGATGAGGTGCGGGAGGCAGCAGTGCCTGGCTAGGAGAGCACGGAGCGGCTCAGGTGGCCGGCTGGGAATGATCCAGGGGGATCCAAGGGTGACTCAGCCACGCCAGGGAGGGGGGGACTCACTGGAGGGCAGTGCCATGCCCTGAGGTCACCTCCGGGGAGCTGAGCAAAGCGGAGACACCGCTGCTTCAAGGCTGAACCTTCCCCAAATACGTGGCAGGAAACCTGAAACCCAGCTCAGCGAAAGGTTTAATTTTGTGCCCGAGCCAAGCCCTATATAAATGCATATAAACTGCAGTGTGGGGCTCAGGCACACTAGAGGCATGGGGGCAGGAAGGTCTGGCTAACATGTTTAGTTAAGGTGGTGCTTGATGAGCTTTAGGAAGGAATTTCAGAACGTATTTGCTGGGATTTCAATGAGCAAATTTAGGTGTCCGGGAGATCTCTGTCTGTTTTAAGTACTGTGGGTCCTACAGCAGTCATTTAATACTTCTAGGTGTTAGCTTTCTTAACTACAAAATGTGAAAAATGTTCATTCTCCAAATGCTGTTGCTGGATAATGAAACAGCTCTTTAGAAGAAAAATGCCATGAAAAACATATTCTGTGACTATTCTAAGTAAAGGGAATATATTCCTTCTTAGTGGTGAATCCTGAATAATTGCTAAGAAAAAGAGAGCATAAGAGAAAGAGAAAACAACTTGTTCTCCTGATGGATTTGAATTACTGTTAAAGAATTGTCTGAGTAAAATCTGAATAACTGAATAAATTTTGATATTAGAGATTTTTAGTGGCAGCAATGCTTGACTTCTATTGAAACTAATTGGGTTAAGTACGTTTGCAAATTTGGCCCCATGGCTTTTCTTAATACCTGAAATACCTGTGGGTAAGTAGGTGTAGGTATCTCAGCAAGTCACATTCTTCTCCTCCACCCCCAAAAATGCTCAAAACTGTCTTAACTCTGCTCTTTTTTCTTCCTGTGTTAACACAAGTCAAGTGGGAGCTGCATTAGAATTGCACTGGTGGCATCCTTTGAATTTAGGCTGCTAAGAGGCTTTTAGAAATTGGACAAAAACTTGTGAATTCTTACTCTGTGTGCCCTCCCATAACTCCAGAGTCTTGCATTTGAAAAGAGAGTTGTGCCTTTGAAATTGGTTAGTACAGAGTCATGTCTTTGAAATGGGTTAACACTGGAGACATGAAATATGGTTTCTGGAGTGCTCACTGAAAGCAAACATCTCCAGAGTGATCCAGCTCTCCAAAATGCATTACTTTTCTCCCCAGTAAATACCCTAAAAACTCACCTGGGTATTTACTTAATGTTACCTCTATCACTGCAAGAAGTCCAGAAGTTTAAAGGGATAATGGCACTGAATATACTTTGAATTTGGGAGTCAATTTGGTTTCTGTTAACTCGGTCATATGCACACTCTGAAGGAATTTCAGCTCTTTTTCTCTAATTTAGTGTGTCTACTTAATAAACATTTACAGAGACCAAGACAGCCATTCAATGTGATTCTCAGCATCTATGACAACTGGTCAGCCATTGAGGGCTGAAAATAACATGCATAAATCAGATAAATTACCTGAAGTGTTATTCTGACAGGTGTTATAGTCAGGTGATGCAGCTACTGAATGTCTGTAGCTAAATATTATTTCAATTGCATTGTGGCAGCATTGGAGAGGCATCTCAGAAGATTACCCTGTTCCACAAGGCACTATACAAAGAAAATACAAAATAATCCCTGCTCTGAAGCACCAGCAACCTGAACTGTCTCTTGTAGCTTATTTCTTTCCACCATTTCCTCATTTCTTGTGTGTCTTTTGTTTCTAAGCTATTCATGCCACCTCCTGCTAATTTTCTGAAGCTTGAGGGTTTTCTTCTTCCTCTCCATTTGCTTATTTATTTTCCCTGCTAAGTTAACATGTTGTTTATTTGCATTCTTTTACATATAAATCACCTGAATTTGTCCATCTCTTTCTCTTGAAGGAGGCCTACTTTGCCTTGTTCCTCTTGTTACTCTTCACCTTTGCTTCATTGAAGTCAGATTTCCAACCTGATGCCAGCTTTCTGCTGTGCCCAATCACTTGTTCTTCCCTTTGATCTTGGTGGCATTTTGTCATCGCCCACCTCCCTTGTACAATACTTAGCAACCACCTAACACTGTGCAGACACTGGCCAGTGAAACATCACAGTGATGGGATGAGGTAGATAAATATCATATTATTACACAGATAAGTAAATGTTGAAAAAAAAAATGTAACAAGGGGCTGGATGAAAAATGTACAAGCTTGTATGAACCTGAAAATCTTTGTTTTCAACTCTTCAATTCATTGAATTCACTTCGTGCTGAAGGACTGCTGTTCTTTGAAGCCAATGGCCAGAGCAGCTTCCCACCAAAGCTGATACCCGTGAAGTTAAGGCTGTCCTAGATGTCTCCTGTCTCTGACTTCTGTAGATCTATAAGTTGCCTTCATTTCCAAAGCTGGAGCGGTTTTGCCACTGATTTCCATCACTCTAAATAGTCTCAAAGGGCCAAAGAGTCCCACGGTGATGTGCCCTGGAGGGTGCTTGAACAGCAAGCAGAAATCTAGAGGGAATCCTGCAAATCCACGGGATTGCTACCAGTGGTACATATGGGTTTAGTACAAGCCACTCCCTGGGCTGCCACGGCCAGGGGGAAAACTAAGGAAATGACTCCACTGACTAACCCTTCCCCACCAATCTTGATCTCCTTTCCAGAAAGATCTTTTGCTGTTGAAGTAGACAGTTTCACAGGCATTCATGAAGATGCAGGTTGTGGAGATGAATTCCTGGAATTTCACAAGTATTCTCCCATATCAGGAAAGCTTTCCATGGTAAGAACTTTTCACTTCATGGAGAATCTTGTAGATATAAATCATTGGGGTGGATTCTTCAGGAATCTAAATCTCTTTGGACTGAATTGCATACATACCTTTGAGAGAGAGGGAGGTGAATTGGAAAGATGTGATAACAACCCTGATCTGTGTGGAAAGGATAAGAAATCAAGAAAAAGCCCATGGAAGCCAGTGGGATAATTGAATTGCTAGGGAATGTAAATAATAATGTTATTCAGCTGAACGACGATGAGCATAGACGTGAACAAGTATTTTGTGAGGGTAAATGAACCTTTGGTAACTATTTTGAGTGGTGAAGAGCAAGACTAGGCGTGGGCCAAGGAACTGAGCAGTGGAACTGTTAGGGAAAGGATCAGGGAATGCCTCCTAGTAGTGAGGTCTAGAGCTGGAACTGGTTCTCACCACACCACTTGGGTGACTGAGGTGTGCGCATTCCTTTCTTGCCCTCTTCCCAAGGGAATGGGGCTTGTCTCATCAATCTAAAGAAGTCTTTCCATCTCTAGTTTCCACTTCCTCTGTTTGAATAGGTTATCTGATATAATTGTATAACATTCAAGTGCACAAGGCAGGAAGAAGTGATAAAATCAAGAATGGCTTTAATGAGGCCAGAAAAGGAAGAAAAACTGAGTCAGTTCAAGGGACATTCAAGGTCCTTTTGGTGTTATTCAAGCAAAGAAATGGAAACACTGCTAAGACAGAAGAAGCTGGGTGGAGTCAGAAGGTTGATTTGGAACTAGTAGAGCATTCAGTAGTTTCAGTCTCCAGGAAGACGTAGATAGTTTTCAGGCTAGATGGTGTTAGGAAGCACAAAGAGGAATTTGGGGAAGCAGTTCTGTTCTGCTGCAGACTGATGTATCTGTTGCAGTGGGGTGGGACTGAGTGGAGTGAGACAGATAAGGAGCGATGGATGGCCACAGAGCAATGGGAAGGTCCACACATCCACATGGAGGTCTGGCAAAGACTGATGCTGACCAGGGAGTGCTTAGAAACACATGTTTTGCACAGAAAGTATCCATTTTCTGCACTCAGTTCTATTAGCTTATCAGTTGAAATTAAACTTCATAGAAAGACGGGGAAAAGGGGAATTTAATCTCATATAAAGAGAATATGTTTATATCCAGTTATTCCTCAGAGGAAAGTGAAGGATGTCATTGCCTGCCAGACAGAAATTTTGAAAAAGCCTGATGTACATAGTAGTTCAAGGGCACTGGGCACAGCAATTCAATTTCCAACACAAGATAATACAATCAGGCCCACTCAGGATACCCCCAGGGAAAGCAGCAGGACCAAACATGTCACCACAGCTCCTAAATTAATGGGGAGGTAATTCCTGTTCTCAGAAGCAGAGACCTGACCAGTGGAGAAGCCAGTGGGGACCCACTTTTCCCAGCAGTGTTACAATCAGTCTACCACTGGCCATGGGGCACCTGGATTCAACCTGCTGCTACAGTGAGAAACGGGCCTCAGGTATTGTATCAGGAGATGCCAAAATCTGAAAATTTAAGGAAAAAAAAGGTAGGTTGGATTCAGCTTTTAGATACACAATCATGAAGCAGGAGCAGTGATGAGCTGAGCTCACCTCTGTTGCTCTGAAGTTGGTCTTTTGTGGGAAACAAGTCCTCATGGATTGATTCATGGATTGGTGGTCCCTGCCCATCAGGTCCAGCCCGGGAACCCAGGGAGGTCCAGGCGTTCATGTGGACTAGGCTGAAGGGACGCAGAGTGTCTTAATACCAATGGATGCCAGTGGAAGGATCTGTACACAGGGTGTGGGAACAGGTCTCAGAACAACATCCTTCCCCATTCCGGTCTGTGAATCACTGACTCATTGAAAAAGGTGCACTTGTCACTCAGGGCAGAGTCTTTTCTGGGAAAAGCTTTGTTAGCTGCAGAGACATGGAATGAAATAAGGTTTTCTCCGTGTCACCGAAATGAGATATTTTCCTGGCTCAAGACTTGTTTTCCCACCACATTAGAGTGAAGAGCTTCCAACAGGGATGCCCCAGGAGGCACTCCCAGGCACAGGGGAAGCCACAGGCTGGGATGTGAAAGGGGTGTGTGTGTGTGTGAAATAGCTGTGACCATGCTGCCTGCTTTACTGGTGTGAAGGGGTCAGGATGGCCTCTACTGATGCTGATAATGAGGGAAAGGACAAGAGAGCAGCTGCTGCTGGGATGGGAGGTTGGGTTTTGGTCACTCACATCTTCCTTTCTGTGTCCTCTCTGCTCATCTTTCCACTGTCAGAAGCAGTCAGGCCATGGGGCAGTGCTAGCCCTTCATCCTTATATCAGCAAGATCAAGCTCGGTCTCTGCAGCTGAAAGGATGTGTTGTCTCCTCCCTGGCTGCCGTGGGTCCAGAGGCACTCTGGCAGCTTCTTTCCCCCTGTGTACCTTATTTTATCACCATGATACGGTGAAGTAACTTCATTGTGTTTGACAGTTCTTCCATTCTATTTATGATATCATTTACTGATAGTATCTATGAAACGTATCACACCTGTATACATAACTAGGTATTATTCTGTCTCCCTAAAGTCTAAATGTATTTCTCAGTCACCTTTTGCGTGATGATAAGAGAGCTTAACTCCTTCCTGCAGAGACAAATGCTGCATTTCAATTTTGGTTGTGCCCAGAAGGCATTGCTCTACTCGTGCCTCATGCTTTTACTTTAATATTAATCACATTAATAACGAGACCTGCAGGTTAGGAGTCAGTACTAATAGCAGGACCTGGCTTCTGGCTCCATAACTCACTTCCTGAAGTGAAATCACTTCTTTGATCCTTTATATCTCCCTGGCTAAAACAGGAATAATTTTTGCAACAGGCTACAGAGCTCATGGTCCTTCCTGTATTTTTCTCAGCTATTTCTATTCCCCTAAATTATTGTTGCAGCTTAGACATCACAGGAGAGTTATTGTTATCTCCAGCCAGAATAAACAAAAATAAGGAAAAAAGAAAATAAAGATGTATAACTTTTACCTCTGTAGAATATCAGGGCAAGCATCTGTTTCAAAAACAAGGACAGTGTTTAATTAAGAGTGGACATCAGAGTGCTGCCTAACTACTGTCAAAATAGGTGTTAAACAAAGATTTTCCTCACCAATATTTTCCCTGTGACTAGAAAACAAGAAAAGGATGACATCCATGGAATAAACTCCGGTTATCACAGTTGTACGGTTTTCCTCTGTTCAGATGCTACAATATTTTTGCTCAGATTTTCTGGTGCTCCAGTTAAAAGTATTTGGGGCTATTTTTTCTGTAAACCTAAGAAATATCTAACTAAGCCATTGTCATTCACTGGTATCCTACAAAACACTCCAGGTGTAACCTTTTTTATTAGTGTTCTGGTTCTGAAACGGGCTCGGTAAAAAAAGCTGCCAAAGTTCTTGGAAATATTATCAAAGCTTGTGGAAAAAGGGAAGCGTTTGGCTCACATCTCTGTTAGTGACAATAATCAATGCCCAGACAAGCACAGCCTCAAAAAATGCATCAAGAACTCACTTTATGTTTTAAACAGACCATGAAGACATTCAAACTCTTCATCTGGAAGAGAAAAAAAGGGCGGGTGGGGAGGGGGAGATGGAGGGAGGGAGAGATTTCCTTCCACCACCAGGCAGCGAGAGATCACTTCACGCTTCCCTTTGGTAGGTTAGAGGGGAATTGTAAAGCCATGCCATGTGAACAGATGGAGGCAAAGGATCTCAGCTTTCATGGAGCGGGTTAAAGATGCGACGCCTGGGATGGTGGGCGAGACAGGGCCCAGCAGCAGGGGCCTTCTGCCCCCTGACAGTCAGATGTCTCCAGAGGCTGCTGGGGTGGCAGCAATCCTTGGGGAGCACCTCGGCAGGTTCTCAGCATCCCAGCACCAGCTAAGCCCCCAGATTTGTATAGGCACTTCACATTTAGGAGCATGTCTAATCCAATCACGGGCAGATTGGAAGCTATCTGTGTACCTCCCATATAGCATATTCTTGTTGCCTTGAAAGCAACCCTCTCCTGCTCAGCCTTCCCCCCTTGTCTTCCTATGAGCCTGTGCAAGCAGCAGCCTCCCCCCTTGGGCACACGGAGCTAATCCTATTTACTCAGTCCATCAATTTAACAGCTTTAAATATTCGCATGAGGGGCTGAGATGGATGCAGCTGAAAGGTTTGCAACCAGGGAGGGGGGAGAGGCTGTGGTGAGCGGTGGGAGGCAGCCTTCCCATGCTGGTGAAAGCAGAAAAAAAGTCATTCAAAACCACGAAGGCTGAGCCGTGTCTCATGCTCACTCACACACACAGAGCTGGCTACACATGTGCAGGTCACTGCACACACCAGCAGTGTCCCCTCGGCACAGCACAGCACCTGACTGCCGGCTGGCCATTCCTCTGTGTCTGGCTGGTCCTGCTGGCTGTGTTGGTGCTGGTGCTGGTAGGAATGGTGTGGTCCGTGGGATTTAGCCTGTTTTAGTTAGCACAAGTGCGTGGTCTCTCCCTCCTTAGGCTGGAAGGTGTGCGTGGAAGGAGGGAAGCAAGAACAAACACAGAGGGTGCCACACACCCCCCAAACAGAGTGGTGACCATGTAAGTCTGCTGTGGTCGCAGAAGAGTTCAGTGTGGCCCGAGGAGGCTTTACCTGAACTTCTGTTCTCACCTACCTGTTTACAAATTCCTGAAGAGAAATTCCTCCCTTTACCTGTCCTGAGCATCCTTTAGCATCCTTCAGCTATGCCTTCTGTGCTCTGGCTGTAGACTAGAGCAATCCTGAGGAGGTAAATCCTTCTAGGAGGAGTCAAGAATACAATCAGGAAGCTGTTCACAGAATCACAGAACATGTGGAGTTGGAAGGGACCCACAAGGATCATCAAGTCCAACTCCTGGCCCTGCACAGGACAATTCCCAAGAGTCACATGCTGTGCCTCAGAGGATCATCCAAATGCTCCTTGAGCTCTGCCAGCCTTGGTGCTGTGCCCGTTGCCCTGGGGAGCCTGTTCCACCTGACCACCCTCTGGGGGAAGAACCTTTTCCTAATATCCAGCCTAAATCTCCCCTGAGACTTCGGGCCATTCCCTCGGGTCCTGTCCCGAGCAGAGACCACAGTCTGCCCTTCCTCTTTCTCTCCTGAGGAAGTTGCAGACAGCCATGAGATCTCCCCTCAGTCTCATCTTCTCCAGCTGAACAGACCAGGTGCCCTCAGCTGCTCCTCTCACTCTTCCCCTCAAGGCCCTTCAGTATCTTCATTGCCCTCTTTTGGATGCTCTCTGGTAGTTCAATGTCTTTCTTAAATTGCATTGACCAAAACAGTGCTCCCAAACTCTTGCCACTGCTCCAAATTATCTTTCAAAAAGGATTAGTCTCCACCTCTGAAAACCCCGTGGAGACTGTGGGTCCCTCCTCCAGCACTCCTGCCTTTACTGATCACTTGACTCCACATGTGGAACAGCTCTTGCCTTGTGGTTTAACTTACCTGCATGAGTCACACCTGAATTCCTCTCCTTACCTACCAGAGGTTAAACAGAATTGTGGTGGCTCCTGCCTTTCAGGGTATTGCAGTCTTTGATGTGCAAAGGACATACATCTGTCTGACATTTCGACCTGGCACATTTTTTACATTTAATCTGCTCTTTTCTTTTCTATTTGGTTCTTGAATACTTAGAAATGTGGTGTGGTTTGTTGTTTGTTTTTTTTTTTTTTCTCAGCTTGCTCCTGCTGCTTGTGCTAGTGGAGATCTTGTGTGCTAACAAAAATCTCAAGGGTTTTCCTGTGCCAGCAGGTAGCTAATCTGAGGGTTGTCCTTGATGATCCAGACTTGGGCTGTGCCTCTAAAACAGGCAGACAAATTTCCATCGTTTTGAATTAAGGCTGAAATGGAATAGGAAGGGGAAGTGCAGCAGATGCCATCTTCACTCATTCCTGTTCTCAAGACCTAAAGATACTTCTGTAATAGAAATCCCAGTGTATTTGTCTAATGGACAATACCCTTTTCCCCCAGGCTGAGAGCACTTTGGGCAGTGCCTTTACAACTCAAGAGGGATATTCCAGGCTTCCACCAATAGTATTATAGAGTAAGCCAGAGGAAGTGAAGGCCCTTTATTAACCTGATGGAGGTCATGGCAAGGGACAGCACTGAGTGTGCATTTTCCAGCTGCTGGCATGCTGTGAGCCTGACACACCCCAAGGAATCAAAAAAAAATTCTTGAAGCGCGAGAATAATTTTTTCCCACCAGCTCTGCCTCCCCTTCTCCTCCAGGAGGGAGTTCCCACGTGCTGCTTAGGGATATATCTTGGTTTCCCCATTGCCCTTATCAGCAATATATGTCATCACTGTGTATTGATGGGAACACAGACACCACCCTTTTGCAGCAGACCCGTGTTCAGCCCGATATCCTGGGGTTTGGGTTTTGTTTACTTTAAATCTTATCTTCCTGTTTCATTTCTTGGCATTAATTGCTCATACTGTCCTCTAGCTTGGTACAGTAGGATCAAATATTCTCCCGTTTTAAAAGCATGGTGATGTTTTCAGTAGAGAACAGCAAATTTGGCCAGTGCAGCTTCAATTCATTGTGTCAGCCATGGTGATATTCAGCCATCAGGGAGCAATTCACTGGGAAAAGGTTAAGAAGAACTGCATATCAGGAGCCAAGGTCTGAGGTGAGGAAGCAGAAGACCCAAGCCTGGGGGAGAGTGACCTATCTAGCGCAGCCGGATGGGAGAGGACAGAGAGGACTGCATGGAAAATGGGATCAGGACTCAGGGTATTCAGGATGAAGGCAATAGCAAGGACATGGTTTTTGCAGCCAAGATAAAATGGTTTTTAGCTAGGAAGCCATTAAAAGTGGTGGTCCTCTCCTTCTTTCCCCTGACACTTTGGTTGTTCCCACTGCCAATGCTGTAGCTCTGTGAGATCTCGAGCTGTGACAGGGTCAGCTGAATGGGGGAACAAATTGTTTACTATCCCAGGTTTATGCGTCAATGGAGTGGGTCCCAGATCTGGCTCCCGCACAGCTCTCTAAGCAAGGATGCTGGCACAGGGTGGGGGGTGTCCTCAGCCAGAGAGATCCACATCGTTTCAAACACTCCCTCCCTGAAAACACCAGGCCAGAACAGCTGATGGACCTTAGCTGCACGTGCTTGAAGAGACTGCGAACAAGCAAAACATACTTTAAGCTGAGCAGGCCTGGGCAAAACTGAGAAGTCATTTACCTCCCACAAGCTGCTCCCCTTCAGAGGCTGTGGGCTGCACAAGTCATGGCAGAGCCCACAAAGAGGTCACACAGGCAGCTCTGTCAGAAGGAGTGGCAAAGGGTGGTCCACAGGGTCCAGCCTTCCCATTTCTGCTCTGGGCATCACCAGTGTGGACCCCCCCTTGCAGCTTCCCACCAGGAAGCAGCACTAGAGCAAGCACAGGCATTCCTAACAGGATATAATTACATGAGAAAACAAATAAAAAAAAAAGAAAGAAAATGAATTTAAAAAAAAGGGATGACCAGCTTCCAGCTTTAGATGGAGTGATAGAGCTGTATCCCAGCAGGCAAGATTAGTGAGACATTTAGACAGATTAGGGGCAGACAGATTTCATCCAAAAAGGGGAAACTCCTCAGGATGTGCTTTTGCAAACAGAGGGTATGTGGCTTTACTGAATGGATAGTGCAGGAGGTGAGCCTGATCCTCACCTGGAGTGAAATGGGAAATCCCTCCTGCCAATGGGGCTGAGGACTTATCCTGAGACCTGACCCGGTGTGCTGATGGCAACAACCTTTCCCTGTGTCTTCTGCTGCTGCTTCCCACTGAGTCCACGGCCACCCCCTGCCCAGGGAGAGGTCGAGGAGCCACGCACCTTTGAGGCCACACAATGTTCTCACGGGAAGTCGCACCCCAAAGCATCTTCCCTAAGCTGCATTCATCCGCCCCTGCCCTGATTCTTTGGTCAGCAGCGCTGGCTCTCCGTGGGACAGGCACTGTGACACTGCTGAACCACCCTCCCTTATTCACAGCATGCTGGGGTGGTTTTTTTCTTTGTTTTGTTTTGTTTTGCTTTTTCTCAAGGGCTTTGATGTGGAGAGGTAAGGACCAAATGTCCCACACCGGGCTTCAAGCGGAGTTAATCCCTCTTCGCCCCCATTTCCATCCACGCCTCCTCGGGCTCTGCTGTCCGCCGTGAGTTTAGTTGGAGCCACATCACAGGCGCACCCCTGGATGCCCTTGCCTGGGAGCAGAAACTGGAGTGACCCCGGGTAGCCACGGGAGAGGAGGCACAACCAGCGAGCCCCGGCGGCTGCGGTGGTTCTGCCAATGTGCGCCAGCACAACCAGCGAATTCCAAGAAGATGCGATCATCAGCAGCTCTGTGAAGACAGGAAAGTGGTTACAAATGCTCTCTTGCCTCAAAGAGAGAGAGAGAAGAAACCGCAGTCTGGCTGCAGCTTCACCTCGTGCTTTCTGATGATCTGCTGTTTAGAGACATTCGCTGTCCTGGGACAGGTAGAGGTGAAAACACCCCGATGGATGCAAAGGGACTGGTTTATCTCCGGCCAACACAAACATAGCCTACTTCCAGCATGCACACAATAGCCCTCCTATCAAAGGAAACAGAGGCAGAGGTTTCTTCCTAAGAGCTGTCTGCTTGGCACATCCTGGGAGAGAAGGATTTGCCAGGGCACATGACGCAACCATCCCCTTCCAGATGAGGCAGGGCTATTTTGTCCCAGTGTGGGTTCTAGGGTTTTACATGCAGTGTCTTCTTTATACACTGATGCTGCTCAGTAGGCAAATACATCTCATCATCATCAGGTTTCTACCCCAGTCTTCTGGCCTAAATTGTCTCCATTTTGATAACATGCTGCATACACATCTGTTTGCCTGAAGAGCATGGAGTAAGTACTCACAAGCATCCCTATCATGACAGCAAATGGCAGAATGAACAAAGCTGAAAGCTTTCTGAAATGTTTAATTAGCAGTTCAGTGGCCAGATTTTCCATCTGGTCCAATGGTCGGGTATGGTCTGATTGGAAATGGGGTTGGCTGCAGTGCAGAGAGATGCAAAGAGAAAATATTACTCATAGAATCCTTGACTGGTTTGGGTTGGAAGGGACTTTAAAGATTATCCAGTTCCAACCCCTGCCATGGGCAGGGACACCTTCCACTAGCCCAGGTTGCTCAGAGCCCCATCCAACCTGGCCTTGGACAATTATTGAGGACTCTCCAGCCAGTTTGTACCAGTCCTTCATGACCTCTTTCACCAGTTGAAATTACATGTTCCCAGCACATCTCCATGCTTCCCTGGTGAGCCTCTTGCTCAGGAGCTGTAGCAGAGGGCACATCCCTGAGCTTCTCTCTCAGGGCTCCATTGCTGCAAAGCTGCTTAGATCCTATTCCACCCCAGTCTGAAAAGGCCTCCGTTATTGATATCCTACATTCCTTATTTTCACTATCAAAAGGTTTTACTGAAGCCTTGTATTTTCCACAGTGGGTATCCTTTCAAAACCTGCCAAGTTCACTTTAGAAAAAACAGTTAACATTACCTTGGTATTTGTGGTATTCCTTGTACTGCTCTTCCCACTTCGGTGGAAGACTGCTGAGGATGTTTAGGGAAAGGCTAAGATAAATGTTCCTCGATATCAAAATAAACAATAGAGGCTAGTGCACAGCTTTTATTATTCATGTTCATACTGGATTCCAGTCTGAGTTTAAAGAGAACTGCCCCAGAGCTTTTAGTCTGTCACTCCCAAGTCCAGAGGGAACAAGGGTTATTCACTCTGTGGTGAATAACACGGGGCACGCATGGTTTAGAGCACAGCACTCTCAAATTGCAGCAGGCGTAATCTGTAAGAGCTGTTCCACTTCCCACTGTTCCTCATGCTGGTCTCCCAGTGCCCTGGGAGCATTGCATCTGCTTCGAGGGGCACGTACAGCGGGATGGCCATTGTTCCTGGCACCGGCCTGAAATGGGCAGAGTGGCTACATTTGGCACTCAGTGACTGCACAGAACATGGCTCCTGTTTGGTGCTGCTCTGCTCAGCTGGAAGGGTCGGGTTTGGGGAGTTTCTCCCACAGGAGAGCTCTCATTCCAGAAGATGGACACTGACATTCCTAATTGAGTCCATATGTGCCATCTAAGGCTGTCTATCCATCCATCCATCCATCCATCCATCCATCCATCCATCCATCCATCCATCCATCCATCCATCCATCCATCCATCCATCCATCCGGGCATTGCTCTTCTAGGGACACTTCACTGAGAAACTCACAGAAAAATGATGATCCACTGGGATCTGAGGCAGGAGTGAGAACATATTCATGTACATATACATGTGCACATGCAAATAACAAAGTTTCCCCATGTAAAGTCTCTCTTTTGGGATGGAAGCATGTTGCCAGCACTCAGCAAATAATAAATAATAGTAACAGCACAAGAATTCTTCCAGAGAATAATTCATCAGCCACAAAAATTGCCATAGCTATCCACCAGCCTCTGGTCTGGCAGGGCAAAAGCCAGAAGATTAACATGCTGCATAAGAGGAAAAGAGAAGTTCTCCAGGGCAGTCCTTTAGTGGTCCAAAGGGACTGTGGTTTTCCTGCTTTGAACTGTGTGCAGGGAAAAGAGTGAAGTTTAGAGCCAACCCACTAAGTCAGGCCTAGTGTTTGAAAAGGCCAGATACTGAAGCCTTGATGTTTAGTTCCTCATGCCAGGTTCTTGTTCCCATGTAACCTGGCAGTCTCCAAGGCCAGGTTGGATGGGGCTCTGAGCAACCTGGGCTAGTGGAAGGTGTTCTTGCCCATGGCAGAGGAGTTGAAAAGAGATGATCTTTAAGGTCCCTTCCAACTCACATCATTCTGTGATTCTATGATTCTATTTTTTGCACCAGGAGACGATGAGTATAGTATAGCATTCAAACTACTTGGGGTGTGGCAGTCTGGGAGAACAAGACTAAGACAAATGATAGCTAATTCAAACCAAAATTCACCATTTCACAGCTAAGTGAACAGACAAAACGTAAAGTGCTATTTGTTCTTTAGAACATATAACATGACCTGTTCTGTGGCCTAATCCTGCAACTCCCACAGGATGCAATTTGATGCCTAAAATATCCTGCTCCCATTAAAAGGGCTTCTACGAAGCACCTGATGTGAGACACTTGTTGTACAGTCTGGAACAAAACAAAGCAGGAAGAGCTGCAGAATTCTGGAGGCAGTGGTGCAAAACACAGTAGTGCAAAACCCATCTTCATCTGATCTCTTTCTAAGAAGACACTATCTCAGAAACATCTCTGTGCATAAGGCACTGCCTCGAGAGCTCATTACTGGTGCAGTGCCTGAAAGACTGAGGTGCTGAAGACTTCTTTTAGATGTGGTGGCTTATCCTGCTGTCAGATCTAAGTATTTGGGTTCAGATGCCACTGCAATGCCACCCACGGTCCTGCAGGGAAAGCAGGAGACAGCAGTGTTGGTGGTGGTGCCTCAGCCCCACAGGACAAAATACTGGCTGGTTTCTCCTCTCACTCACACAGAAATAACTCCACTTCTTTCAACAGAGTAATGCCATCAGCTCCAAAACAGATCTGTTGTCCTGAGGCTACAGGATGGAGCAATGATGATCTGCATCTGTGTTTTCCTTATTGTGGTGGACCTTTGAAATCTACCCAAGGGGAGTTTTGACATGGGAAACCCTGTTGTTTCCTCAGAAACTCCGGATAGACTTAGCTATTACAGAAATGGCCTTAAAAATCCTTTTGCTCTTTCCCTGTGATTGTCAGGAAAATACCAGAATCTCCACAATACCACTGGACATGGACCCTTGACCTCCCCTGTATGAAACACCACTGCAGAGTGGAGTCCCTTTGGGAATATCTGCTGGTAACTCCTTACAGAGGAAGCTGGCCTTGATTTTTTAATCCCAGGCCAATTGACACAGCATGCAGGAACTATTCCTGAGCTTCCAGGATTTCTGCTGAGACTGAACACCGGTGATCCTGAAGGCAAAGCCGTAGGGATGCCTGCCACAGTCCCGGATATTCCGGGTGTAAAACCCTTTCCTGGTGTGGTTGGTAGGATTCTGACACAGCAGTTCTTGTAGGGTTTTACCTCTAAATAAATCCCAGGAAAACAGGTACAAAACCAGGCTTAGTGTCTAAATGTGGGGAAGCGACACATCCTGATTGGCCAAGCAGTGGGAATGGGGATAATGGAAGGGTAGGCAAGTACATCCATTCCTAGATGAGGCAGTGTCCATCCTCTTTCCCACCTAGCTGATGACTTTGCCCACTTTTTATTTACTGCTGGACCACAGTGTTACAGAAAATCATGATATAAACTGTGTTCTTTTAGTGCATTTTTTTTTTGTGTTTTCTGTAGGATGTAAAATTTCCTTGTGAAATCTCTTATGCCAGGCACTGATGAAGACACATGTTGAAAGAAAGTGCCCGTTCCCAGGCCTTCAGATTAAACAAAACCAGATGAAAGCAGAAGTCTGGATGAGGGGCTTGATGGAGTTCCCACAGCAAGTCCATGTCCCAGGTGGAACTGAGTCCAAACACCTCACACCCTGCTCATAACTATGAGGGAGAGGCTGCTTCCCAAACCCACCTTGCACTGATCAGGAGGTTATGGTTGTCCTCCCTGCTGCTGTAACACACGACCTGGTTTGTAAGATACACTAGAATTATGGCTTCATTTATAAAATGATCCAATTTCTATTTGCTGGCTACCTGACCCCTTTTGCCTATTCAGGATTACCAGGATTCGCCTCACTTCTGAAGTTCCGGATGTGTTTATCCTTAACCATAATTCTTTCCCCAGCCTTGCTCCTACTCTCAGCCCTGACCTTATCCTAGGCTGTCGGAATAAAAGTTTGGAAACAAATATGCAGCCAGTTTCCCTTTTTTTATTTTTTTTTTTTAATTTTTTTTTTAGGCTCAAAAGGCTTAAAATGCAGAATACAGACTTCCCAATTTTCACAAACTGCTGTGATTGCCTATCTGATTTTCCTAGTTTTGTGGTAAAATCTATCCATCCATTTTAATTTCAGAGGGGAAAAGGAGCTGTCTTCCATTCAGGGGTGGTAAAACACAGGTAGGCTGATATTTATGTGTAGCTTTCTGACATAGGTAACCAAAGCTGAGAGAATGAAAAAACATCAGTATGCTTCTTGTTGTTATCATTTATAGTAACGGCTGTATTGCAAGTTCACAGCTGGTGGGACAACACCTGTAGTAATTACTACATGGTTATGGTTATGATGGGTGTTACTGGAGTCTTTTACAAGTTCAGGACAAGAAACAAAGGTGTAAATAAGATAAACCTTGTCTGTCCTTTGAGCTGCCTACAGTCATAGAACCTTAAGTGAGGAGCAGAGGACAGAAACTTTCAAAATCAGCCACCTGATCGCAGAGCTGAAGTACCAATTTCTCATGTGACTTGGGCTTTTAGGAGCCTATGTCCCACAGACTCCATGGAGACTTCTGACATGAAGTCCAGCCTGTGACCAAACACCACCACATCAACTAGATCATGGAACTGAGTGCCACATCCAGTTGTTCCTTATACACCTTCAGGGATGGTGACTCCATCACCTCCCTGGGTAGCCCCCTCCAATGCCTAATCACCCTTTCAGAGAAGAAATTTTTCCTAATGTCGAACCTAAACCTCCCCTGGCACAGCTTAAGACTGCGCCCTCTTGTTCCCTGAGAGCAGAGCCCAACTCTCACCTGGCCATAGCCACCTTTCAGGGAGTTGTAGAGAGTGATAAGGTCACCCCTGAGACTCCTCCAGACTAAACACCCCCAGCTCCCTCAGCTGCTCCTCACAGGACTTGTGCTCCAAACCCTTCCCCAGCTCCATTGCCCTTCCCTGGATCCGCTCAATGTCCTTCCTGAACTGAGGGGCCGAGAACTGGACACAGTATTTGAGTTGTGGCCTCACCAGTGCCCAGCACGGGGGAAGAATCACTTCCTTGGTCCTGTTGGCCACATTATTTCTGACACTGTGTCTGAGGCAGTACGTCTCACCACTCCAGTCAAGAAGTCCTGATGGCAGCAACCATAGAAAGGATAGTAGGGTTTTTTCCCCCAGAAATACTTATGCTGGACTCTTTCGAGGACTTCTGTGCCATTGGAGTCGCTTTTGCCTACAAAGGTGAAATCATGCACAGGTTGCACTGAGGTACTGAGGAGAATAGTGAGGTCTTTGGCTGAAAGGTTTCCCTATAGTACAGGGCTCATGGTTTTGTATTTGCATGTGGGAAGCACATCAGGGCATGGCTGAGGGATGAGGGGTTGATGTGTTGTTATTCTCAAAGTTGTAAAGAGGATGGGGAAAAGGAGTTTGGAGGTGACTTGGGTGCCGTTTTCTGTATTGTATTTATCTTGTGCCATCCTAGACTTCATGCTGGCTGCCTGAGGACTGGGAAGAAAGTCTTCACAGCTCCTATGATTTATTGCCCACACTGTAGAGTTTAATTTCACTTTTGAAGCACTGGCGTTGCCCTGGCTGAAAAAAAGGAGGCTGGACAAGCATGCTTATGCTTGTAGTGGTATTGGAAAATTTCTCAAGTACCTGTGAGCAGGTGTGGCTCACATACTTGGGTTAAACCAATCTCCAGATCTAGGGTCAGGAAGGAATTTTGCCCTAGGTCACATTGGCAGGGACTATTGTGTTGTTTTTGTTTCCCTTGCTTTGCAGTGTGGGTTGTGGTTGGCTTCCTAGATTATCTACTGCCATCTTAAGAAATGCTAATGAGCCAGGCTTTAGGTCCACAGGTGGAATAGTAGATCCAACCCTGCAGGTCTCAGGCCTGCCTCTCTAAGTCACTGCAGCCACTTTGTGTCCCTGTGCAGAGACTCCAGCACAAGGTGTCCTCAGGGCTGTCAGTATCCTTCAGATTGCCCTGTCACCCAGGCATCTCCACCTAATAAAATCCCTGTAAGTGTGTGATTTGGAAATCTGGCCGTGCTGCTCCTCTCTCTGGTTGTTTCCCTGTCGTGCAGCAGGTTTTCAGGTTGCTTTGGCTGATGGAGCATCTTGTGATGAGGACAGGGCATGGATGTTCCCTGGAACCTGACAGACTGCAGGATGCTTGTGACTGTGATGCCCTGGACTTGTGAATGTGGGTGATGTTGCCTGAGTGCCACAGCGCTGCCACTTGGTTTCCTGTGTTGCTGGGGTGGGGCTGCGTTGGTACTGTTCACATTTTTTTTTAGTGGAATCTGGTACAAAATACCATAATTTAACCCTTACTGTTCTCCTGCCACTTCTATAGAATGACTGAAATCACTTTGGGTGCATCACTGCATGATCCAAGAAAGTCTGAAAGAGTATTACTTTGGAGAGATGGCAGTCTTATAAGCAGGCACTCTTCCCTGTTAATGAAGGCACTGTAGGCATAATTGCAGTGTTAATTAATTTCAGATACGTTGTTGCATCTAATTTTTCAACTAACCAGTGATTAAAACAAGAAGTCACTTGGGGAGTGGCTTCTGTGATCTTAGTATCAGCAGGATGAAAACAATCAGAAAGTTAGGGGCATTCTTCTGAGGTACTGAAAACCCTTAATGAGGCCCTTAATTATGCAATAACTTCTTTGCAAGCAAACACATGCCTATTATCATTATTATTGTGCTGATAGTTGATATCCCACTGACATGAACAATTTAGAGAATTCCGAGTATTATGCAGCTCTCCTGCCAGCTTAGAATAGGCTGACACAGCTACAGCTACCTATTTAAGAAGATTAGCCTGATTTTATTTGCATAAGAATCTAAAGCGACAAAACCACTGGCCACACCCAGGAAACGATCATTAAAAATGAATTACTGCACATTCTTCTATTGGCTGTGCCGTTCACTTCTGAATGCTACAGTAATAGCCAAGTCCCAAGAGAGATGCCCTGGGATATCTTCTCCCAGGTTTTCTAGGCTCTTAGAATGGTGGAATCATAGGATGTGCTGAGCTGTAAGGCACCCATCAGGATCATCGAGTCCAGCTCCTGGCCCTGTGCAGGAATCACACCGCGTGCCTTTCTTCCGTGTGCAGAGAAAAT
This sequence comes from Sclerurus mexicanus, assembly GCA_013396755.1. Classification (NCBI taxonomy): domain Eukaryota; kingdom Metazoa; phylum Chordata; class Aves; order Passeriformes; family Furnariidae; genus Sclerurus; species Sclerurus mexicanus. The sequence goes on from VWZF01002486.1 coordinate 352,909, forward strand.
GTCTCGTTATCCACTCTGGCAAAGAAAAAGGGATCTTGTGTACTGTGTGTGCAAGTGTTCCTGAGTGGGCATTCCCTAGCAGTGGTGACAAGCAAATCTGTGCATTCCTTGTGCTACTCATATGCAATTCCAGCAGTTCTCTGTGTTGACCAATCCTTTGAGACACCAGCCTAAAGCAGCCATAAGACAGTGGGTTTCATTCTCAGCTGAGGTTCCCCAAGTCCCGCTGACAGAAGAGAGGAACCCTTCAGGAAAGACAAGGCATTTTATCCTGCTGAAGAGAGGCTGGTTGCTGGGGAGAATCCATCCTGACATGCCCGCAGGTAAGCGAAAGCGGAGAAGGAGCAAAAGCTGGTGGAAGAGAGAACGCAGAAATCTCTCCTTTTTAAAAGTGCCACCCGCGGGCTGTTACTTTTTGTTGCAGCACCAGCAGCAGCAGCAGCAGCCGGATGGCAGTGCCGATGCGCCGGGGTGCTGGGAATGGGATGCAGCTCCAGCATCCTTGGGTACCCGCGGGCCGCGCGCGCCCCCCGCCGGCGCGGATGGAAAACCGTGGAATCCCGGGATGGCCCGGGGTTGGAAGGGACCTTAACCATCACCCCGTTCCAAACTCCCCCTGCCGTGCGCAGGGACACCTTCCACTAGCTCAGGTTGCTCAGAGCCCCGTCCAACCTGGCCTTGGACAATTCCAGGGATGGGGCATAGTAGTGTTATTTCGAAAACTCCAAGCACAAAGTCATCGTTGTTGTTTTCTCTTCTCTTTTCCTCCAAAAACTTGATTCAGGCTGTTTTCACGGCTGTTAAAAATGACTGGAGAGAGTTCTATTTAAAAATCTTTAAAATCTTCAAAGCATCTTCAGGAATCATGTGGCAAAAGTTTTTCCAAAATCAGAAAGGAATGCCTGAAAGAGATTCCCTCTTCCTAGCCAAAGGGGCAGCAGCAGCATTACAGTCCAACTCCTAGCAATGAGAGACTGGGAAATGAGATGCAAAAGGCTCACCAAGAAAATCATGGAATCATAGAATGGCCTGGGTTGGAAGGGACCTCAAAGACCATCCAGTTCCAACCCCCTGCCATGGGCAGGGACACCTTCCACCAGCCCAGGTTGCTCAGAGCCCCATCCAAACTGGCCTTGGACACTCCCAGGGATGGGGCAGCCACAGCTTCTCTGCCCAACCTGTGCCAGGGCCTGCCCACCCTCACAGGGAACAATTTCTTCCCAATATCCAATCTAACCATGCTGCCAGTCTGAAGCCATTCCCCCTTGTCCTGTCACTCCAGGCCCTTGTGAACCGCAGTGGTGAGAACACCTTTCTAAATGGCCTGCATGGCACTTGTGTGGCTGTGTCAGAGAAATCAGGCTGAAAAGCACCTGGAAATGAAATTGCACTCCAAACAGCCCCTGATAACAGTGATGGCACTGTCTGGCTGTACTTCTGAAATGCATCTTTGCAGTGAATTGTTCCTCAGGAGCTTCCAGCCTTCCCCAGGCAGGATCTCTGCACCAAAATCTGCATGTGACTGAAAGCAGCATGACAGCAAACCACACCTTGGAGAGCCAGGGAGGAGGTGCCCTGGCATGAAATCAGACACAGAGGTACAGAAGGGATGTCTGAGGGTCTCTGCTCCGTCATGGACAGAGGCAGGGCTGGCTGGGCCCACAGCTTGCTCCCAAGGTGACCTGGGGATGGTTGCCCTCACCTATCCTCTTTGCCTCTCCCCAGAGATAGGGATTCAGACTGTTCATCTGCCCCTGTGCAATCACAACCTTGCTGTCAAAGCTTCCAGAGCTTATGAGCCAAGCACTGGCAGGGACTGGCAAGAGGAGGCTGTGGGACACTCTCAATCTGGTTCCCGGGGTTCTAGCAGGTACATCATTGACCTGCCCCCGTGTTCAGCATCTCCTCTTGATGCTCTCACAGCAGTTAAGGGACATAAAAGTGATCAAATGTCTGACTTGAACTGATTTCCAAGGGAGCAGAGCACCAGCATCTGTCCCAGTTCTTCAAAAACATGTGCCTGGATGTCCAGGGAAAGTAAAAGTTGTACCATTGTACAGGGAAAGCTTCTACTCCAAACAAGGAACATTTGTATTTCTGTTTCCATGTCTAAACCTCTGACATGTGGCTAAATGTTTTTTCCAAGGCTGTAAAGGTTGTCATTTCTATGGAATCTCAATTCACTGCAACAGACTTTGTCAGCCTGAACCTCCCAGTCTGGGGAATGAGAATGGGAAGTCACTTCACACAGCAGGAAGAGTGACACTGGAGGATCATGGTGTGTCCTTTAACCACTGAAGCCATCAAGTGAAAATGTTTTTCTTGTCAGTGGTGCTGGCACAGGATCCATATAAATAGGGATGCACTTGTGCTGTTCCAAAGCAGGATAGATATCCAGGAATTTAGCGCTCCATACTTGTCTTGCCAGAACATTCTGCCGTGAATTTAAGGAAGTCACGTAACATGAAATCTTGTTCTCACAGTAGCTCATGGGAGTCTTGCCATGGAATTCAGTCTTTTAATAAACAAAAATGTAAAATGACCCCTGTTTGACATAAGAGAGGAAGTGCTTTGGGGCCAAGACTGTCTCTTGCTTTGATGGTTGGTAGACCTTTAGTCCATCAGTTACATATGGAACAAGGAATAAGAGCTATATAATTGAATGAGACAGAGAATGTAAGGCTCTGATTATGGGAAAAGAAAACATTTTTACCCTTGTGAAAACAACTGGTACACACCTTAAGCTCAGGTTTTTCACAGACCATGAGGCAGAAGGGAGAAATAGGAGTGCAGATCCCAGCAAAGCAAGGAGCCAGATTGGTGGCAGAAAGGGCAGACTGATTTAATGTTGCATGGAGGTCAAAACAGAAACTTTAGCATCAAAGAAAGGACGAGTGCAGCGAAAGCCCAGAGCTCACAAGTAGCACTTACCAGAGGTATCATATAAACTTAACCCTGCTGTCGTTGTTCCTGTTGGAAAGAGAGGAGGTGAAGGCCACGACCTGCAAAGCAGAGGTCAGATGTTACAGACCATCAGACAAAGGAAGTGACAATGGGGAAAGGTTCTTCTCTGGAGCACTACCAGATGGCAGCTAATCTCAGTCAGGGGAGAAGGCACGACTACCAAATCTACACGGGCTCCCTGAACCTGACACTTGGGCATTATCAAGGGAAAAGACTGTTCTTCCAACTGTTGCAGGACAGACTATGCAGTGCAACCCATTCATTCAGTTAATCACAGTGCTGTGCTGATTTGGGACAAAGTTTTCCAAAATCAGACCTATAACATGTATTTGCTTATTAATTATTTCTGCATAAAAGCTGCCATCTGAAATAGCCTGAAAATTTCTACTAGTGGAAATTTATGCTCCTGACCCCTCTGATTATTTGTGAAATTGTTTTCTGATTTAGAGGAAAGCACAGTCAGTTGGATCAAGGGCTGCTGTGAACTGGCAGAGCTCTGTGATCTGCACTGGGGTCTGTCCTAGGCACTTCTCTTATGATAGTAGTGGGGGAAATGCTGTTGTCCTTGCATTCAGCTGCAAGTCTGCCCACAGATTTACTCAGAAACCTCTTCTAGCTGAGCCCAGGTGGGACCCCTGCACACTTCCATGTCCATACTGGGTACAAGGAACACACAAATGGACATACAGGTGGAGCTCAGGGGACCCAGAGTGGCACCTAGTCAGGGTAGTGGGGCACAGCTCTGAGAATGAAAACATGAATGCTTCTTGTGGTATTCATCCCTACATGGTTTGCATTTAATCTTGTCTGAGTGGCTTGTGTTTGCACCATGTTTCTGTTTTCCTGCCTGGAGAAAGAAGGAATAGAGCCCCCATTGTTGTGAGCAGCTGCCTTGAGAGCTGAGTGAGGCATTGCTGTGCCCAGTGAGAGCCTGTGATGGGCTCACATCCCTTCTAGTCGTTTTCCTATACACAGGAATAGTGGTTTCACTAGGGCTCTTGCTAGGTTACATGCTCTTGCTCTCTATCTTTTGGACACCTCAGTGGTGTGGTTTAAGTGTCAGAGCACTCGAGAGGTTTTAAAAATGGTACTTGAACATCTCCATGAAATTTGGTGTGTGTTTAAGTGCCAAGTTGTGTCTCTTATTGCTGTGATGGCCAGATCTCCTCAGCATGATACAGCTGAGCAGTGTCACACACATATTTTTTCCCCCAATTAGAAAAAGCAGTGAAAGCATCATATTTGACATGACTGGTGCTCATTACCTTAATACCTGGAACAGTTATGATCTGATTTAAGGTTCTCACTTCTTCTGCACCTCTTGGAAGAAGAGTGCATAGCAACATACCCTTCTTAAAATGATCGACTGTGCAATGCCTGTGTGTTGGTGTCTACCTACAATATAATTCTGTGGGATGTCCAGTTCTGAACCATGGAAGTGACAGCTTTGACACAGTCCAAGGAGGTGCAGGGATGAAGTTCAAAGGCATGAAGTAACAAAACCCCCTGAGCCTGTTTTGGTACACCCTCAAGAACCTTGTGCTGGGAGATGCCTTCCCAACCCATTTTCTGGGCACCTCAGACATCCTGTAATGAAGCAAGATTATGAATACAGCAAAAAAATACAGGTTTTACCCATTATATAAGCTCTAAAACTCCTCTGAACTTGTGATGCTTTTGCTTTTGGAGCCTTATGAGAAGTTCTGCTCCATCTTTTGAGCTCACATTTCAAAATATTTTTCCTGTGCTAAATGTGCACATTCTATGACAGGAAACAGAATACACATTGCTTGCAAAGAGCCTTGCTCTGTCTGTTGACAAAGCTAACAAATCTTGAAATTCCCTTCAAAATTTAGTTCTCTTGAAGGTGGGACATCTTTCTGGTTTCTTTTAGGCATCTTATTGTTACTGCGTGAGATGGACTCCGCAGGGCAAGCAATCCTTTTAAAGAGAATGGTCTGTTTTCCCCCCAAATTGGCAGCTATTTATTAAGAAATGGCCACAAAATACATCTGCAGTGGTAGTGCAGAGCTGGCTGGAACTCACAGCTTCAGTGAAAACTTTCAGCACAATTTCAAAGTTTGTTGGACAACAGTGTTGGAGATTTCAACTGAAATGTTTCCAAAAATAGCAGAACTTGCACCCACACAGAGAGTTGAATGTGAAACCTCAGATTTTGATGGAGAGAAAAAAAAGTGATGACATTTGCCTTCCAGATTTGGATCAGCCTCAACAATGAACTCTGCTTTACATAGGAACTAAATAGACATAATAGGAATTAAACAGTACATAGATTATAAACAGAAAATACAAGAGACTAATACAAGTATCAGATATGCACAAGGGAGAAGGTTGAAAAGACAGAGAAGAAAATGAAATAAAGGGGGAAAGCATAGTTTATGTTTTGAAAAATGAGACCAGAGCAGAGATGGAGGCACAAATATGAGTTGTGGTGCAGTGCAGAAATGTTCTCACCCCAGCCATGGAGAGCTGAAGTCATCGACAAGGCAAGGAGTGCAAGGCAGGGATTCTGGAGCAAGTCCAGAGGTGATGAGAGGAATGGAAGACCTCTCCTCTGAGGACAGGCTGAGAGAACTGGGATTGTTCAGCCTGGAGAAGAGAAGGCTTTGGGGTGACCTCACTGTGGCCTTGCAGTGCCTGAAGGGAGCCCACAGGGAAGGTGGAGAGAGACTATTTCCAAGGGCCTGGAGTGACAGGACAAGGGGAATGGCTTCACACTGACTGAGAGCAGGGTTAGATTAGATATTGGGAAGAAATCCTTCCCTGTGAGGGTGGGCAGGCCCTGGCACAGGTTGGGCAGAGAAGCTGTGGCTGCCCCATCCCTGGGAGTGTCCAAGGCCAGGTTGGATGGGGCTCTGAGCGACCTGGGCTGGTGGAAGGTGTCCCTGCCCATGGCAGAGGGTTGGAACAGAATGATCTTTAGGGTCTTTCCAACCCAGGCCATTCTATGATTCCATGATTCTATGACTCTATGATTCCGCACTCTCCCCACGGTCACATCAGTGCACAAGCAAAGGAACCACCACAGTGCTCAAAATGCCAGCATGTGCCACAAGAAAGAGGCTATAGGGCAAGAGAAAAGGAGGACTGGTGTTATAGAGAGGTAAAGTAATGTCAGGGAAGGTGCTGGAGCTGGGAAAGCGAAAAGGAGAAGTGCTCACTGCAAAGAGCATCTTGCAGGGAGCTCTGCCGAGCAGGGGCTGGAGAGAAGCAGAGTGGAGTTGCTCAGGTTGAGTTGGAAAGCTGGATGACACTTTGCAAACTGGTGGCAAACGCAGCTGACCCGACCTGCTTAGGAACTGGGGTCACACTGAGGGAATCCCAGGGAGCTGGTGGTCCCCAGGAGAGCCTTGTGCCACAGCCAACCTCCTGCTGACCTGTCCATCCCCCAGGCCTTGGGAAGTGCTAACAGGGAGTAACATCCATACACTGGGATGGGAGAGACTGATGGTAGCTTTGACCAACAAGAGCCTACAGGCTCCATCAGGGCTCAGCTCCCAGCTCTGCCAGAGGCTTTGTGGGTGCCTTTGGTGCCGCTGCCCCCGGCTCTTGATGGAGACAACAAATATCACCCTGTTCTTGTTTATCTCCTCAGCCACTGTGGGCGCTGGGTTTTGCTCCCTGTGCCACCATGCTCCATGCAGGGGATCCTGGGGTCACCGCCACGGGACAAAACAGCGGGAACAACAATAACTGTGCAGTCCTGGCACAGGAGGGGGGAGCATTGTTTCCAGCCTTCGCAGCCCACGAGTGTTGGTACAAATGACAGATGCAATCGGGCCCCAGGGTTGTTGTTTTCTTTTTAAACATTTATACGTCTGGGGAAGGATGTCAGCGGCTGTTCTCAGCCACTCTGTTGAACTGGAGCTAAAGATTTGGGCAGGTGGGGGAGAGAGAGGGAGAATTGCATTGAATTGCCATCGAAAGAAACATGCATAATTCCTAGAAATGCTTTTGTGTCAGCTTCAAAGATCCTACTGGGAATGCAGCTCATTCTCCGACCAACACATTTCCTTTGCAAAAGGCAGTGACTGATGTATTTGGGGATTTTTTCCAGTTGCCAGCAGCAGGCAGTACCTATGTTTTCTTCCACTGACATGCCTGTAAGTTCAATCAGCTGAAATGGATTAAATGCAGGATGGGGCAAGTTCACATGTCACTTTAAGAGGACCCCGAGACAAACTGTGGTCTCACTGTTGTAACTGGAGGTTCTGTTTCAGATCTCTGCTGATCTGAGAGGGCTGAAGCAGGAAAAAAGGAAACACTTAACCCTTCTGGTAGAAAACAGCACGGGAAGCAGAGAAACTAATGCAGCATTCCTCTAAAGCCCCATTGCAGAGTTGTGGTTAAATCTGAATAAAGTTCTTATCATCCCACTGCCTTTACAAGAGTATGACAGTGATATTTCTGAAGTTTTCCTGGTGTTTGGACTTGATAAAAAACAAACAAAGAAAACAAATAAGCACCATTACTTAATAGAGCTTTAAATGCTAACCAGCATCTAGTGTAAAAGTATTCACTTTAAAACTATGGGGGTTTGCCCATGGTTAAGTCTAAGGTTTAATCTTGGCCAGTGATATTTTTTGCCTAAGCATTGATGTGTTTATGGCACATTGCTTGTAGTGACAATCCTACTGTCAGTAGCAGTATCTCTGCTTCAAAGCCAGACCTGTCATCTCCTTTCACTGAACTCAGCAGTCTCATGAATAAAATTCTGTGGATTAGAAAAAAAAGAAAGTAAAAAAATGTTTTAAAAACAGCCAAACCCCAAAGCTACTTCTGAAATTATTTGAAGTTTTAAAAAGAACGGATTTTTATTGCATTCACCCTGACATTATATTCACCGAGATCATCACTGCATGGTCTCTACTGAACCAGACAGGCTGCAAAGCCTAAAGCCTTTATCCAGTTTGTCTCTGATAAAATTCAGTGCCTCGTTTGGGAATTTTGCTTGTGTCTTTGAGGGAAGCGCTGGCACCATCTGCTGGGACTTTTGTCACTGCAACCACTAAACACAGAATCACAGAGTCCTGGGTTGAAAGGGACCGTAAAGATCATCCAGTTCCATCACCTGCCATGGACAGGAACACCTTCCACCAGCCCAGGTCGCTCAGAGCCCCATCCAACCTGGCCTTGGACACTCCCAGGGATGGGGCAGCCACAGCTTCTCTGCCCAACCTGTGCCAGGGCCTGCCCACCCTCACAGGGAAGGATTTCTGCCCAATATCCAATCTAACCCTGCTCTCTGTCAGTCTGAAGCCATTCCCCTTGTCCTGTCACTCCAGCCCTTGGAAATAGTCTCTCTCCACCTTCCCTGTGGGCTCCCTTCAGGCACTGCAAGGCCACAGTGAGGTCACCCCAAAGCCTTCTCTTCTCCAGGCTGAACAATCCTAATTCTCTCAGCCTTTCCTCCTATGTTAGGATTTCAGTCCTTGCATCTATAAACGTACCAAACATTCCCATTTTGACTCATATGTCTACTTGTTTGTTTGTTTGTATTTCTTCCCAGATACACTTGGGTTGGGTTTAGATTGCATTTGCCAGGTCTCAGCAATTGCCCACAGTCCTGGAACCTGCCTGGGTTTGGGAAGTAAAAAGATTTCTGTACAGTTTAGTGATAGGACAAGGTTTTAAATGAAAAAAAAAAAAAAGGTAGATTCAGACTAGCTGTAAAAAACAATAAATTTCTGATGAGGGTGGTGAAACACTGGCACAGGTTGCCCAGAGAAGTTGTGGATGGCCCATCCCTGGAAACATTGAAGGCAAGGTTGGAGAGTTCTCTGAGCAGCCTTGTCCAGTAGATGTTCCTGCTCATTGCAAGGGGATTGCACCAGAGGGAAGTGCCTTGCAACACAAACCATTCTGTGATTCTATGATTCTATTGATTAACTTTGCAGCAGCCACTCAAGCTGCCAACAGGACTCGAGCCCTCCTGTCCAGGTCCTGTATAAATGGATTTTATTTATCCAGGAGGCCATGGAGTTTAAATGGAGAAGACAGGGATGAAAAATAGCAGCAATGAAAGATGGAAGCAATACCTGAAGTTTGCATAAGACTCAGAGCAGGAAACAGGTCTCAGCCTGTGACAATATAACTCTTCCTGAAGATCTCAGAGCAAGATTTTAATAAGTTGAGAACCACGGGAACAGGGAATAAAAGTGACAAATAAAGGTTTTTTTTAACATTTTCAATCTTAAATATGATCTTGGAACTGGAAATTATTGTAGTCAATAGATCTGGGAATTACTATAGAAATTAGATTCACAAACTTGTAGAGAATGTAAAACTAGAAGAATGTGTTAAATACCATCTATGTTTGTGTCATATCCCTCATAATTTTTAAATATTTATTTAAAAAGGATGCATACAAGAATATATATAATATGGATACATTATATATCCATGCATATATTATTTATTTTAAAAGAATGCATAAAATAACACGTATAATATGAATATATAATATAATCATATGGAATTGTCAAAGCTTTGACTCTCAAAGATCATAATATAGATATTTTAATAATTTTGATGTATTCTACTAGCAATATTTACTCTGTGTTTTATGTCTTCTAATAGATTGAGATACTTAAATCCTCATAAGGGGTGGCTCAGACATTCCACCTTATATATAAACACCCATTATATTTTAAAGGAGAATTTCCCATTTGAATCTCCAGATTTATCAGAGGCAGGGTGACTTTTTTTTTTAATGGATTCCAAACGAAATTGCCCTCCCTTACAGTTCAAAAGGAATTTTTAAGGTGGTAAAATGGTGACATCAAACCAAGTTAATCTGATGAGGTTTTATACTTTGGGATGACAAAGCAACCTAACTCTGATTTAACATGTCATGTAAACAAAATGGGCAGAGACTTTCTACTGCAAACGATCGCGCTCCAAGTCTTTCTGATGCCCTGTACTGACCTGAAGCCTGGTGGTGGCCAATTCCTGCAGAGTATTGCCATTCTGAAGCATTTTCAGGAAATTCTAAGAGGAGCCATCATAGTGGTGTGGTTAAACAAGGCATATGAAGTCTTGGTTTTGAGCTGAATTTCATCTCCAATATAAGTATGCTCCCACATTTGGAAAACTTAAAGTGGGAAACTGGGCAACTCACATTCGAGCTTTGCCTTCTTGCTGATTTTGTCAACATTTCAAATGTTGGCTTGGCAAATTTTAAAGCACCAAAGAACTTGATAACTGTTGGCAAAATGCAGCATTAATAACTTAAAATAGACAGCGGACCTGCCTGCACTGTGCCTCACAAATGGGGCTTTTGGAGGGAATGGTGGCAGCACCTGCCAGTTACCAGGAAAATTGTCTGTCATTCAATTTGTAGGGCCATTTCTTCAGTGCAGCCTGAGACACTGCTCAGTGCTTCTTCCAGCCTCATCCCCAGTTACTGTGGAGCACATTGTACTGAGGAATCCAACGGCCCTGGGCAGATGGAGCGGTGATGTCATCGGACTTTTCCATTTCTACTTCCTAGGAACATTTGCCTTATTCTTACACGCCAGCTCTTTCTCGACATGTTTTAGACTAGAAACATTTTTCTTCTCTGGGCGTAGAGAAGGAATCACTTCTTTTTGATTTCAGACAAGATCTGGCAAGTGAGCTCTTGTTGCTAGTCAAAGAAAAAGCCTTCAAAAAATTAACACAGAATCTGTGTTTAGCAAAGTGATTTGCATAAGCTGTACACTTGGTTCTTAGAGTTGGAACAGTTCTAACCTATGACAAATTCCTCTGTCTGGGCTGTCTTCCAAAATCATTTTCATCTACCCTGGCAAAAGAACTGAAGTCTGCGTTCTGCACTAATTAAAGGCCTTCAGGAGAAGGGCCCCAGTTGAAATGCTGACACACTTTGTACACGCTTTATTTGTGAAAGGGGATACTGAGCCCATTTGATGGCGCCTCCTGCTCTGTCATGCTGTGCAAAATTTTAAGTGGGGAGACAAAATGGGTACAGTTATGTCTTGTTAAGGCTCTGAGTTACTAAAACACTGCAGTTTTCCCCTTTAAAAAGCATGATATGGAGACTTTTAGACCTTTGAATAAGTAAAAGGACTAAAACCTGTGGTGGTTCCTTAGTGAATATGAAATGACATTCGAAACTTTTATGAAGTATTATGGTCTAATGGAGCTAAGTCTCTGTTCCCCTAAATGGCTTCATTTTGGGAACAGCAGAATATACACCCAGCGTCCCTTTTACGTAAAACTGGGAACTGCTGAAAAGGGAGAGCAGGGAAAACAGCTGTCCTAATAACTGCGGATTTCTTCTAGCAGGTCTACCCAGTCCTGTGAGGAAGCTTCCCATGCTAGATCCACGAAAGGCTTCTTAGGTTTTAGGCACCCAAAGCACTTCATGGAATTCAGAGTCCTTGATTGAGGAAGGCACCCAGAAAGTCTCTTCTTCTGAAGTTGTTCTTCTGAAGTTGTTGTTCTGAGTATTCACCATCTGCCTTGGAGATCTGAATACACACGTGCTTGGGCTGAAGACAGATGTGACCCTGGATGTTTACTGCTTTATCCAAGTGCCCAGCACGAGGCACGGACAGAAACCCCTCCTGTGTGTGGAGCCTCACCTAGGAAGTGTGCTCTGAAAGCACTGATTAGACTCAACTCTGCAGCTGAACTACACGGAGAGCTCCTGTGGAGACTAATAGAGCTTAACCAGGGTTCAATGCACTCACCCTGGTCAGGGAGAGGACTGAAGTACATCTATCCAGCAGCAGATGTTCAGATGCTTAGTGACCTGTGGGAAAACACTTGGGAGAGGCAAGGGCACTTAGGCAGCTGCATGGTGTTTGAGGAATTTAAGGAATCCCAGCCCATGTCTTAGGCTTTTCTCCTTTCTCCTTTGCAATGAGTGCAGAAAAAAAAAAAAAAAAAAGAAAGAAAAGGAGGATTTCTCCCTATGATATTCTTGCAGCATTCCTCAGGCTTCACCCTGCTTGTCTGCTGCAGCCCTCAGTAAACTGTTTTATTGTGAGGCAGGAATGCACCGATTCTGTAGCCTCTGAGCCAGATCCGGGGCTATTGCTAGCAAATAAACCAGCAAACATAACCAACATTCTTTATGAATCCTCATCATTGCCAGAGGAGGAGGAATTTCAAGTCTATTTGCTACAAACCTTAAACGCAGTTTCCACAAGTGCAAATGCTCCGCTGTTTTTTGCTGCCTTCTTTGGTGCAGAGGACAATCCTGTCTTGTTTTTGTCCCCAAAAGTATTGACTGTATTAAACACCAGGCACGTGCTTTCAAAAGAAAAGCACCATGAATGCTGACATGTCCCTGCATTATCGGCCACGTGCTCCATCACTGGGAGACAAACGCTCCACTGAAATGCGGCTGGCCTGGACGTTCCACATACCAAGCAGATGCAAGCAGAATGCCATAGGGAAATAAGAAACACATTGTGTGCCATTTAAAAGGCTTACAGCTATGGAATATCCTTCTGGAAGCCCAATGAATATCTCCGACACATACGCAATCAAAGCACAAAACGCGCCCTGCTCCGGGATACAAAACCACGGAACTGGAGATAATCTTGGAAGGGACCCACAGAATAAATCTACTGACAGCAGCACCTATAATCATACAGCTCCGGCATTTGGCTTGTCAAAATGTCTCCAAGCTCAGGATTTTCTGTGGAGAGGAAACCGTCCACAGAGATTCTTAATTTTATGCCTCCCGTTTGCCTCTCAAATAAGCTTGTGTGCTGGGTTTGGGGTTTCTCTTTGTTTTGCTTTCTTAGATGCTAATATGGCCCAGACTGACTTTGACAAGGTTAGGGATTAGAAATTCAGCTTTCTTTCCGCAGGGCTGGGTGTGGGGGGGTGGGAAACAAACCCAAAGCATTTGAACAAGCACTTGTTCAAGTGACTGAAAAAGACAAGCTTTTTTTTCGCCTGGTGACTGTTGAAGTGATAATGCTTCATATTTGGATCCAGTGAGAAGGATATTAAGGAAGAAGGAAGGGGGAGAGGGGAAAATCTCTCAGGATTAGTCCTCTAGAGGTATTTTTTTGTGTGGACCTTCCTGGCTAATTCACATATGAGCTCTTGGAAGCACTGCAGAGTTTTCACCAAAAGCTGAGGTGGCAGAGGTGGCAAATGTGGCAAAGGCAAGGTGAAAGAGGTTAACAGGGTAATTTCATCCCTCATCCTCAAAAGGAAACACAGCTCTGAAGTGATTTATTCTACGAAATGTGTTAATTCCTGAGTTTTCCCAGTTGCTGTAAAGAGTGGAGGAATGCCTGGTGTTAGAGCTGTGTTGTGAGGTGAGAGGCAGAATTAAGGAGGCCAGGCTCAGTGGCTTTCTATCCACCAAACTAGCTGTAACAAGAGCTCAGTGTCTGCTCTGTGGTCAGGCAAGCTGAACCCAGGGTGTGTAAATAGCATTGTTTGTGTTGTTTCTGTTTATCCCTGTGTCCCATGCCTTGCATCAAGGGGATATGACACACCTTAAGGAGAAGAAGGAGTGTTAAGAGATTACCAGGCTTTGGTTGGAGCAGACACAGCATAGTGTTTTAATATGCAGATCCCAGGAGATGCCTCAACTTGGGGGAAAAAGCTCTGGGAAAAGGTGTAGAAGGACACCACCGTACAATAATGGCACAAAAACTCTGTCTAACAATCCCCAGGCTGGTCCTGCAGGGACAGATGACCAAGACTTCCAGGAACAAAATACGTACTTTCAGACACAAAAAGAGGAAGAAAGGTAAGAGACAGACAAGGACAAGGCTGAGACTGAGGAGACCAAGCTGAGAGACTTCAGCACTATTTCTTGCTCTGCCACTGACCTGTTTTAGAACCTTGGGAAACTCATTTTGCTTCTATTTTCTTGTCCACTCATAGGATAAGCTCTTTAGGGTGCTGACTGTTTTTTGCTACACATTTAAACTACACAGTGGGAACTCACTTTTTGTTCAGGCCTGTTGGTGCTACTACAGGTGAAATAGTAACATGTAAATAAATAACTTTTAAAAAACAAATCGGTGGGAGAGTGCAGATGGGCATGAAGAGAGATATGGGAGAAATAATGTTAGGAACAGAAAAGACGGGGGGGAAAAATGGCCTGAAATTAAAAAAAAGGTGAGAAAAGGGAGTAAACAAACAGCAGAAGAGAAATTGAGCCCAGACAGACCATGGTCATTCCGAGATGAGCTGATGCCTGCAGTTTCCCACTGTCCAGAGAGATATCTGGAAGTGGTTCAAACAGAGAAAGAGGTGAACAGGCTAAGCGAAACTTTCCCTTGATCCCAGTATGAGAACTCTTGCTAACATCATCCTGCCCTTCTCCGGCTCTCTGCCAACCCTGGTTCCCAGTTTGTGAACTCCTAAAAAACACTCAGTAATCTGAACCTGTCAGACAATTGGCTAAAGGCAGTGGAATCTCTCCTTAAAGACCCAGCACAACCATATCCCCAGCACAGCCTTCTGCCAGCATTTGTTAGTCCTCCAGGGGTCATCTTTGATCTGTGCTAATGTGATCCTGCTAAAACTTTCTGGCGTGTCTGGGGCCTGGCTGTCTTCAGCAACACACCGGCATGAAATATTTATGGATTAAAATAAAATCAAAATACGATTTTCAGGCATTTTGAGAGGAAGTCTTCAGCTTTACTCGTGGCTAAGTGAGACTCTAAAAGGCTACAAGCAACAGCTAAGTGGCTCAGAATATTGTGATAGAAGGTGAAGTCTGGGGAGACAGCCCAAGCTAATGCTTTTTCAAGTCGATGGAAAGATTTCTGTGTCTCTCTGAGTGTTGAATTGGTCTGCAAGAGACTGGATGAGGTCCAATTGAGGCCCATAGTTACCAGAAGTTGCTAACAACCAATGACTATTTAGCAAGTCACATTAAGCAGAAGGATGGTTGCAGTAACATGCTCGGGACCAGCGTCTGTAGACACAAAATAGTTTTCATTCTTCATAGTGGTCTGGGGTCAGAAGACGGGAAAGGAAGGGGCAGAAAGGCAACAGCAATAATGAATTTATCAGTTCACACTGAGGGGTCTGGAGGAACAGTGAGATGGATGTAAATCCCACTCTGTTTCCCAAGAGGTATTTGGTCCAGGGAGCTGCAGGCTGGAGTCACTGTGCTGGTCAGGATGACTCCCTTTACCAGCATTGTATTGTTGCTTTAAAATAAAAATCCAAGCATTGCCCCACAAGCACTACACTGCCAAGTACAACTGAGATTTCTTAGAATCTGCTCTCACTGGGAGTTTTGGGTAAAATGTTTCCCAAGATGTCTTTGAGTGGCTATTGCAGTTGCTGGGCTGTTAAACATTTTAAATGGCAAGTCATAGAGTGTCCTTGAGAACTCTTCTGTTATGGACAGCTCTCAAGTTAAACCTGGAAAACAAAACAACAAAAAAGTAGTAATGAGACTGTCAAGGAATGGGTAATATTCCTTGCTTTCACCCCCACTGATAGCTACCCATAAACATGAGTTTAAGGGAATGGAGATTTCAGAGCAGCCTCAAGGAAGATAGTGGAATGAAAACTGGTTAAGAGGAAGGATCAAAGGGATTATTCAGCCATTGCAAGTCTTTCAGGAGAAGGCTAAACTAAACACTGTGGCACTTTTTCAGAATACATTGTCTAGAGAAATAATGGAATTTTTAATTTTGGAGACTTTGTCCATTTGGAGACAAACATTTGCTACAAACAATTTAGGTAGTACTGATGGGAAATAGAGCAAGAGACCTCTTCAGGTCTCCTGTAAATTTATCTTCTTTGATTCCGTGCCTACAAACAGGAGTGTTAGCCAAGAACATGCTAAACTTGGGTAGGTGTGCAGTAATGTTTTAAATCCATTGATATACAAACTAAAGTTTAAGAAAATATACATAAGAGACGAAGAACTGCAAATGAAAGATGACAGAGAAATAACACACAGGCATCTGAAATGTGGGCCGAAAATAAAACAGGATCCAGCCTGGAAAATACATGCTAACATACTTGGGGAAATATAATCTGAAATAATATCCTCAGTGGGAAAGCGAAACCTGGAAATCATTTATTTCACAAAGGAATCTTCTGGCTGATTGAGGACAGTGGATCAGATAGATGTGTTTAAAGAACCTCTATAAGGGCTGGAGCTCAGCTGGGACTTCCAGATTCACATTTGCTGCTGCTGCAACCTGAGGCACGCAAATAAATCTCCCAGCACTCACAGTAACAGTCTACCAGCTGATTTATACCTTGATTGAAAATTTGAGTCCCTGAAGCTTCAGATGGAGACCATCAGCTGCCCCCAGACATATGTCCTGATGACAGTCTGGCTGACCACTGGTACCAGTCACCCTTCCATCCTTGCCCAGTTTATGTGTAGTAAGGCAGTCTGAGAAATGCCTTGAATCACTGACATTAGTAAACATTCAAATTTCTCTTGCTGGCTTGTATAGACACACAATTGTACCAACACTAGACATTCAAAATTTCTGAGATTAGTGGGAATAAAAAACCAGGCAAGTAAGTAGGAAAGAATTCAGGTGATTAAATAAATCACAGAAAGCAGCATGAAGAACAGGTTAAAAAAACCCTAAAACCACAAACACAGATATTGACAACCTCTTAGTTTTTCAATTCTCACGAATTATTAGACATGGTCTCTTTTACCTGCCTTGCCTACTAGCTCTGCTCCTTACCTGTCTGTTCACAAGGAAATCCAAAGCCACTGAGGAAAATTCCTTCTCCACTCGATAAGAGCAATCAATTCCAACTACAGACCCTTCCAAGAAGCTTTAAAACGTGGCTAGACAGAGATGACAGAAACACTACTCTCCACCTGGTACATGGGTGGCAGCACCTTTTAACCTTGTTACAGAATAAAACAACACTCTCAGAGACTTATTTCCATAGGGTCCAGGAGCAATAATTTTGTTTCAGATGTTTTCTTTAGCACACAGTTTTCCATTCTGTCAGTGGCACACTCAGCAGCTCCTGCCACAAGCACAAGTCCAAGCTTCATGACAGACTTTACGTCAGCCGATGGCAGCGATGGGAAAGTCTGTGTTTGCTCCCTGTGGGATCCATGGACTCCCACAGGGAACCTGTTTGTACTTACATGCGAGAGATGTCCTGTCACCAGCTATAAAAATAAGCTTGGTTCCCTCTACCTCCAGTACTTTGTGATTGTTCTATCCTTTCCTAATCACTCCAATTGGATGCTCCCAGGCGTTCTTGACATCTCTTACCTGTCCATTTGGGAGAAAACAGAAGGTAATGTTACCAAAGGAACTAACCTACAACCTGAGAAGTCTGTCTCCTAGCTCTAAGATGACAGCCATGGAGTAAAACAATCCTTCCCCTTCTCCCTGCTCTTGATACTGCTCCTCCATCCAAAGCAAGCTTTAATTAGATCGCCCTGTTTTAACTACATAGTGCACTGAAATGAGATCATTGCTATACTCTGGCAAATGAGGGTGATCTGTGTGGTCCTCCAGCTGTGGAGAGTGCTTTTCTCCAATGAAGCTTCATTGAAAGAGTTTGATATTGGACTTCACCAGATGAAGCACAGAGAAGCTGGGCTGGACAAAATAATTTACTGAGTTCACTGTGCATGATCCTCTCTGAGGGCCTTCAGGGGTGGAAAACACAGCATGAGTGCTTGGCACAAGCTGTGCCTGCTTCCTGCTTCCTGCTGAGAAATGCTGGATTGGCAAAATTTGCCCATGCAGGGAGCTCAGCCATCCAGGAGGATACAGCCCAGGCCACTCAGGACTCCTGTCTCCCCACTGTGGTCTCAGATCTGTCCCAGGAGCCCTTTAGGGCACAGAGGATCAGTTTGTTTACTGAACTCAGTGCAGTCATAGAATCATAGAACGGTTTGGGTTGGAAAGGACCTTGAAGATGACGTTATTCCAACCCCCTGCCATGGGCAGGGACACCTTCCACTAGCCCAGGTTGCTCAGAGCCCCATCCAACCTGACCCAACTTCCAGGGATGGGACAGCCACAGCTTCTCTGGGCAACCTGTGCCAGGGCCTCACCAAGGGGATCAGAGAGGTGGAGCAACTCTCCTGTGAGGAAAGGTTGAGAAAATTGCGATTGTTCAGCCTGGAGAAGGGAAGGCTTTGGGGTGACCTCACTGTGGCCTTGCAGTGCCTGAAGGGAGCCCACAGGGAAGGTGGAGAGAGACTATTTCCAAGGGGCTGGAGTGACAGGACAAGGGGAATGGCTTCACACTGACAGAGAGCAGGGTTAGATTGGATATTGGGAAAAAAATTCTTCCCTGTGAGGGTGGTGATTCATTCCACATTGAACACTGCCACAAACATAAATACACATCCCATAGGCTGTAAGGAACAGAAAGTTGTGAGTTCTCAATTCACTGACCTTCTCTGTCACCTTAATGTATATCTACTGGCCACATAAGTGTTCATAAAGCAACACAAATGACTGGCCAGCACCAGCATCAAAGTGCAAAGATGTAAATCCTGATGAAGGGTAGTGATCACTTACTGGCATTCACTTTAGCTCTGTTATTTTAGCTACGCCTTCTAGTACATTTCTAAATAAATTCCTTCTTGCTTTAATATTTAAAGATCTCTTGCCCAAGCAGCCAGCATGTTCTAGGTCCATTCACATGAAATATTATAGCCCATATAGATATATTTATTTTTTCAAAAAATCACATCTTGTAGTCCTGTCAATTTTCTGTCCTCTAAATCTACTCCTTTATTTCAGGATTTCTGTTAAAATCGTTCCTTGGACTAGATTTACTGTTCAAGGAGCAATCTTTATGATTTTATGAGACTCTGATTCTGTGATTTGATACTTGAAATCTGTAGCAATCCAGTAACATTGGTAAAATGTTTGTGAACAACTCATAATGTCTATAAAGTATTTCTTTAGTAAATGTCACCGCCATCAGAACATCTCTGGATGTAAACATCTCAGTTTACATAATAAATGTTGACAGCAAATATATTTGTTACTTTTAAGATCAGACCCACAGAGTTTGTGGACAACACAGCATATAAGAAAATTTTGCAACACCTTTGTGCTGAGCTAAAGGTATGCATTTTTCTGCTCATCTTTATTCCTACTAGTTCACTATTTTGAAACAAGCCAGTAGATTAGTAATAGCCCACATTGCAGCCACTATCTTAGAGAGATTTTTGTTCACCACAAGACTCCAAGATTCTTCGATGTCTGAAAGCCCGATATGTCCCTGAGTGTTTTTGCCAGTACTTTGGTTTGTTTCATCAACAACTGGATTTCCAGATTGACCTTCTACTTTGCAAACAAGAAAGCCTCTTCTATTTTTGTTTATTAACCTTCAGATTATTATTAGTGTAGCACTGGACATGTCATTTTCGGGCTTCTGCCTTTCAGGTTCTGACTTGTGGGAGCCTGGTTCTTCAGCTTCCTTTGGTGGATACTGACATCTTCTGGAAAAGGTTTGGAAAGTGGTATCATGGGACTCCTGTAATGACAACCCAGAGGCAGTGGGACCTGCTTTGCCACTTTCTCCTGCTTCCTTTTTGGCATTCTTCTGCTAGATTAGCTGACAATCTATGGGCAATAATGCAATCACAGTTAAGCCCATGAATCTGGGAATACTTTGCCCAAATTTCTGAGCTCTGGGGTGTGTTCTTTGGCAATCTTGTTTCAGCTCCCTTCTTACTTGTGATTTTGAGCACTGGACGCATTAGCATTGCTGTTCATCAGAGGATAAACTCTTGTTTAATAATGCAATTACCCACAGGTCATTTCTTCTTCTTTTGGCAATGTTTCAGTCCTTGTTGTCGCAAACCTCAATTCTGAAACTTTGCATCTCTCCTTGAACCTGTTTCCACAGAGGCAGTCTAGAGGTGTTATCTCCTCCAGGTTTTTGCACTGTTGAGGTAGGATGAAAATGATTCAACTTTACTTGTAAAATTTCTGCAGCCTTACAGTGGCCTGGGGTGAACAGAGCTTGCTTCACCGAAGGAGCAAAATCTGAATTACTCGAGAGCTTCTCTGCTATGTCATCTAAGTTTTTCATGCAGGAGTCTACTAAGTCTGAAACCACAGCCTTAGTAACACATTTTCAGCACAATTGCAAGCTATATTTGAGTCACCTGCCTGACCTCGTGGTCTTTCATGAGACCACTGTGACTGAAACTACAGTGCAAAAATTAATATCTCTTTGCTTAAATTATTTACAAAATTCACCTGGGCCAAAACATCTTTGCGATGGCATTTTTCCTGCTCCTGTTGTCCTACTCTTCTCTTCTAGAAAAGCTCATTTCTGTTGGAAGACTGGTTTATTTCCTTATAAAAAATGTCTTTTTGGAAGGTGAACTGTCTTCATATTTAATTTCTTTCATATTGACATGAGTAACATTTGCTGATGGATTATTTGTACCAATTCCAACAGATTTCTGACCAGGCTTTCCAAGAACAGCAAAACATGGGTCAGGGCCATCTGACTTTTCATTAGTCTCTTTAGGTGCCATTGCAATGACAATTAGAGAGTCTGTCAGCACAAAAGGAAACTTCTAACTCTCACTTGCCTTCAAGCAGTAGTCTCATGCTTTGTGCTCTTTGAATCCTTTGGATCTGGAGTGTTTTTTGACTTCAGGTGAAAATCTAGTGGCATCCACACTAATATGTTCACCACAGACACTGAATCCTCCTGATGATACACGGCGCTGTTGGAAACTCTGCCCCTCAGCAGATGGTTGTCTCGGATTTCCATCACCCATATGCTTTTCTGTGCTGAATGAACACCTTTCAGGGTGTTTTTGCAACCAGCTCAGGAGTTGGAGTGGATCATATTCCTGAATCAGTCTCAGGAGTAAAACAAAATGGGAATGCATAATTATTCTTTATCCACATCTTTATCCCTTGGCACAAAGGGGACATGTCTTTCCATGTCGAGAAGTTCTGTCTGAGTACCAGATGAAATGCTGGCTGGTGCTGGGGGATCAGTGTGATCCAGATCTCAGCAGTGTGCTGTCAGGGACAGCAACCAGCCCCACCAGTGGCACAAATTATGTGAGTACTAATATGGATAAAGATTAGATGGTTTTGTCATCGTGCCACTAAAGCTTGTCCAACTTTTTTCTGTTTAGGATTACTGTTACTTCATAAGTGATGGTTGCTGCTACCTGATAGGCTCTATTTCAGCCTCATTTCTGTGGACAGTCCGAATTTCAGCGTAGTTAAAGCCATAGATTCTAAATCACTCCCTCCCTATGTTTTTGTTTCTTACAGTGTACAGTCAGCCAGCTACTTCAGCAGCATACCTTTCCACACAATGAAGGAGACACACATTTCAAAAGGAAAGAGTGGCAGGAGAAGCCCGGAACAGCTAGGGGATTTAAGGACAGGTATCTTGGAATATTTTTCAGCTTCTGAACCTTGGGGACTTGAAACATCTAGTCCCTTTGCCCAGAACTGCTCCCTGAGTCAGCAGAATGCATGGAACAACTATGCACATGTCAGAATAAACAGCACAGAGAGTACTGGGAAAAATGTGAGGACACAACATGTCATCTGCCCACTCCTTTTCCCGCTTCAGCAGAGAGCACTAATCCTAGTGTCAGAATTTCCAGGGCTCATCCCTTCTGAATGCCTAAAATGGCTTTAGCACAAGAAGGGGTTGGATCTGGACAGTATCTTTTACCCTGAGTACTGACATAAGCAGAAGTTTGTGGTAGACTTCAAAACTGCAGACATAGCTGCAGGTATGCTCATCAAATCTCAGGCATGAGCTTATCGATGTATTTTTAACTCAGGTAACAGCAGAACAGCAGGGACTTGGTTTAGCCTTCTAGGATTTGGAATAAGCCATTTTACCAGTGGCACACTCATCCCCACAGTATTTCCATAGCTTACAGCTGTGCCATTCCTTATTGTCCAAAAGCTCCTGGAGTGTGTCCAGCAGAGGCCACAGAGATGCTGAAGGGGCTGGAGCATCTCTCTTAGGAGGGAAGGCTGAGGGAGCTGGGGCTGTTCAGCCTTCAGAGGAGACACCGAGAGGGGACCTCCCCCATGTGTGTCAGTGTGTGCAGGGAGGGGGCAGAGCATGGACCAGGCTCTGCTCGGGGGGGCCCAGCAATGGCACAAGAGGAACGGGCAGGAACTGATGCCCAGCAAGTCCCACCTGGACAGGAGGAAGAACTTCTTTGCTGTGCAGTGACCCAGCACTGAACAGATTGCCCAGGGAGGGTGTGGAGTCTCCCTCACTGGGGATATTCCAGGGCTGTCTGGACACAACCCTGTGCCATGTGCTCTGGGATGGCCCTGCTGGAGCAGGAGGTGGGACCAGATGCCCCACTGTGGTCCCTGCCAACCTGACCCATCCTGGGATTCTGTGAAAAGCCTCAATTTTTTCAAACTGGCATTAAACAATATTTGGGTCCTGTGACTGCACTTAAAGGTCTATTTCCACATTCTGGGACAGTGTTTTTGACAGCCACTTCACCAGCCAGCTGCATCTTCTCAGCTGTGCCACAAATGATTACCTTCCTCCTTATGTTTCTGCTGTACAGTATGGATTTATATGCCTACCTGGCTGTTTGAATGTTGCAGGTTTTTTATTTAAACTGGCATGCATCGGTGGGCACAGGACAAGGGAATGCAGTCCTTCCCTGTGTTCCATTTTATTTTCTTATCTCTCCTCTTTTAGTGACTTCTCTGAATAGAGTGATCTCCTTTCCTCTACCTTCCTTAGACTAACTCCACCACCTTTTTTGTAATTTGTGAAAGCTATGTGTATATATATATATATATATATATATATAAAAAACTGAAATACCAGGGATTATCATAAAGGTTCAGCAGAAAAAACATTACTTATTCATGGCTTCTTATTCTTCTACCTTTTTCCTCTTACTTTTCCTTTCTTCTTCAATTGCTACTTAGAAATGGGGTTTTCCAGTTATCCTGAATGTAGTTTCTCTGTAAAACCATTACAAACAATCCCCAACACAGAATTTTACCAATTTTGTCCTATCAATCTTTGATTAGTATTTGGAACTTAAACAAAACCCCAGCATTCTGTTAAACTCAGGGTATGTGGCTGCATGAATTTAAAGCGAATAAAATTAGTAGAGTGTCAAAGAAAATCCTGTTAAAATTTTGATTTTGTGATTGCCACACTGAGAATACACCTGCACTATACAAGCTTTAGAAATATTCCCCATCGACATCCACATTCTCATATACTGGAAATGAACCTTTGTAGCTCCTCTAAGAAACCTGAGCACTGTTGCTGAGGTCTGAAAGAGCTAGTCTAGACTTACCCAGGCCTAGCTTCAACTCAGAAATACTTGGTTTGGATTTACACACTAAAACTTAAATCCTCCTGGTTTGTGCCAAGGATAACGTTACTAAGCACTGAGGAACATGGGCTGAAAAATTATGCAGTGGTTTACTTTGGCTGATAAGAAAACACGTACCTATCAGATGAATTCTCAGTTCTCTGCCTGTGCTTACCTAATTTACAGCACAAGAAACTAAGGAATTTTGGTTTCCCTTATTTAGACAACAAACTCCTTACTGCAAAGCTGCAGTAACCACCGTAAAGTAAAAGCAACACTCCCACATTCAAGGGATGACAGTCCTAAAATTAAGCAGTGAGAGGAATCCAAAGCTGTGTTGCACATGTACAAACATTGGGTATTTGGTAGCAGAGAGTGTTCTGTTTATTAGCAAACTTCATGAGGAAAAAGTGTAACTTGCTCAAAAATGTGTAACCAAACAATTCTCTTTCTTCGGTGTTTTTCTACATGCTGATACACATACAAAATAATTAAAAGAGACACATTTCTTACTGCTCAATTCTGTGCTGTCTTACTTAAGAATATAAGGATGCACTTTGAAGAGTTCTTTGGCTCTGCAGCCAAGCCAATATTATATCAATGAACAGCAAAAAAACAAAAACAAAAACAAAAATCCAAGGAAGACAAGGATATGAAAATAAATACATAAATTAAACATTAACCCCCTCAAGTGCAAAATACTTAAGAGCATCTAATTAGAGAGTATAGGATGCTGACACTGGGTCAGATGTGCCGAGTGGGATCCAGGGCTGTGCAAGTATCAACTATCCCTTAGTTTACATCCAAGATCTACTGGAAAGACAAAGGATGCAGGTGCTCACTCTTTTCCCTGGCGTCCCCACTGGAGCAAAAATTAGCCACAAATTCCCACTGGTGTCATAACAGTGCTGTGGGCACCCCCTGTTCCCTCTGCTCCTTGCTCTGAAGTCCAAGAGATGTGGATGCTGTGTGGCCTCACTTTCCTCTTCCTGTGGCACTTCTGTCCCAGAGCGCCCACAGGTGGGTGTAACATCAGTTTCAGCTGAGGATGAATGTAACCCACTGCAGCTTTCAGTTTATCAAAGAACAACCTTTAATTGTCAGCACTGAAGTATTTTGTTTATGCAGGTCTTAATGTGAGATGGTCAGCTCTGTTTTTCGCAAAGTTATTTATTGTATACTGTGAGAAAGACAATCTGTGGGAAGGCTGGGATAACTCAGGATGTCAGTCTTACAGGGGTAAGGAAAACAATAACAGTAGTGCACTACTAAGAAATAGTTAATAAACCCAGGTATTGTAAAAGTTATAATTTTCTGTAAACAGATGAAGCTGAAGGATTGGGATATTAACCTAAACATATGCTACCTATAAGAAGTACGGATAATTAGTGACAGCAATATCAATACTTTATTTTAATTTAGTGCTTTTCATTAGTATATCTCTAAGTGTTTCACAAAGTAGCCATCATTATTCCACTTAGTGGATGGGGAAGATGAGACGTGAAAATGTGACATGACTCCTACATGTCATGGAGCAGAGCAGTACCAAAATTAGTCTCCAGAGTGCTAATCCTGAACTCATTCCACTTGCAATGCTGTGATCCCCTTCTGCCATCTACAGCATACAGCCCTCATCTAAGTCAAATTCACAAACAGAATCCCAGGAAACAACCACCACACAAAGGTCTCTGCAGCCTGTGCCTGTCCTTGTACTCAGAAATGGTTCTTACTCTTGATTCAAAGGCTGCTTCGATGGCAGCCTGAGGAGGTGACATCTTGGGGAAATTACATGACACCTGACAAATCTAACGTTGCTCACGGGGTTTGCGTGAAACAGATGTGAGACAGCATGAAGCAGATGCGGCACAGCATGTATAGAGAACAGGTCCTTCCTGCCTTCCTCTCTGAGCTCCCTCTGGGCTAAGCCACCCAAACACCTGGGCAGAGAAAGCCAGCAGAAAAGGAAGAAGGGGTTTTCAGAGGAAATAGAGTATCTGCTGTCTGTTCTTCTCACACCTCTTGAAAACATACATCAGGGACAAGGGAGAAGTTTCAGAAGTGAGAAAGAAGTTCCTGAAACCACTGAGACATACAGATATTTTCAAAAAATGGTGAAATCAGAAAGCAAATAAGGTCTCCAGGCATTAACTTATGTTCTTATTTATCTCCTACACGCACTGGATAATCTGAAGAATCGACTGGACTACGCTACCTCATCAGCACCACTGGGCCCAGGGAACTTTCAAAGGATGGTTTTCTAACTAACCAGACAGGTACTTTGGTCTCCTGATTATCTTGCTGCAGCCAGAAAGCATAGTGACATCAGTATTTCCATAAGGAGCCCAAGGGTGCAGGGGTGTGTGAAAAATGAGACATGCCATTCATACCTGCCAACCCCTAAAGTCAGCATTTGCTGTTCCCAGTGTGGGAGAGCTGAGAAATGCCAGAAACACTCGGCATGGAACTCTAACAAATCCTCACACATTTCAGGTGATCAGTAGCCCTGAGGCTGCTTTTAGGTGTTTGGCTCTAAGTTACCTGGGATTCAAATACAGTGAGATAGTCCTTAAGCACCAATATAATGTTACAAATTGCTTTAAAAATCAAATCCAGCTCCTTCTAAATTGCACATTTAATCTATTTAACTTGTAACTGGAGCAGTAACAAATTGGATATTTCCATTATCTTACTGCTTTTATTATGATTACATCACCATGAGACATAAGTATATCTGGTCAACTAGCACTGTTGAAATAGGAAAATATTCTTTTACAAATGGAGAGCGGATACCACAGAGCTCTACTTTATCTCTCCTAAAATCAGCTGGTGGAAAGCCATGAGCAGAAGACACATCTCCTGATTTATAGTCCTTTCCCTTAACATTAACTCGTCTTTTTTCCTTTAGTCCAAGCTTGGAATGTGTTATGAAGTCACTTCCCACAGACCTTTAATTACTGTATAGAACTATTAGAGTTAAGTCCCCACAGCAAAAGGCTCTGACTTGGATCAAAACCAAGATATTGTGTGAGAAGCAGAAAGTGGACAGACATTTCCACGTAGCTGACACGAGCCTACGGACCCAGGAAAGTGGAGAGACAATTCCATATAGCTGACACAAGCCTAGGTACCCAGTTCTGCTTGGCAAATTCCCCCACTGCTTCCCATGAGAAACTGATACATTTGTAGGTTGTTTTTGTACCACATCTAAGGATATCTGGCTCTCCTGAAGGCGCTGAGGCAGGCTGGGCTCCTCAGAAAAGCTGTGGTGAGACTGTCAGGCATCATGAAGGTGGAGGGAGCAGTGGTGGGTAGGAAGTTTGGGGGTGGGAGGTGGAGAGCACCTGCTGCTGTGGTTCCCAGCTGCCAGTAAAAAGAGATGACCATGTTTAATTCTTTGTGCACCCAGACTACAACACAATGAAAAAAGTGTGAAGAACATTAAGATTGTTCAGTCTGGAGAAGAGAGGGCTCTGGGGTGACCTCATTGTGGCCTTCCAGTACCTGAAGGGAGCCCACAAGGAAGATGGAAAGAGACTATTTCCAAGGGACCGGAGTGACAGGACAAGGGGGAATGGCTTCACACTGACAGGGAGCAGGGTTAGATTGGATATTAGGGAGAAATCCTTCCCTGTGAGGGTGGGCAGGCCCTGGCACAGGTTGGGCAGAGAAGCTGTGGCTGCCCCATCCTGGGAGTGTCCAAGGCCAGGTTGGATGGGGCTCTGAGCAACCTGGGCTGGTGGAAGGTGTCCCTGCCCATGGCAGGGGGTTGCAACAAGATGATCTTTAATGCCCCGTCCAGCCCAAACCATTCCATGATATCTATGGAAGGAGTTCGAAGAGCATCTAAATTTTTGCCCCAAAACCCCAAATCCCCTGCTGTGCCGCAGTCCTGGCAGGGCTGCTATTTGGATTTGCATGAGAACAGAAACTGAGTTAAAACTGAGTATCTGGAATCTGTCCAAACCACCAGAAATATTTCCTGTCTCTTCTGCCTTTTCCTGTGCTGACATTTAAAAAACTTTTTGGTGAATATGAGCACCAGCCACAGTGGCGTAAGCCAGGTTTCAAGAGAATGGCCATTTGTATTCCATGCAGACCAAAAAGCCATGGGAACTCATGGGAAAAACAAGGCTACAATAGTGAGAGTGGCAGATTCAGAGTGCCCTGTGTGTGATCATGATGGGACATTCACAGCAGCACTCGCTTAGGGCAAAAAGCCTCAGTCGAAGACCAGGGATGACAGAGGGAGACAAGAATTTGAGAGTGGTTGTGTGTCAGTAATCAGAAAATTGTCACTAAACAGAGAATTGTTTAAGCACCTTTTAAGGCTGATTTGATGAGGCCAGGTAATTCAAGGCATAAGTAATGATTTAGTAAAAATGTTTTCAATCAGTCCAGCTCAGCAGTGGCCAAAGTTTCAATTGCTGGACTTGGCTCATTTCCCATGAGACAGGAATGAGGTGTGAGGACCTGCAAAACAGCACATCCAATACAGAGATTAACCAGTATTTTAGTTTAACATGGGTGTGGGGATGTCCCTGAAGGTGGACTGTGACATGACATCTGGGCCCAGGGGTGCCCAGGTGGGCAAGGAGGCCAATGGCACCTGGGCTGGAGCAGCAATGGTGTGGCCAGCAGGACCAGGGCAGGGACTGTCCCCTGTGCTGGCCCTGGGGAGGCCACCCCTCAAACCCTGTGTCCAGGGCTGGGCCCCTCAATACATGAAGGACACGGAGGGGCTGGAGCGTGTCCAGGGGAGGGGACGGGGCTGGGGAAGGGGCTGGAGGGTAACTCGTGTGAGGAGCAGCTGAGGGAGCTGGGGGGGCTCAGCCTGCAGAAAAGGAGGATCAGGGGGCACCTTATTGCTCCCGAAACTCCCTGACAGGAGGGGGGAACCAGCTGGGGGTCGGGCCCTGCTCCCAGGGAACAAGGGACAGGGTGAGAGGACAAAGCCTCAGGCTTTTCCCGGGAGGTTCAGGTTGGACATCAGGAAGAATTCCCTCACAGAGGTGATCACACACCAGAACGGGCTGCCCAGGGCGGCGGCGCCATCCCCGTTCCTGGAGGCGCCCGAGGAAAGCCCAGACGCGGCACCCAGCGCCCAGGCCAGTTCACACGGCCACAGCCCCAATTAACCCCGTTAATTAGCGCCCCGCCCCAATTAACCCCGTTAATTGCTCCGCCCCGCCCCGCGCAGCCGCACTGCCGCCCCCGCCCCGCGCAGGCGCGGCCCCGCCCGCGGCGCGACACAAGATGGCGGCGGCGACTCGCTGTGGGCTGCGGCTGCCAAGGGCAGGTGAGTGTCAGCGCCCCGCCGGGCCGCGGGGAGTCCTGCGGGCTCTGCCCGACCCCCGCCGGGTAATTCCGTGCCCTTCTATCCCTTTCCGTGCCCTGCCCGAGCCTGGGGGCTGCCCGGCCCCGCGGAGGAGCGCTGCGGGAGGGAAGCAGCCGGCCAGAGGGGCGTGCTTTGGGGCAGAAATGGTGGGGTTTGTGCCGCCCTTCCCCTCAGGGAAAGGGGGTTTGGAGCACAAAGGGCTGCCGGGGGTGGGCTAAAGGCTGTGGCTGTGATGACAGTGCTGGGACTGGCATTTCTGTGCGAGCTAAAAGTTCGCGTTCCTTTTGCCATTTCTTGGGTGGCTTTGACCTTTAGCGGTGATAGATAGTAATGTCCAACTACCAGTATTATATTTAAAGCTTGTCTTTGGGCCTTAGTAATCAGAAGAGGTTTTTATTTGGTTCCAGGCCCGTTCCCCTGTTGGGCAAAGTGGGAGGTGGCAAACAGGCTTTATTTGGTTGGTAAAGGTGAAGGAAAAAGGAGCGTAAGAAACCTATAATGGGAGATATGTGTTTTTATTATGTGTGTTTACTTTAGTACAAGGCAAGCAATGAGGTGTATACACAAAGGTGGGAGAATGCAAACCGGTAATTATTTGTTAATGTGACAGTGATAGCATTACAAAGAGCCTGTCACCAATAATTTTTGCTGAACTAGCAGCAAAAAAAAAAGCCAACAAAGTAGTTGAAAGATACATATTTGTGTTTATTTTAAAAATTTCATGTTGTTCTTACGTGAGTTGATCTGTTTAATAATACTTTTTTTCCACCACAGGTGGACTGAAATTTTGTTGCATTTAGGCTTTGTATTGTAAGGATTGAAATATTTTCCTATGTAAAAGTAACAAAAGTAGTTTTAATACTATGAATGTCAGTATTGTGTTCTGTTGTGTTTTGGCTTTTTTTTTGATAAATCTTTAGAAAGAAAAATGCATATAAACCAAGTATTGGGGAGTGTGGGTCATCACGCTTTCTCTTCACTATTTCACCATATCACATAGCTTTTTTTATGCATACTTGACGGAATCCTCCTGGTTGTAAAGAACCCAGGCATTTTTCTTTGAGTCTGCTTTTCCTAAAAATAAAATAACAAACCCTTTTTTGCTAGAACACCACAAGGTAATGAGATCCATGACTGTGATGGTTTACTCTTGTACTGGGCTTGGGTAGGGACACTGGAAGTGTCTTTTCCTTCTTTTTCATAGTTAGTCTGGTGGTCTCTGTTTCATTAATGGAAGGGCCCTGCATATCTACTCATCAAAGACAGAATCCATATCCAGTTTAAACTTGGACCTATTTGGTAGTAGAGGTGCTTTTTAGGAAGTCATATATCTACTTGACTTAGGTATAAGACAAAATATCTTATTTTGTCCTGTTTCTCTCAGCCAATTGGAGCATATTTTCTAGGCATAGTATAAGAATTTGAAAAGCAGAAGTGTATGTGTGTTATTGGTTTATTTACTGTCAAACTGTCTTTCAGGGCAAAATTGGAGATGTGGTGTGTTTTTCCAGTTTGTAGGGTATGGAGAGAGCAGGAATAGACAAACTTTTGGGTAGAGGAAAACCTCCTTCAGGCACTGAGATCTCAATGGATTTTTCTGGTTTGAATTCTGCCGTCTGATATAACAGAATATAATGTATTTCTGAGAGAGTTTAACTTCTGCCCTGCTCTTTTGATCTTCTTAACATCATGGCTGCAATGTCAGTGCCTCTGTTTAACTGGTAATACCTAGTCACATAGGGATAAAACCCACTTCAGTGTGCAAGTGGGATTTGTGTTGTTTCCTGATGGATCTGTTGTTCTTTTTTCATTATGATTCCTGCTACTTAGATTTACACAGAGGACATTAAACTTGCTTATTCTTATCCAGAAAATGCATATGACTTACTAAAGGATGGGTTTCTGTTACATCCTCAAGGTGGTTTTCTAGTGGCAGCTCTTACAGCCAGATGTCTGCTTTGTGTTCATGCAGGCTGTATTACATCTGTCCCTTTCTTTTTATGTGTGGACATGTCATAGCACTAAAAACTGCTAATTTCAAAAATCTTCTTGGTTTTGGCTAATTTGGTTGGAGGAACATGTTTCTTCCTTCCAAACTCTGCTGGACCTACCCTGTCAATTTATCATCAAATCATACACTGGCTTGGGTTGGCAGGGACCTTAAGTTCCAACCACTCAATGGATCTGTAATGAGAAAAATAACATAAGCTATAGGTTAGCAGTGATAAATCCCAATTAATACCACATGTTCTCTCCCGTTCTGTGTTGCAGGCCCTGGAATTTCTGTCCTGGCTGGAGCACCCTCTGTGCTGCAGCAGCACCGCCACGTCCATCACGCCGTGATCCCTCATGGAAGAAGTGGACGATCCTCTGTCAGTGGCATCGTGGCCACTGTCTTTGGGGCTACAGGTTTCCTGGGGAGATACGTTGTCAACCGTTTAGGTGATGTACTGGGAGTGCTAATTAAAAAAAAAAAAGCATATATATATATATATGAAAGGTGTCCAACAAAAGTGATTTTCCTTTGGGTTGTGGGATGATCTAGAAGCCTCTGGCATTTTGGGTCTTCTGAGTGTTCTGCATAATGCTTTTGTAGTGTTTGGTCTCCTAAAATGCCAGGATGTGGCAACTAGTAAAAAATGTTTTAATCTAGGAAGTTTCAGAGCTTTCGAAGATGCAGTTCATTAAAATAAGCCATACTCCTTCAAATGTTGCTTTTCAGTCTGTAGAGTGAAGCTCTGAGGGTACAGATTTCTCAGATTCTGGTTTTAGCCATTTTCAGAAAATAACCCTTGCCTCTTTTTTTTTTTTCCTCTCCTTTCCATGCAACCTAACAACTGTAAATATCCATATTTGTGGTACATTTTTAGGTATTTTACTATGTTTATGGGACACACCATGGTTGTTTTTTGTTGTTGTTTTTTAGCAATCTTCTGTATTTCATCTTACAAGCCTAAATACTAAAAAAGCCAGTGTAAGAATTTCAATTATGTAGTTTCAAAAACTCACTTCCATTCTACTTTTAACTTTGCAGGTAAATATTTGATTGTTGTGCTTTAATGCCGGGGCAGGGGCGGGCAGAAAGCAGCTTTGTTGATTTAGAAGTTCATCTACTTAGAGTTACATGATTGCTTGACATAAATGAAACTTTCGGGGTTTTTTTGGGCACTTAGGTCGCATTGGCTCTCAAGTGATCATCCCCTATCGTTGTGATCAGTATGACCTCATGTATCTGCGGCCCATGGGGGACCTGGGGCAACTCCTCTTCTTTGTAAGTCTCTTCCTCTGGCTTTAGATCAAATGCAAACTCATTGCTATACAAAGCAGTCTGCTAATCAGTCTCTGAGACACAACTCCAGCTGCTGTTTAGCCTCTAAATGGGAATGGTGTGAAAGAGCTCTCTTTGATGCTGCCTATTCACACATTATCTCATCTTTTTCCTGTTTGATGCTCTGGTTACAGGAGTGGGACTGTAGGGATAAAGACTCCATCCGAAGAGCTGTGGAACACAGCAATGTGGTCATTAATCTGGTTGGAAGGGAATGGGAAACAAGGTAATTTTCCTTTTTTTCCCCCCTATATTGCTAGATTTGCACCAGGTATTGGATGTTGTAGCCGTGTTTTTGCAGCATGTGTGTGCAGTGATGCTGCCGTTGTTCTTGGCTTCTATAAAAAGGCAAAACCAAAATTGTGCATATAAAATTTCTTCTGTTTCTTTAAATGGTTAGCTAGAATCCTTGTTATGATCTGCTCTAGAAAAATGCATTTTTTTCCATAGTTTTCCAGTGTGTAGCTTTTGTTTTGTCAGGAAGTTCAATGTGCTGCTTTCACACACTTCAGTTATTCCTTGAATGCCTTCCTAACAGATGGCACAGACTCACCAGTTTGTTACATATGTATTTGCATTATATTTATATTATTACAGAAGTGAGATTTTGTCCTGTCACTTGGATATAGCGATGAGTTGTAGCCTACTAGACTAAGCTGTGATCAAGCTTTTCCTGCTCTCTGTTAAATGTTCATAAACAGGAATAGCTAACAGAGAGTCCTTAGGGCTATCATTAATAACATCATTCCTTGATAGAATTTTGGCAGAGAAAATATTAGCTACATAAGCGTTTTTTTAATGATCATTTCTAAGAATAGTTCCTTTTTGAAATCCATTTAAAAACTCCCATATTTGTTTTAGGTTAAAAATCCCTGCAATATGCTCATTTTATTTTGTTTGTGCATGCAGTTATGTCCACGTTATTTAAAGCCTTGTGCAGAACTGCCAGACAAAAACTTAATTGTGTGATTTGCCTTTATAAGGTACATAATTTTGCTGTCCTAGTAGAGAGAAACAAATGCAGGTATCAGTTTCATCTGTGTTTACAAACATAATGCCTCTGTTGCTCTCTTTTTTTATGAACAGCCATTTGATGTTCAAATTGTAAAATTAGTAGGCAAATTGTATGAATAGATTAGAATTAGTAGTCTCAAATGGTATAATTATTTTTCCTGAGCTTGAGATCAAATACTTACTGCTGTCAAAACAGAAGAAATTTTTTTGTAATGTGGGAGTGAGGGAAGAAAAGAAAGTCTGTACAGTTGGCCCAAGGACAGTGTAATCTCTGTTTATCTCTGATATGTATTTCACATCTACTTCCCCCTTTAAAATGTTGAGACTTGCGTAAAAAGCGTGATTTATGTAAAGGAGGGTTTCTTTATTATTGAAAGAAGTGTGAGCACAGCAACACAAAGTTTCGCTCTAGTGGACAATCCCCCAAACCTTGTCCTCTGAACAGTTTCAACAGATTCAAACAGCCAAGTCTTGGGATATGTTAAAGACTTTTGTACGTTACAGAACCTCCCCTGTGTTGCACAAATGTTTTTATAACGTATTTTACACGTGTTGGTATCAGTAGTGGTGCTGAAACCCTGAGATAAAGTTCTATGACCTGTTAAACACAAGGTCGAACTAACCATTGTAATCATCCCAAAGTCTCTGAAAAACTTGGGCAGGAAGAAAAAAAAAATTAGATTCAGAGATCAGTCAAAAAAAGGAAAGCTTGCCATGAAATACTTCCCTCCTTGCCTCTTACTCATGTACAGACCCAACTGTGTGTACCATGTTGTTTGAAACTCCATAGTTACAGGAGGGATGTTGTTTGTTCTTGTGTGTTTCTAAATCTATTTTTGTGAGTAGAACAGAAGTGATGGTTCCCAGGATCAGATTAGTTATTGAAGGGTCAAAAATAACTTATTTTGAAGGCTTTCTTTGGACTCCAGTGGGATCTGAAGAACTGTGGGAGTAGATAAGGACAAAGAGGGAGAGACTTTGGATGTTTGTTACCTAAAGCAAATGGAAAAGATGGAGGGGTGCTTACAAGGACAATATGAAAACATGAGAAGCCAGTTCTCTTTCTTGCAGTCTTGGGATAGTTGGAAAGAATTTTGGGATTGTTGCCAGCCTATAGTGTCAGTTCAGCTTGGAGACAGAGCTTCTGTATTGTTCTTGATCAGATGCCAATCTAGTTTACAGTTGTACACCCTAATTTAGGCCCCTTGAATGTCATGCAGTGAGTGGAGGATTTTTTTCTTTCCCTGTACTCCTTGAAATCCCTTAGGGCTGCTCTAAATGCTCTGACAATTTGATTTTTTCTATTTGCATAAGCACCTCTGTGATTTTCTGGTTTGATTTTGTCCACTTCCCCAATGCCAAGCATCTGCCCTAACTTGCACTGCTCAGAATTCTTGAGCTCCTTTGTAAAGTAATTAAGTGCATCAGATCAAGTCAAATTTTGAACAGGTTTTGTAAATAGACAGCTTTACTCAGAGTTCAAGATGCATTAGGGCTTTTCTTAATAAAAATAACCTGTTTTCACTTGGGCAGAGTTTTCTATTTGTCGCTGACAAGTGAGCAAGAGAATTTTTCATACTGCTTTAATTTGAAAAAGCAGAGAAACTCTAACTGAAGATTACAGTTGCATTTCACTTGCCTGTGATTTTTATTATATGAAGAGTCCTTCATGAAAAAAACCTGTTTTTAAGAAAGGGCATCAAGATAGGCTTTTGAAATACATTCAGGGAATACTTAGCGATTGCTTTTTGGTTGGTAGGCAGCCAGGGCTGGTTGCTCATAAAGTAAAATTTGGGGTTTTGCCTTGTTTTAGAAACTTCAAATTTGAAGATGCGTTTGTAAATATTCCTCAGAGTATTGCACAGATAAGTAGGGAAGCTGGTGTGGAAACATTCATTCACATCTCTCACCTGAATGCAAACATGAAGAGTCCTTCCAAGTACCTCAGGAACAAAGTAAGTCTGGAATCCTTTTCAATCTATCTTCTAAGAGCCTACTTTTTTGTTATTATTATTTTGTTTATTTGTTTTTTGCCCCCAGCTGGATCTGTTTGAAGGAAATCAATGTGTGAATTTACTAGAGAGTGTTTTCTGCAGCTGAGACATTTTTGAGGTACTTTATGTACTGGAGCTAGAAATCCTCTTTAGCACTCCACGTGCACTGAAGGAAAATATATTTTATTTCTGAAAACTCTTTCCTTTCTTCTACCGTTGAACATCTTTGCATCTAAAATCGCTGTGATTAAGAAAGAAGAACTGGGTTGATGGTTTGGGATCTGATACCAAGCCCAACATCTAAGGCTGGAATGACCCAGCAAAGCAAGTAGTTGATGCCAAAATGAATATTGCAAAAACAGATGAGTATCCCAATTAGGAGCCCTTGGAGAGGAATTGTTACCTGCTGTTGTACCAAAAAAAGAAATCTGAGATTGGTATCCTATTATTTTTTTTCTTACTAGGGGCCATAATTTTCTATTAGTGAGTTATTTTTAATAAAGTTATTGTCAGTTTTTCAGCTTTTTTTTTTGTTTGGTCTCAATGTACTCTGCATTATCTTTAGTATAAAGCTATTTTTTTAGGCTTCTTTTTGAAACTTATCCCTTTAAATTTGTGTCACTTGGTTAGTGAGACTGCATTTTATCTCAATCAGAAGGAATGATCTACATGTTCATGGGATTTTTTTTTTGGGCTTTCTGTGTGTAAATCTCAAAGATGAAATGGCTTACATATAAATAATTTTTGTGCTGCTGATGGTGTAGTTTCTTTCAGTTCTGTAGTCAGACTTCACTTCTGGTTTGTTCAGAGTGGACCTAATGAATGTGTTCATCTTAATTAAATGATAGGCTGTTGGAGAGAAGGTAGTGAGGGAAGAATTTCCAAACGCTGTAATTTTGAAGCCCTCAGAGATGTTTGGGAGAGAAGACCGATTTCTCAATCATTATGCAAGTATGTGCTCTTGAAATAATAAACTCATGTATGATTTGTGTAACTGTGGAGAACAGAGGAAAAGGGGATTTGCTTGAACCATGTGTAGTGGGAAACATAGAAACAATAAATTCTCACCTCTTGACTGAATTCTTTCTGAATCTAGTTAAGACTTTGCTCATGATTTTATTTTTTAAAAGTATTTTGAGGGAGGATGTGTACTATTGGGTTTTTTTGTTCAGATTATTCTCAGCTGAGGTCTGAGGTCATCTTAACCCTGAAAGTAGTTTGTCAAGTTGGTAATGCTCAAATGTAAAAACCAACCTGAGTAGTTCTGGGCTCAGAAGCAACAATAATATCTGATTTATCATGAACAAATTGCCACAGAGTATAGACTGGAACCTATTTCTGTGTCTTTCAAAGTTGAGATATCTCAACCGCTCAAAACACAAATACAGCCTTCCCATCGTTGTTACAAAAACTAAATGTGTGTAGAAAACAATGCTGCTGGAATTGGATGAGAATTCTTCTCCATTCTATATTATTTTTTAAAGTTAAGTCAGCGTTCAGAAGAGATCCACCACACTCAGTGTGGTGTAAAGTGTCTTGGTTGTTTGCTTACTGAAGGGATTCACAGATTCTCTCCCTCTTTCTGGCAGACATGCGCTGGTTTGGTGGTGTGCCTCTGATTGCTCTGGGCAAAAAAACAGTGAAACAACCAGTATATGTAAGTTTTCAATAAAACAAGACAATGCCAAATCCCCCGTGGGTGGGTTGGGTGCTTGTGTTGGGCTCTAAATCACTTCTGAAAATTTAGTGTGTGCATGTACTCCTGTTTTCTGTTGGTAATGGTCTGAATTTGTTCCTCACAGGTGGTTGATGTAGCAAGGGCAATTATTAATGCAATTAAGAATCCTGATGCAAAAGGAAAAACATATGCCTTGGCTGGGTAGGTCACTTTTCTGATTCTAATTAACTGAAGTACTTCTTTTTGGTGTCATTTTTTGGCATGCTGCACAGTACATTTAATTTCTCCATCCATGCACACAGTTTGAGCTGCAATAAATTCCACCTCCTTTTTGGGAGGAAAAATGACTCGAGCTGTTACTGTGAGTACTCTGAAAATCCAAGTTTGGGCCCCATTGCATGTCATGTTATGTATGTGCACACAAAGAAATAGGCATCTTGGGAAGCATGCTACACAACATAGATTTGGAGAAAATTCTGGTAAAGCTGTATGGGAAACACCTGGAATTAGAATGGTTAGAGGCAGTGGTTCTGCTGTTAAAGACAATGGATTTACAAATTGCCCTGAGAAATTGTGGCTGCCCCATCCCTGGAAGTGTCCAAGGCCAGGTTGGATGGGGCTCTGAGCAACCTGGGCTGGTGGAAGGTGTCCCTGCCCATGGCAGGGAGTGGAACAAGGTAATCTTTGAGGTCCCTTCCAACCTATGATCTCTTGGAATATTTTGTGCAGAAGTCACAGTGGGTCATTAGCATTAGGAATAAACAACATGGCAAATGCAAGGTAATGGTTCCATGTTTGATTCTCTGACACAGCACTGGCACTGGTCTTATTCCAACATGTAGTAAAAGGAACATCAGATTCATTGATAAATAAAACAGTTGGTACTTAATCAAGACATAAATGATGCTGAACAGCTCTCTTTTTTGTATAACATATCTATCTCTGTCTCATTACCAAAAATGTGCATCGTATCTGGATTTTGCAAAGAGACCTGGATTTGATCTGAGATTAAATTGGTTTTTCCATATTCATTTTGTGAGGCTGTTGCAGTGATGTCTTTTTAATCCCATAATCCAGAGGTGGTTGTTGGTTTCTCTGTTACTGATGTCCTGCCACTTTATTCAGTGCTGTAACTGAGCTGTTGAGGAAGTTGTTACCCTGGCAGGTGCCCTGGGAAGGGCAGCAAGCAGGTCTTCAACTCCCTTTGGAATATGCTGAGGGACTTCTGCTCAAGAACTAGGTGAATAAGAGAAAGAAGCTCACTATAGTCTGAAGAAACTAACAGCAGCAACAATTAATAGGTAATTTGAGGTTACTTTTGAAGCACGGGGATGATATAAGGAGTCACACTGAAAAACCAGTGGAAACAAATGCTGGACATCCATTCAAACCCCCTTTCTGTGGATATGTAGGTATCAGATGGACACAACTAATGCAAACCCACAAAACGTGATGAAATTAACCCTTTGAGAGACCAGTTTCACCCCGTGGGGGCAAACTTGAAGATGTCTCAATACAAATCCAAAGCCACCTGACCCAAAAGGAAGAAGAGGCATCGGGTTTTAGGTTCAGCTCTGCCTCAGCAGAAGCAACTGCTCCAGCTGTGGGAGAGATTGAGAATTGTGCACTAAATAAAACAGTTTGCAGCCAAATGGAAGGGCTAAACTTTTAAATGTGTTCCTGCAGTGTCAAGGTCTCACTTTTTGGCAGTTTACAGGAGGTCAGGAGTTCAGTGCCCAGGTTTCAGAGGCAGAAATCCAAATATGGATGCCAGGCTCTGGTTGCAAGGAACAGTTTGAGGAACATAACAATGCCTGAAGAGACTTTGAATGAATGATGGTCTGAACTGAACTTCCACCTCAGTGCTGGAAAACCAGAGGAACTCTGCAGCATAACCCCTGACTAAAGCTGCATGATACACCTCTTCATGTTTTTGGAAAGGAGTTACCAGTTTGTGTTTACGATGCTAATTTTGTAAAAGAGCAGAGTATTTCTGTGGGTTTGTGGGATTTTGTTTTGTGGGGTTGTTTTTCTCCTACTGTGTGGTGGAATAGAGTTAACTGTGACAGCTTGTGGTGTCTTTGCTCTTTCTGAAGACTTGGGATGGTTTACCTGTTCTCTTTCCTCCATGGAATTGGTTTTACTTCATCCACTTGTTCAGTGTGTCTTGAATGCTGATGGTCTCTAGAGCTTGCCACC
Organism: Sclerurus mexicanus; assembly: GCA_013396755.1. Lineage (NCBI taxonomy): Eukaryota > Metazoa > Chordata > Aves > Passeriformes > Furnariidae > Sclerurus > Sclerurus mexicanus. Next base: position 391,705 of record VWZF01002486.1, read on the forward strand.
TGCTAGAACTGGGGTTAATATACTGGCACCTCAATGGGAGTCTGTTCTTGGGGGAATTGTATTGTTAATGTTAGATAAATACTGGCTTTTCTTGATAAATTATTTTCACATTTTAAAGTTTGGCTGTATTATACATCTTTATATGGTTCTTGCATATCAAGATAAAATTGAAATTGGTTTATCTTACCTTTGGTAGGCATGAGCATGTTAAAGTGTAAGGGCAAAAAAAAGGTAAAAAAAGTGCTAATAACTAATTAAAATGTGTTTCTTGTGCAAGTTCTGTTAAGGAAAGAAAACTTACTCTCTTGTTTTTGATGGTAGTCTGTTAGTGTAACTTCATAAGTGCAGATCTCTCAGGTTCTGTAATTCAGCCACCTGGATGAAGTTCATAAGGAAATTTGAGTGTAGAATTTTTTGAGTTCTCCCAAATATGCTGCCTTACCTTGAAGTGTATCCATTAGAACATTTAATTTGATTTTACAAGGTAAAGTAGTAGTAATTTTGGGTTCTGCCTCCTTTTTTTTTTTCTAGCATTTATTAACAAATTTTGATTGTGGTTATTTTTCTGAAGAACATGTCAACTGAAGGCGCAGTTTTCATGCAACCTCAGGCCTTGGTGGCGTTGAGATCTTGGGTTTATCAGACTGAAACACCAACAAATTGCTGTGAAAGCCAAGGGAGATACCTGATGGCTCAGTTTGGAGTCGTCCTATAAAAACAGAGTATAAAATGCGAAGTTAAAGTTTGACCAAGAAAGGAATGGGAATGCCCAGTGGTGTATGTTTCTCTTAAACTACTGCAGGTGTGCAGGAGACTGGCTGCTTCCTTCTCTCCATCCTTAGAGAGGGGAATGCATTCTTTTGGGACAATTTATCTTGGATTCTTCCTCTTGCGTTTGGAGAGAACAGTGTATTCTTAGTCAAACAAAGGCAAGTGAAGCAAATTCCCTGCAGCCATTTGCTAGCAAAGATGGGATGTCTGGTTAATAAACCATCCTTAATTTTCTATTGGTCTTCTGGCTTTCTTTTATTGGAGATTTCCAAGTGGGATTGTAAAAGTTACCACATCACTGGAAGTCTTTTGTTCTGAATTGGAGTGAGAATATTAAAGGTGTGCTTTGAAAGAACACAGAATCCACTTTATCCAGTATGATTGTGGTGGGTTGGCCTAGGCCAGCAGCCAGATGCCCACAGTTCCTTTTTGCTGCTGCTTCATCTCCATGCTTTTCCCCAGCTCCTTCCACAGGCTGCAGGCCTGTGGGATAAACCTGCTCCACTGTGGGCTCCCCATGAGCCACAGGGGAATCTCTGTGGACAAATCATTTGGATTGAAGAAGACAAGCTGTTGGGGGTGGAAGGTTTTATAATTCTTTGTCACCTGGTGGAAATGTTTAAGTGTAGTTGATTTACCTGTAATGTTTGTTGCTCTCTCTCTCAGCCCTCACCGGTACCTCCTGTATGACATAGTCGAGTACATCTACGCCGTCTCCTATCGAGCCTTCCTTCCCTACCCCCTTCCACGTCCTCTCTACCAGTAAGTGGGACCCTAACTGGGCTGAGGGAGCTGGGGCTGTTCAGCCTCCAGAGGAGAAACTGAGAGGGGAGCTCCCCCATGTGTGTCAGTGTGTGCAGGGAGGGGGCAGAGCACGGACCAGGCTCTGCTCGGGGGGGCCCAGCAATGGCACAAGAGGAACGGGCAGGAACTGATGCCCAGCAAGTCCCACCTGGACAGGAGGAAGAACTTCTTTGCTGTGCAGTGACCCAGCACTGAACAGATTGCCCAGAGAAGGTGTGGAGTCTCCCTCGCTGGGGATATTCCAGAGCTGTCTGGACACAATCCTGTGCCATGTGCTCTGGGATGGCCCTGCTGGAGCAGGAGGTGGGACCAGATGCCCCACTGTGGTCCCTTCCAACCTGACCTATCATGTGATTCACTAAGAACTTGAGCACTGGCAGGCAACACAAAAGCATAAATACCTGTTGCATTGGTCATTTAGTCTGGCCAATTATTTATTAGGTGGCAGGAACTGGCTTTCCCTAGATGGTTGTCAGCCAGCTTTGAGCCTTCTGCTCAGCATCAGGCCTGCACTTGATGAGCTAATGTATGAAAGATGTGCTTGTAGTAAACTCAACATAGTTATTTATTCCCAAGTCATTTCTTCTAGGCAACCAGTGATAGGATGAGAGGACATAGCCTCGTGTTAATATTTGGGGGTGTTGGTCCTGCTGACTTTTAGTACAATGCAAATTAATAAGCTAAAGCAGTCACCAGTGTGAGAACCCTCCTGCTGATAGGACTCAGCATTGGATCCATGGAACTGCTGATGAATAACACTTGGAACATCTTAAACTGTGGTGGCTCTTTCTGTATTGGCTGTAAGAGGCATCAGGTTAACACTGAGCAGCTTGTTAAAAAGGTGCTTATTTTATTCACATGCAGCCCATTTTTATTTGTGGGCTAAACTAAGTGGTATTAATATTTTTGAGAAAAGACTGAGTCTGAAAGGCAGATAAGCCTAAATCTCTTATTTGCAATAACTTGTAAAATCCTAGTCTGCCAGATGGGCACTTCAGTAAGAGGTGCTGCCTGTTCAGTAAGAGGTTCTGTGCTGGCCTCAAGACCCTGAGCAAGAGCTGTAGCCTTATTTTCTTTGCCAGATTTTCTTTGTTTCAAGGGAAGCTTCATTTCTGAAAACTGCATATATACTAATCCTCATCCTTTTTATAGATTGCTCCAGATTCCATTGTCTTGTTTGTAGGGTAACTCATTTAGTGAACTCATTTAGTTGTCAGCAAGTGTGTTTTCTCCTGGAGGCATTGAAGGAAACTTCGTGACTAATTGGATTACTGCGTACACCACTGAGGAACAGAGTTTGGATGAAAGGCAGGGGGCAAGACTGAACCCCTCTGGTGTGTTGGGGGGTTTACTTTCCCCACCCACATGCTCATTTTTATTTCTAGGTATTTGCTTCTGCATTCCCATCTACAGTCAAATAATAAAATATCCAATAATTCAGTAGCAAACAGTTAAAAGTTACCAGAAACACAGCTAAAAACTTGGTGGCTGGCACGTTCACTGCTTTAACGAATTCATAGCTTGCAAGAACAGCTACAGAACAAGCTCTTGCTCACTGTCTCTTATGTATGAAATATTTTTGCCACCTCTCTGTTTTCTTCTGTGCCGGTGGATACTGACTGTACTTCTGCAACACTCTTTCTGTTTACAGTTTAGTTGCAAGATTCTTTGAGCTGAATCCCTTTGAACCATGGATAACACGGGACAAAGTGGACAGGGTAAGTGTGGGGAAAATCCCCAAATCCTTCTTGGGAAATGTTTGATTGTGTATTTCTAACTTGCACTTGTAGCTTTGCATTCGAGGAGTGCTACAATGTGTGTGCATCAAGTGGTGTAGCATTTCGGTCAGTTCAGTGGCTAGAATTTGGTTATAAAAAATTGCTCTCAGACTAGATACTACAAAAATTGAAATTTTTAAAGGTGTGTTAAGTGTTCAAGGCTGTATGTTTCACTGTGTCCCTGCCCTCTTCCCCAAAAACACATGCTCTTGAATATAGCAAAGCCAAAGGAGAGATGTTCCCCACTCTTAGGTAACTAGTCCATTTATATCCTTCAAGATGCATTAAAGTCACTTGTATCATCCAGATAATGGTGTTCTTAACAACTGAAATTGAACTGACGACCCTGGATACAGCCCAATTTCTCACTTAACATTAGAGTCTATTTCTTCTCAAAATGTTGCAACTTCATGTTTATTCCTGACTTCTCAGAGTCTTTCAGTGGGGGTGGAGAAGTAAAATAACTTGGAAAAAAACCAACTGCAAGCAAGGAAAAAGTAGGATTTAGCAAGTATTAGTGTCAAAACTTGGCATGTGTGTAGGCTAGCAAAGATGGTCATGTACAGTTCCTAAGCTTGTTGCTCTCTGAGTGATGCAGGGACATACTGCAGAGTTGGAGTTTTAATACCTTTTCTTATAGCCAATTTTGACCTGCTTGTCCCTAAATTAATTTGAGACAGGATACTACTGTGAATCTGGGAGAACTGAGTCCTGTACTTCGAGCTGCTTACTGAATAACTGGAAGCAAATAACATTTCTCCATCTGTACAATAAACTGGTTTCCTATTCTGTTCGAAAATCATTGTGAAAAACTGTGGAGAGTATGTGGAATAAAGGAGGAAGGATTTCTCCCATGCTGGAGAGAGTTAGTGGTGTAGTTCTGTTGGCTGTATTGGCCCAGGGTAGAGATGAAGCTTCTCCAAAACCCTTTATTTTAGCTGCCTTTGTAGTTTATCAAGTTATATTTCATAAAATCAGCCTGCACTAAATCACTGAAACTGGTGCAAATCAGCTGTGGCATAGGTAGTGTAAGAGAGGAGTTTCTCCATGTGAGTTCTGTGTTTGATATTCCTCTTTTCCAGCTTTTCATTCTTAAATAGTCTATACAGTGGTTGACTTAAAGACCTTTCAAGGAACAACAGCATAAGAGAAATCCCCCTGTGCTAAAATTTAGGTCATATGTGTTGCAAATGTGGTAAGAGAATTAAATATGTCCCAGTTCTAAACCATGAACAAGGGACCCTCTTCTGAACCATGTGCAGAGCAAAACAACATACCAGAGGTGATAATTCAACGCCCATTTTCTTGACAAGGAAAAGTATGTATAATTTGAGTTCGAGTGTGAACTTCCCTTGCAAGTTTGGCTTAATTTCGTGGTTGCAGTGCAGTAAGTTCCCTGGTGCTCTATGGGGAGAAAAGAAAGACACTTTCTGCAGGTCTCACTGCTGTTTCTTCCTGAGTCTAAACCTGAAGCCTGAAGGACTTTTTGCTGAATGCAGAACACCTGTTTCTTCTGTTGAGGTCACTGGTACTCAATACCTTGTGTAATTATGCCATAGTTCTGTTGAATCTTTTCTTCTTCTCAAGAAAAAGTGGTGAGGAAAAAAACAGGCAAGGAACTGAGATGGACACATATTTGGCTGAGTCCAGTGCTGGAATAGGTCTTCAGATCTACTACAAGATGCAGCAGTGGTTGTTTCTTGGGGGAAACAATCTTATGCCAGCAACCTTGAAACTGTAGTATAATCTCCCCAGAGCTGCCATCTGTAGAAAATTGCTTTGAGACATATTAAAATGTTTCCAGTACTCTGTATTTGTGGTAGTTTGTGTCCATGAAAGGAGAAAGGTGGCATCAGGTCTCAGTACACAATACTTTTTTTTACGATTTGAATGATTGCATTGGGTGTGATGCTGCTGATTTCACCAAGTGAATTCTCTTTGTTTTTCCTACCCTCCCCTTTCCTGTTAAAGTTTCACACAACAGACATGAAACATCCTGACCTTCCTGGTTTTGAGGACCTGGGGATTCAACCAGCACCTCTGGAACAAAAAGCGATCGAAGTCCTGCGCCGCCACCGCAGATTCCGCTGGTTGGATGCTGAACTGGAGGAGGCAAAGCCAAAGACATATCCCATGTGACACCTGGCAGGGATACTTAACACTTCTTAAATTGCCTTTGTATGACCCAATTTATTTGGAGAACTGTGTACATACTGAGTAAAATATATTAATCATGTAAACTGTATTTCATGAGTGTTGTCTTCTCGGTTATAGGGGACTGTTACTGCAATGCAGATTTTCTCTTCAGAAGGTCATAAAAGCAAATTGCATATTGTAGTTTAGCTGGTGAGCATAACAACATTTTGAAGGCTGGGGATAGGACTGTGTCTTAACATGAGTCCATTTTTCCCTTGGTTCTCAAACATATCAGTGAGCTTTAGCAGTGCTCAAGTGATATGAAGAATGTTACAGTTCGGGACTAGGTTGCCTAAAACATGTCCTTTCCAATAGGAATTGCTGGTACTGCCACCTGTCCAGATTATAAGGTCTCAGATAAGCCCTGGTTTTAAGTTCTTGACTCTTCTGATCCCGGAGCACAGCTCTTAAAGAAAATGCCAGCCTCCTTTTGGGCAGTGGTAGAGAGTGATAAGGACTCCCCTGAGCCTCCTTTTCTCCAGGTTAAATATGCCCAGCTCCCTCAGCTGATTAAATCTCTCACTCTCTGTGTTGTTGCCAAACTGCTGTGAAACTCCTGGGCAAAGTGTTTCTTAAGTTTCAACAGCTTCCACGTTTCGTTCTTCCACATCAAACCTGCTGCTGCTGTTTACTCAGTTAGAAAGAGGTAGGCTCTTGTGATACTGGGAGTTTTTTGATCCTGCCTTCTATGGAAATACTCAATTTGGCTCTCACAGAGTGTTTTTCTTTCAGTGGTTTTAAAATAAATCTGCCAGTTCAAAAGCTAGGACAAACTCGAAGTGAAGTGCATATTGTTAATAATTTGATCCTCTTATTTTTCTGACTGCAAGCTTTCCTCTATCAGACCCTACCTGTAAATGAGTAATCTCATTAGCACCCATTTAATACGTGTGGCCCTGATCTTGATTCATTGCGTGTTGTTCACATCCTGCTGTGAAAACGTGTTCCTGAACTGCTTCACAAGTGCACGTGGAGTACAGAGAGATGCAATTATCACGTAGCAGTTTCCATTTTCAGATGGCAAAGTGCTTCAGTAAGAACTTACAAAGGCAATGCTATGTTGTGAGGTGCCAGTTCTGGGAATGCACCATCATGCAGTGATTTATTCCCCCCCCCGCCCCAAGCACAGCTTTTCCAGTACCTTCAGCTGCACCACAGGCCTCTCCTATAGGATCTTAATTAGACAGCCATTAGTGATGAATATCCATGAGAAGTTTGCTTTAAACAGACAGGAATAGGGGTAAAGTGGAGTATCACATCACAGTACTTCTGCCTCCTACCTTGTAGAAACCACACTGTGATTCCTTGTTAGTTACCCTTCCAAAGCAATTTCTCCAGGGGTCCTGAATTTGTTTGTTTGTTTATTAAAGAGTAATTTATTTTGTAATACAGCCCAGAGTACAAAATCACTATAATTTATAGAATCAGCAGGGTTGGAAAAGATTTCCAAAATCAGCAAGCCCAGCCTGTGACTGATGCCCACCTTGTCCCCCAGCCCAGAGCACTGAGTGCCACGTCCAGTTGTTCCTTGAACACCTCCAGGGATGGGGACTCCATCCCCTCCTTGGGCAGCCCCTTCCAATGCCTGGCCACCCTTTGGTGAAGGAATTCTTCCTGATGTCCAACCTGACTGTCCCCTGGTGCAGCTTGAGGCCAATTCCTCTTGTCCTGTCCTTGTTCCCTGGGAGCAGAGCCTGAGCCCCACCTGGTTCCCCACTCCTGTCATGGAATTGTGGAGAGTATTAAGGTGCCCCCTGAGCCTTCTTTTCTCCAGGCTGAGCCCCCTCAGCTGCTCCTCACCACACTTGTGCTCCAGACCCTTCCCCAGCTGCATTGCCCTTCCCTGGACACGCTCCAGCCCCTCAATGTCTTCCTCCTTGTGAGGGGCCCTGAACTGGACACAGGACTCGAGGTGTGGCCTCACCAATTCATGTGGGAAATGCTGATAGCCTTTATCCTTTGCTGGGGAGGAAACTGCTACTGAAATGTTTCAGTGGGAAAGGAGGAAGGTATGGAGGAATGACGAGATGGCAAAAGCAGAAAACCCACTTTTTGAGATCCCCCTGCAAATAGGACTGAAGGATACTTGTCTTTTAGGAACAGCTTATGTGGGTGGGAATAGTGTCTGCATTTAAGGGTGGAGAGAAGGATTTGGACCTTACGTTTTCTCAAAAGCTGTTTGTGTATCCTAAGCAGTTACGACTGTGGTTTGGACTTAATGCTAATTATGTGCATATTTCTGCTGAAAATACGATAGCACTTAAATTACACTGTTGATCATGTATCACTGCGAGTTGGAACAGGTGACATAGATACAATTAAGCTTTCCTATCTGCTGCTTTATTCTTACATCTTAATTTTCCTTTCTTGGATCACTTGGAAAGCCTTAAGGGTTTCTTCAGTTGCTTAGAGGGCAGATTTTAACAACTGAACAGCCTTCACACTGGTAATAATTATAGTGTAGTTACCTCTCTCTTCCTGCTCTGATTTCTTCTTCCTTTCCCTCTGCCCTAAGAGAGAAATGAGGAGATCAGAGGACTGTGACACTTAAGGTAATCCAAATTACGAGTTATTCATGGAGTTATAGCAGCAGAAGGGGAAGGCAAACCAGAACAGAGAAGAGAGTGATGGTGTGCTGCTCCATGGCTTCTTCCCTGGAAAGGAGGAGTTACAGGCTGGGGAGCGCTCACCCTGAACACCATTCCTTCCTGGAAAAGCTTACAAAGGTGGTGACATCAGCTGGGCACCTTTCTCTTTGGCACTAGGGAACCTCGGGGATGTTGTTTTTGGCATTCTGCTTTGGAGCGGAGCTTGGAGTTCCCAGTTTGAGAAGCATGGAGAGCAACATGTGGACATTGGTTTGCCCTTTACAGCCACGGTCTTGACTTGCATTAAAATTGGCCAGTAGTCGGAGCTGCTGCTCAGCAAATATTTCTCCAGCTTTCCCACCTCTTCTATAAGTTCCTTGGCCAATATTCATCCTCTGGGCTGGTACAACTGGTTAAAAGGGCATTAAATACTTTCCTCCAAAGGTTTCTGCTCTGTGTGTGCCGATATGTATATACACATATATACACATCCAGAGGGTAGTGCCAACAGCTCAGTGTCCCGATGGACATCACTGACACATGATGTCCCTCAGGGGTCCTTAGTGGGACCCGTGTTATTTATTATCTTCATTAATGACATAGATGAAGGGATCAAGCACACCTTCGGCAGATTTACAGAGGACACCAAGCTGAGCGGTGAGATAGACACTGAGGGATGAGATGCCATCCAAAGGGACCTGGACAAGCTCAAGAAGTGGCCAAGGGCATCTCATGGGGTTTTACAGACCAAGTGCTGGTGCTGCACCTGGGTCAGGGCAACCCCCTGGACCAACCCAGGCTGTGGATGAGCAGATGGGGCAGCCCTGGGAGAAGGACTTGGGGGTGCTGGTGGGGGAGAGGCTGGACATGCCCCATCCCAAAACCCCCCGTGCCCTGGGCTGCACCCAAAGCAGCGTGGGCAGCAGNCACACCTTCGGCAGATTTACAGAGGACACCAAGCTGAGTGGTGAGATAGACACTGAGGGATGAGATGCCATCCAAAGGGACCTGGACAAGCTCAAGAAGTGGCCAAGGGCATCTCATGGGGTTTTACAGACCAAGTGCTGGTGCTGCACCTGGGTCAGGGCAACCCCCTGGACCAACCCAGGCTGTGGATGAGCAGATGGGGCAGCCCTGGGAGAAGGACTTGGGGGTGCTGGTGGGGGAGAGGCTGGACATGCCCCATCCCAAAACCCCCCGTGCCCTGGGCTGCACCCAAAGCAGCGTGGGCAGCAGGGCAGGGGGGGATTCTGCCCCTCTGCCCCCTCTGGGGAGACCCCCCTGCAGAGCTGCCCCCAGCCCTGGGGTCCCAGCACAGCAAGGACAGGGAGCTGTGGGAGCGAGGCCAGGGCAGGGACACCAAGGGGATCAGAGGGATGGAGCAGCTCTGCTGGGAGGAAAGGCTGGCAGAGCTGGCATTGTTCAGCCTGGAGAAGGGAAGGCTTTGGGGTGACCTCACTGTGGCCTTGCAGTGCCTGAAGGGAGCCCACAGGGAAGGTGGAGAGAGACTATTTCCAAGGGCTGGAGTGACAGGACAAGGGGAATGGCTTCACACTGACAGAGAGCAGGGTTAGATTGGATATTGGGGAGAAATCCTTCCCTGTGAGGGTGGGCAGGCCCTGGCACAGGTTGGGCAGAGAAGCTGTGGCTGCCCCATCCCTGGGAGTGTCCAAGGCCAGGTTGGATGGGGCTCTGAGTGACCTGGGCTGGTGGAAGGTGTCCCTGCCCATGGCAGGGGTTGGGATGGGATGATCTTTAAGGACGCTTCCAACCCAAAGCATTCTGCGATTCTGTGGTTTTGGCAATAGAGGGTGCATGTTCCTTGCTTTAAAACTATTTATTTCACTTGCCTTAAGATTACCCCTGACCCTGACTATTGCAAACCTCCTCTGCTTGGAGGAGATACCTCTCAGCTTCTGGTCCTTGGTCAAAGCAGTCTGTGTCACCAAAGAGAGATGCCAGATCTGTCAGAGCAGACGCCCAGGTGCTGTAATGGACTGGGTTGGTCCCACTGCCCCCAGCTGAGGAGCCTCTCCAGGTGGTCAGGTGTGGCTGTTGGGAAGACTGGGGGCAAAAGTCATTCCAAACTACTTAAAGAAGCCCTACCTGGTGGTGAGTGAGTCAGGTGTGAGGGGGTGGGTTTGTTTGGCTATAGGTGGGGAGGTTTGTGAAGCTGCTCTCACCTTGCATTTGCCGGCTATTCATGGAGCTGCTGCATCCCTTCAGCTGCCAGTGCCTGTGGTAAGTCAGTGCTTTGGGGTTTTTGGCTATATAAAATATTTTCTGTGGGTTTTACAGAATCAAGAATGTTGTCTAAGTTTCCTTAGTGGGTCTGGAGTGTTCTGTGAACTGGAGCTTCAGTGAGCAGCTGAAGGATTCTCACCTAAAGGCATCTGGTTTCTGCTGGGTTTATGTCTTGTGTTTGATTTCTCAGGTGTGTAACAGGGTGTCAGCACTGTATTTTGTCTGTTATGGTGTTTGTGATGTCTCTCTGCCACTGAATTAACTGGTGTGCGAGGCTTAAACTTAAGCTCCAGCCTTTCTACAAGTGGTTAAATGGTAGGTTTTGTCCTCTGTGAAGCAGCCCGCTGTCTTTGGCCAGCAGGATGGGGACTTCCTAGTGGAGGAAAGGGAGGAAAATAGGAACTCATACACATTCAGTAGATATAACTTTCTTAGAAAATTCACCTATAAGTAAAATTGCTGCCAATTAAAATAAAGCTGGTGCTGCCACTGCATTTGGGGAGGTGCTGAGGGCTGAGGGCGTCCTTGGCAGAGCAGAGGTTTGTGTTCCAAGCAAGTGTTACACAGAGCAGTAACTTGGTGTAGTAACAGAACAGACTGAAAATGAAAACAAAAGGTGTTTGCCTGTTTCTGCTTTTACCAACCTGTTTCTCTCATGGATGCCCCTGTGCATTATAATCTTGAGCTGGGTTTGGATAGGAAAGAGAAGTTTAACTCAGTTTCTGGTTGTCGTGGGTATATTTATCCAGGAATGCTCCTAAAAATGGAATGTGAAAAGAACACAGCAGAGATCAGGTGGGGGGCATGGCCAGCCAAGCACACACTGACCAACCGCTCACTCTTCCATGTTTGTTGCTCTCCAGACCACCTTATTCCCTTCTTTTTCCTGCCCTTAGTATTTTTCCAGCCTGCACTTCAGTGGATTTATGAATTTTTAACAAAGGAAGAACAACCTCTCATATCCTTGTGTTTTCTTGAATAGATGCTAAAGAAACAGAATAAAATATGCTGACACAGCACAAAATAAACAACAATCCGCTCCACTTTCCCATTAATTAATTTTTTACTGTCAGTATTTGGAATTTTTCATCTGAAAATGCTAGCCATCAAAAATTGGTTCAAGTCTATTTGAAATTCCTCCCTTAACTTATCCAGGCCATAGGACTGCCTTTTAGAATCACAGAATCATTTAACATTGGAAAAGACCTCCAAGACCAAGTCCAACCTTTGCCCAATCTCCACCTTGTCAACTAAACCACAGCATTAAGTGCCACATCCAGTCATTTTTTTGAACACCTGCAGAGATGGCAACTCCACCACCTCCCTGGGCAGACAATTCCAGTGCTTCTTCCTTTCAGCAAAGAAATCCTTCCAACCTGAACAGAAGAAGATTCAGAAATGCAGAAGAACACCTTGCTTTCCTCCTTGATTTGGTGTTTCATCCAGGTTGGCTTTATTGCATATCCAACTGGAACCCATATTGGGATGAATTAGAAGAGGGGGAAAAGGGTTTTATTCTTTAGTGTCTAGTGGAATGGACACAGGAGCTATTTAAGGGACTATTAATTGTCAGTCTTTTTCAGAGCAGCTAAATCAGAGAACAGACAGTCATTTAATCTGTCACTGGGCGATTTGTTTAGTTCTGGCCAAACCTTGTGTGGTGGAACTGTGATAACCAATAATAAGATAATAAAACCCCCACTGCTTTCATTCACATTTTTTTGCCTGACTTCTCTCAAGTCAGGAGATAAATTTAGATTTACCTTTCCATTTTCCTCCCTCTTTGTGAAACTACAACCCTGTTGAAACACCAGGTGTACTTGTTATCAACAGGGTACAGTGCCCTGCTTGCATCAAGTGTAGTTCAGTCAGGATCAGTAGGCAACCTTAACCAAATTATTGGAATTTTATCTGTCTTGTGTCAAAAGCAAGGGCAGAAAAAATACAATTTTCAGAAAGTTAGATGATTTTTCTCTTGCTTTCACCTGTTTGTCACTATTCCTGTCCATATCATGCCACATTCTCACACAAGATACAAGCATCTCCCTTTGTTTTCTGGCTGGTTTTGATGTTCCTGGGCTTTGCTCACCCTGTTTAAGCTGCATTGTGCCTCTTTTCCTGCACACATTTTCAAGGGCAGTGTTTTGCATTTATTTTTCTGCTATACAACCTATGATTGCGTGAGGTTTTTTAAATATTCAGCTGACTGGGAGCCTTTTTTCCATTGTGTTGAGATCCAGGTGAGAACTACCAGCTTGACAATTAATTACCAGTAGTGAGAGGACTGAAGGGCAGAGCTGCTCAGTCAGAAACCCTCAGCAGACTGTGCAAGACCAAAGATTGCCAATGAGATGGAGGGTCCATCAATCCCACAGGGTAGATCAGGATGGTATCCTGTCCCTCCTGCCTGGAATGCTGGGCACTGGGCTTTGCATGAAGCTTTGTGCTTGAAACCAAGCACTAACATCACTTCAGTGTTCAGCTCAACTCCCTGTAGCAAATGTGATTTCAGCTTTTGTTTTGTACTTGCCCAGCACCAGTAAGTTCTGTCTTCTCAGATATGGTTGTTATCAGTCATGTGTGTAATCTCAGGTTAGATTTCAAGCCAGATTTTTCTCTGATTTCTTTTGGGAGACTTGCTGTTACTTCAGAGTGTGTCTTTTCCATCTGTTCACTGTGAATTTACTTGGAGTCCCCGGTTCTCCCAGAGTCCTCTCCCAGACAAGGCAAAATGGTACCTAACAGTGTGTGTTTGCCTGCAAAATTCCCCAGAAATGTGCCATCTGTTTTAAAGTGCCTAAAGCAGCAATGATAATGGCAGCAAACTTTGAAGCAAAACCACACTTACCTGAGCTCTGCTGTGGTGGACCCCCAGGGCTCTGGATTCAGTGTCAGGAGAGCTGTTTGCTTCTGATGCCAAGTGTGTTCTTGTGACAGCGTGTTCAGAGGAGATTTGCAAATGTAGGTCAGTTCAGTGTGGATTATTTAACAGAAATTCTCACTAGAAGTGTTATTTATGAAAGTGTCAGGATTCAAATCTGGTAACTACATGGTGTAATGGCACATATCCTGGAACTACTACTGCTGTGGGAAGAGGAGTTTGATAAAGGGGAAATACTTGTCTTACACAGACAATTTGAAAAGGTATTATCAATTTGCCATATTTTAAGGAAAAGAGATGCCATCTTAGAGCTCCACACTGACAGCCACATCCAGAAAAAAAAACACAAGTATTTACAAACCTGTAATGGAATGACACTTCATGTGAGCAAAACCACAGTGTTGCCCAGGTTTGCTTGTGCACCTCCTTTGGACTTTGAATGTCTGTGTATCTGTCTGCAGGTGCCATTAGTGTGGATGAACTGAGCCTGGATCCCTCTTCACCCCCCTGGAAATGGTCCCTGATGTGTTCAGCTCCGTCTGCACAGAGTGCCATGTTTATAGGACTTAAGTAACAGCACACTGTGCTGCAATCTGCTGCCTTATTATACACTTAATTAGATTCACAGTTTGTTACCTGTGTCACACTGTGACAGGGCTTGTTGCTCGTTGCTCTTTAGGGAGGGGGGAAAAAAATCCTTCTGGTTAAAACTCAGAAAAGCATCATAACAGCTGATTTTCTCCCTGAAGGTTTGAATTCCTTATAAAAGAACCTGCAGAACAGATTAAAGCTCAAGTAATTACTGTTTATTAAATGTTAGTGGTGAACACCCTCCAATTAAAAGAGGCCTTTGGGCTTGCAGGGAAAAAATAGCCCTGGGAACAAGATGATGATGGCAAACACACTTATTGCTGTGGGATAAGCACAGAGAAAATTTCAGTGTGTGAGTTTTAGGGTAGCTGTTGGATTGTGAGAGCTTGTGCTATGGCTGTGAGATGTCACAGAATGGCCTGGGTTGGAAGGGACCTTAAAGATCATCCCATTCCAGCCCACTGCCATAGGCAGGGACACCTTCCACCAGCCCAGGTTGCTCAGAGCCCCATCCAACCTGGCCTTGGACACTCCCAGGGATGGGGCAGCCACAGCTTCTCTGCCCAACCTGTGCCAGGGCCTGCCCACCCTCACAGGGAAGGATTTCTTCCCAATATCCAATCTAACCCTGCTCTCTGTCAGTGTGAAGCCATTCCCCCTTGTCCTGTCACTCCAGGCCCTTGGAAATAGTTTCTCTCCATCTTTCTTGTAGGGTTCATGTAGTAGAAGGCCACAATTAGGTTGATAACCACTATCTTGTGAGATGAATTGCCTCACATGGGATAAACATGCTGTTATTTGGTGTTCTACAGCATATCTCTCTTCAAAGTATCTTTCTTATGCACCCTAAATCTGCCTTAAAACTCTCTATGATGGGTACTGCTTAGTCAGTCATAGACTTAGTTTAACATTATTACTTTACAGCAATGGTATGTTTTGGAATTGAGGTATTGACTCCTGAAACCTTAGAATTATTTTCACTGGTGCTCTTTGAATGATCTTTAAGCACAATAGAAGGCAAGGTCCCCTCTCCCAGAAACAGGCAATGAGATTTGCCCTGTTAGAAGTGCCATGAAGGGAAAGAAGCCAGTCCAACACTCAGAACTTGCCTTTGCCTTCCACTGATCCCATCATCCCATCCTTCAGGCATCAGAAGACAATGTCCTAGCAGTTCCACTGCTCTTCTGCTCCAAGTTTGAGGGCACAAAACAACCCCAACCTTCTATTATTCTTTTTCTTTATTCTGCCCCTCTGCCCCCTCTGGGGAGACCCCCCTGCAGAGCTGCCCCCAGCCCTGGGGTCCCAGCACAGCAAGGACAGGGAGCTGTGGGAGCGAGGCCAGGGCAGGGACACCAAGGGGATCAGAGGGATGGAGCAGCTCTGCTGGGAGGAAAGGCTGGCAGAGCTGGCATTGTTCAGCCTGGAGAAGGGAAGGCTTTGGGGTGACCTCACTGTGGCCTTGCAGTGCCTGAAGGGAGCCCACAGGGAAGGTGGAGAGAGACTATTTCCAAGGGCTGGAGTGACAGGACAAGGGGAATGGCTTCAGACTGATAGAGAGAGCAGGGTTAGATTGGATATTGGGAAGAAATCCTTCC
This sequence comes from Sclerurus mexicanus, assembly GCA_013396755.1. Lineage (NCBI taxonomy): Eukaryota > Metazoa > Chordata > Aves > Passeriformes > Furnariidae > Sclerurus > Sclerurus mexicanus. Next base: position 407,153 of record VWZF01002486.1, read on the forward strand.
CTGTGAGGGTGGGCAGGCCCTGGCACAGGTTGGGCAGAGAAGCTGTGGCTGCCCCATCCCTGGGAGTGTCCAAGGCCAGGTTGGATGGGGCTCTGAGTGACCTGGGCTGGTGGAAAGTGTGCCTGCTCATGGCAGGGGGGTTGGAATTGGATGATGTTTAAGGTCCCCTCCAACCCAAACATTTTTATGACTTTATGATTTTATTTGATCCTTCACAGAGAAATCCTTCCATCCTCTTCTGTGAAATGGAAGGAACAAATGGGCATAACATTTTTCTTCCTCGTGGTGTTCTTCTGCTTCCTCTCTAGATAGAACCCTCAGAAGTGTCTGACTGCTTGAAGCCTCCCCAGAGGGGCTGTTTCCCAAAGCCTGACACTGCAATGAGCAGTATTTCAAGGACTGTATCAAATTGTCCAGAGTTCTAAACATAACAGAAAACATAAGCCAATGTTTCTCTCTCTGAAGGAATAATCCTTCACAGCATCTTGCTGGTGCAAATATGGCAGATTGCTCTTGGACAGACCCTGCTATGACACTGTGCAGTTGATTATTGTGCATTGCAGTGAGGAACATCAGCATTTAGCAATCTGTGCTGTTAGCAGGGGAAGTGATTGTCCCTCTGTACTCAGCACTGGTGAGGCCACACCTCGAGTCCTGTGTCCAGTTCTGGGCCCCTCACTGCAAGAGGGGTCCCTTCTGTTCACCTATTCCCAGACTCTTTGCTTGATAACCCCATCCACCATTTCTTCACTAGATTGCTGGTCACACTCTCTCTCTCTTTCATCACTCTCTTTAAAGCTCTTCTCATGAAGTTGGACAGTCTGTTGGAAAAGATATCTTTTTTTTCTCCATGTGAATCTTGTCCCTTCCTAACTTTCATGGATCCTCAGGGAGGGTCCCGTGGTCAAAGGAGCCAAAACCTTGTTGCCAACACCAACTGTACGGACAGTTCTGACTTACAGGATCCATTTACTCCTCCTCAAGCCCCTCCATCTCACTGATGGGATCCAGAGGAACACTACCTGGGTCCCATGCCCTTGATCATTGCCCTCTGAGCCATGTGGCCATTCTTGATGTGCTTCAGGTCTCCCCCAGGAGCATCGTTGCTGCTCACATGGAAGAGGAGGGAGGTTTAATAATTGTCTGAGGACTAGACAAGCCTTGGCAGCTTTTCTATGATCAGCAGGGTTTTATTTCTTCTTGGGGAACTCCTCTTGGTTCCTGAATGTTGTTCTTTGAGTTCCTTGGGTTATTTAAGATCATGTGAGGAGTCTTTCTGTGTTCTCTAGTCAAAGAAATAATCATTCAAGTTCACAGGAAACCTGCTTCTGGAAAAAGAAAAAAAGTCCTATTACATTTGTGATGCCTCTCTGATGCTCCACACCTGTACAGGTTATATAATATCAGTGCCGTGCTGCCCTGGGATGTGTCTGTCTGCAGGGACTGCAATGTGTGTAGAGACTGGGGGCAGTGTAAAATACTTCTTGCTTTTCGTGTTCGAAGTGCTGTACTACATAAAATGCTGACTAAATGTCTCACGTGTGAAATACTTGCACATTAGGGAGCGCCATGTTAATCTACACTGTAGATTAAATAAAAGACTTCACTTGCTTCCTACTATGTCTTTAATCAAAATGGGGCAGTTCTGGCAAAGGGGCTGGTTTAGCTTTTTTACCTGGTGATTTCATCACCTCAAGAAGATTAGCAGGAAAGATTCAGTCACCTTTGATAAATAGAATGCAGAAAAGCCTGTACAAGTGTTTCCTACCTCTGGCCTGTAATAGTTTCCAATAATGCTGTTTAGGGCAATTTCTTATATGTGCAATGTCCATGCAGCCTGTAGGTCTCTGGTCACCTTCTCCCATCTCATGATCTTTTCCTCCATATGAGTTTTGACATCTTTCCTTGTTCCAAAAAGCTTTGCAGAAAGTGAAGACCAAAAGAAGAAAGCTCCAAAAGGCAAAAAAAAAATAAAGAAAAACTGTGCAAAGAAAGAGATAAAAAGAAGCAGAGGGGAAAGGTTGAGAGACCAAGTGAAAAGAGAAAACTGGCAATAACTCTGTCATGGTCTGAGTGAAGGTTGTCCACCACTCCTGCTAATCTCCGTCCAGAGTGGTGTTCGTAATCTTAGGAGTGTATGGAAAAGCACATCAGATTATGCTTGAGATTTGTTGTTGCAGATTGTCTTAGTTTTTCTTTTTTCCTTGTTTTCAAGTGTTTTAGTTGGTTGGTTTATTTGCTTTCTGCCAACCTGAACTTTTCTCAGCTACAGTCGTAGAAAAACATACACATGTGGCCCATACTATTAAGTAAAGTAAAAAAGCTTGATCTTTACTTGGACTCATTTTCCCCTAATAACTGAAGTTACCAAAGGACTTGCCACTAAGAAACAGTGATGATGTGCTGAGCATAATTTTGGGGAAGTTTAAAGCATTCACTCTCCACCTCTCTCTTCCCTCTTGTCCTCATCCACCACTCCGTTTTATCTCCAGTGCAGTGTCTGAGCAGAAATATCAGCCCCCTGTGACTCCTTTAATCATCACACCTGTGCTTCCAGTATTGCAAGGGGTCTCATAAATCCTGAAATTCAAGAACTGGTCAAACTCTGTGTCAAAAATGACTCCTTTGCCCCCTGCTCCTCAAAGGCTGTTCCAGAACTTCATAGTTCTAATGGTTAGAAACTTCTCCCGGATTTTCAGCCTACATCCTTCCTTGGGGAGTGTAAACAAACAAGACCATGTGTTCTTCTGCCAGCATTGTCTTTTAGCTCAGAAGTTTCTCTGCTTTGTATTCTTCCCTCCTGGGTAACTAAAGAAGCAATTTTATCCCCTTTTCAACATCATTTTCATAGGCAAAATAAAGCTAGTTTCTTTTCATAAAAAGAATTTTCTGAACTGCCTTCGTAGCCTTGGCCTATTGATCTCTTGTAATCATCCTGTAATCAAGCAGTATACAGAGTCCTCATCTCCATTCCTTTTTTAGTCCATGGACCCATGATAGAGAGGAGAAATTCTTATTGATTTCTGAATATACGCTCTTGGTTTATTTCATTCGTTTCTCTAATTCTAGTCCTTTAGTTCACCTAATTTTTTCACTGATTTCCCCATCTTTCTGGAGAAGCCTGTTTCACAAATTAATAACACGGCTCTTCATTGTCATAGCCATATAAGCAGTGTTCTAGAAGTGATAGTTTCTGGTTTCAGCTCCAGATATTTTTGGCAGTGAGAACAAAAAACCAAAGCAAACTACAAAGCAAACAGATGTTCTTGTACTCTCCACTTAAAGAAACAATGCTTTATGCAAAACACTGTCAGGAAAAAAAAAAAGGGTGGGGGGCATTGGAAAGATGCATAAATGCTTAAAGAATAAAAAGGGCAGGAAAAAGTTTGTCTTTGTTTGAAGTGGGAATATTGGGTGGTCATCAGCTTTGAAAATAAGGTTATGGAGGCAGGGACATTAAGGGATGCACAAATTAACATCTACCTGAGCCAGTCTTGGAGTATAAAATATATATAATATATTTTAGAATTTGTTTCTTCTGGGTTGAATGAGATTCCTATTGAGTTTACAGGCAAGGACATGACAAGCTATTGTCAATAGGGCAGAGAAACCTTAGAAGGAATTATTGATTTTCTGCAAAATTACCTTTTACCCATGTAAATGCTTGAGCCTGCAGCATTACTGTCAGTCAGCCCTGTGCCAGGGGACAGTTTCTTGAGGGCTGGAAGTCTGACCTTTCTATGCAGAAGAAATAGCAAGAAGAAAGCTGCCTTAGTGTTTTCCAAGGAATGATGCTTTCACAGGAAAAAACATTGGTTTTGAAAATACAGTGTCCAGTGGCATATTGCTTTCAGAAAACTTCTGTAGGAACATAAGCATGGGTTCCCCTCACTTCCAGCCAGTCCCAAGTCCTCTGGTTCCTGCAGCCCATGACTCCAGGGCAAACTCTGGCTTAGGAAAGGCAAAGGGTTTCCTGATTCTTTGGGCTCCTGCTGTGCAGAAAGTAGGCTTTGGATGAGAAAATCATGTTGTGCTTGATGTGAGGCACTTCAGAGCTGGGTGAGGCTCAGGACTCTGAAAAGCTGCTGCTCTCACTGGTGTTGCACAGCTGAATGAGCAGCCTCAAGCCAGCCCTGGGGTGGAAGATCCCAGTGGCAAAGAAGGTAAATCCATCAGTCCACCAGTTTCCAAAAGGGACACAAAGGTTAGGAGGTCACTGTGACAACAAGCAACACTCCAAACAGGTTAGTCCAGTGCAGGTGTAGCAAACAGAAAGCCAAATATTTGCAAGACTTTGGGAAGTGTTCAGAAAACAGAGACCTTGCTGCTTTGCATCTCTGGCAGTTTTACATTGCCTAAATTCTTGGATAACCTGGAGATCTGTTCCCCACCCCCCCTGCCCTTCTCTTGTGTACCCAAACAATGGAAATGGAAATAAAAACCCCTTGAAAGGCAGTTCTCAGGTTGCACAGTTTTCAATGGTCCACAATATCTTTGGCCGAAGGTGTGTTAGCAGAGCATGAAAATACAAATTTCATTGCACCAAACTCTCTTGCAGGCACATAATGAAAACCTGCTTTGTTTGAATCTCCAGCTAACAAGCTTGGTCAGCTGCCCTTGCCCCAGGGGGGAGAAGCCCGCATCCCTATGTGGAATCCCTATGTGACTGTTCCCAGGCACTCCCATGGTTTCTAACACATCAACAAACCTTACGTGGCACATGGATCTCTATCCCCACCCTCCACTGAGATAACAGAATATGCTGAGCTAGGAGGAACCCATAAGGATCACTGAGTTTAGCCTCTGTTCTTCCTTTCCTTCAGGGAACAACAATAAAGATCACTACCTGTGCTCCTGAACCCTTAATCAGTCTTCATCCAGAGGGTGGTGGGCACTGACCAGGCTCCCCAGGGCAGTGGGCACAGCACCAAGGCTGCCAGAGCTCAAGGAGCGTTTGGATGATGGTCTCAGGCACAGGGGGTGACTCTTGGGGATGGTCCTGTGCAGGGCTGAGGGTTGGACTGGATGATCCTTGTGGGTCCCTTCCAACTCACTGTATTCTGTGATCCCAAGGCCCTGATCTCTTTCTTGATTGCCATCAGCTTCTTGTAGCAATTTCATCAGTGCCTGCTTGAAATATCAATAATGGATAGTAATCTGCAGGCTGTACCAGGGTGTGAAGCTTTCTCTCCACATCTTTAACCTGGGCGACAGGGAGGCAGCAGATGTCCCTGTGTATATGGGACCTCCTGCTCCCTTCAGAAGGCAATGGCCACTCTCTTTTTTTATCTCTCTGGAAGTGCTTTTGATGCAGGGCATAGACTGACAACCTCAGCAACACCTCCACACTCCATGGAGCATCATCCATCATTCAGTTCCACTCTCAGAGCCTTGTACCTATTGTAAAAGGCAGCTGGGAATGTGGGGCAGTCACAGAGGAGATTCACCTGGCAGGGACTCATCACCATTGTCCCCTATCCCTTAAATCGTCACCCTGTTCAGCCAGGGAATCCTCTGTGTCAAGTCCTGCCTGTTGGGGCTGTCACACTCCAGCTTTAAGGTGTAAATACTTGCATTTCTGCTTATAAATGTGCAAGGCCTTTTCTCTTGAGAGTATTACCTCTGTTTTATACAGAGTTTTAAAAAAAATGTGTCAATTCTGATAGTGTTTCTCACTGGGGACTTCAAAAGTACAGGAAGCTGTAGCAGTAATGCAGCATTTATCTTAAGGGCCAAGAACAGCTGATGGAATTTAATTTGGTCTGAATGGGATGCTAAAAGGGAATCAGCAAAGGAAACTATGTGTGGATATTCACTTTCTCTCTCTTATGGATTGTGATCAAGCAGTTTTGATTGTTTAGGGATTTTTACACGTTATTTTATCTCCAAACCCTAGCTTTCTGTCTTCAGGCAGAAACTTGTGGAATTCAGACATCTGCAGCAGAGGAGGGTCTTAATGTAGATTAAAATTAGTAATATCTTCTCTGATTTCTAGGTTCCTGTACAGATATGCAGCTGTGCATGGCTCTAGTCTAAATCTACTTGTGTAGGAAGTAACAAGTTCTGAGCCTGCAATTTCAGGTCTGTAATTTCATTAACTCCTGCATCTTCTCTGATGTGATGTAAGGAAAAACGTTTTCATCATCAGAGTGGTTCAATACTGGCAAATCTCTAAGAGGCAGTAGAATCTCCATCCTTCAGGAGTTTCAAAACTAGATAAGTCTTCATAGAAGTGTATCACAGAACGGTTTGGGATGGAGGGGACCTTAAGGATAATCCCATTCCAACCCCCTGCCATGGGCAGGGACACCTTCCACCAGCCCAGGTCACTCAGAGCCCCATCCAACCTGGCCTTGAACACTCCCAGGGATGGGGCAGCCACAGCTTCTCTGCCCAACCTGTGCCAAGGCCTGCCCACCCTCACAGGGAACAATTTCTTCCTAATATTTAAAGTAAACCCACTCTGAGTTTGATGTTATGTCCTAGGTAATTCTAGATGACCTCCAGAATTCTCTCCTCACTTTAATTCCCACAGCTGGTACTACATGATTTTGTTGCAGAGCTACTGCCTCTTCCTCAGGCCCCTTCCTGGACACTGGTGATCTGTCCCACAATGTGGTCTTACAGGAAGAAAACGCACCATCCTGTTTTTCTTCCCTTGGAAAAGCCTAATTTGTATCAAACCACTGTGATGTACTGAGTAGTGGTGTGGTTCCTGCAGTCGCTGGGAGATCGGAGAGCTGGGTACCACCCGCTGGCATCTCCATCTATGTGCGTGGATGGCAATCACCCAGAGCTGTTTGCAGTCTAAACAGAGCCTGGAGATACTTCTAGACCACAGCTTAGACTTGGATAGAGAAAGCTGAACTCACCTAGGAGATGAAGTTCCTATGCCTTCTGTGCCACCCCAAAGCCAGGACAGCCACTGAACTCTACAGCACCCTCCAAGGCAAAACAGATCTGCTGCAAAAGAGTTGCTAAGAGTCACCATCTTTTTAATTTAAAAGATCTTTCTTTTTCCTGTGGCTGTTTGTGATCTGGTTTAATCACTTTAAACCACCTTGGGACTGCTCTGCCTTGGCTGCTGCTTGTCTACAGATTTGTGAGGGATCAGCTGTGACTTTTGGAGTGTTTTTTTTTATCCATGAGGTTTGAGATACCTGGCTGGACTTGCTGGCAAATCTCCTTAGTTCTGGCACTATGGTGCTTTCCTTGGTTTTTTTCTTCCATGCAGAAGTGCCATTCCACATCCCCCCCCCCCCCCCCCCCCNCCGCCTCAATTTTCCATGAAGTTTTGTGGGTGTTGTTTGGGGTTTTTTTTGTTAAACTTTTCCAATTCTCACTTGGGCAACTTCAAAGTCAGCCTCCCACTCCTTCCCCTCCTTAAAAAAAATTTTAAGATGAGAAACCAAGCCTACTACCACACTAAAATTAAATTACCCAAGTGATATCCCTGTGCTTCAGTAGTCATTCCTACAGTTTTGAAATCCATGTCTGACTGTCTGTGGAGATTTCACCTTGTCTTTCACCTGTGGGACAAAATCTTCCCAAAGCCTTAAGTCTTTTCAGGTTGAGAAATGCAACTCCCACTTGTTCCTTGGAAGTACTTTTTGAAAATTATAGAGGAAAGCTACATAATTCATCAGGAAAGGGTTCTGTTTTCTAAATAGTTGAGCTGTGTCTCCTCCCCCCTCCCACTTCTGTCTGTATTTCACCCACTGACTAAAGCCAGGAACACGCAGCGAGAGAGACAGGCAGGGATTTAGTCCCAAATGTGTCTCCCTAGCTTTTATAAATGTTAACAGAGCACTTACACAAGCTCACAGCAGACTTAAAATGCAGCCATCCAGCAGGAAAACCCTTGGCTGAATTTCTTAAACACAGGTTAAAATGCAAGCTCTGTGTGCTGCTTCTTGTGCTCACCAGCCCCTCGTGTGACCACCACAAACCTTACATTTCCCTAAGAAATGCGTGTGCAAACACCCCCAGGAGCAACCTGAGAGCTGGAATAATTCCCATCTTATTGCTCTATCAGATATTTATGTCTTTCTGTTGCATTTTGTTGAAATTAGGCAGTAGAAGGTCTGCTAGAGAGACAAGGGCAGCTGTTTGGGCAGAGAGAAATCAGGTGGCACTTGAGCAAATCACAGATCTTGGGCATTTTTAGCACAGGTCCTGCTCTGAGGCCATGTTTTATGGCCTGTTTGGAGATGTGGTGGCATGGGAGCTGCCAGGAAATGAGCTGATGGAGATTTCTCAGGCTGACTTTGTTCAGATGCTGTTCAGAGTCTGACAGAAGCCCCTTGCATCCCCTGTTGGGAGCATCAGCTCTCCTGGGGAGTCATTTTCGTCTCTCAGGTATGAGAAGCTGTTGGAGCTCAGCTGTAAAGGGTTGGTGCCTCGAGAGCCTCAGACAAATGGTAATAACCTTGGGAAATTGGTCTAAAAACGCCAACAAAGGCTCAATTATTGTAAGACTGTTTATCTTAACATAAAGCATGCCAATTTGAAGGTTGGACCTCCCTTCTCCCAAAGCTATGCTATTCAGAGTGAACTTGGAGAATCTGTGCCTTATTGGATCATTTTCACTTTCTTCTTGCTGCATGTAACTTCCAGGATTTCCACATTCCAGTTGCCAAATCACTCAGAGGGCCTCTCAGGAGGCTGGATTACGTTGATTTGTGTACATGGCCCCATCTGTGCATTAAGTGATAGTTTTTGAAAACATTGGAAGCCAACGTGTAAAAACATCATAGGATCACAAAACGACATGAGTTAGAAGGGACACTAAAGATCATCTTGTTCCAACCCCCTGCCATGGGCAGGGACACCTTCCACTAGCCCAGGTTGCTCAGAGCCCCATCCAACCTGGCCTTGGACACTCCCAGGGATGGGGCAGCCACAGCTTCTCTGGGCAACCTGTGCCAGGATCTGCCCACCCTCACAGGGAAGGATTTCTTCCCAATATCCAATCTAACTCTGCTCTCTGTCAGTGTGAAGCCATTCCCCTTGTCCTGTCACTCCAGGCCCTTGGAAATAGTCTCTCTCCTTATCAGACAATTATCAAAATAGTAAAAAGCTGAGGAATAGATAATTGGATAGTAGATAACATGCCTGAAATGTATTTCTTCCCTACCCCCAGTAATAAATTCAGCTCCATATGATCGTGCTAAGACAAGGGTATGAGACTGCGAACTTGTACAGTTCCCTTCTTTTAGGTGGGAAGAGCGCCAGGCATTGGTGGGATAAAATTTCATAATAGATTTCTAAGCATAAATCTTTGGTCTTAAAGTTTTCTGCGTCGGTTATGAAAGTTCATTTAAGGCTGGCAACTGGTACAAAAATGTTGGTCTAACCTTAGGATCAAACTTTTATTTTTAATACAACTGATGGGAGCAAGGCTGGTTGTGCGCTTCTCATCAGCACACAAGTTTCAAAACAAGAGTCTGACAAACCTCAGCTGCAGGAGATTTAAATCTGAGTGACTGGGTTGGGCAGGAAAAATCTCTGGCTGCATTTGTACAGCACAATATAGCTTGGCTGTTGCCTTTGGGCCATGTTTTAATATGGATGTGAAGTATCTACTCCCTTTATTTTTGCAGATGTTATAGAATAGTACATCTAGTCCAACATATCTAGTGATGGTGGATAAGACACTTCATCTGGTCCTACTTCCAGAAACTTATTCATATGACTGCATGGATGGGGAGAAGGGGTAGGTACATCCTGCATGTGAGGATGAGACTTCACATGAGACCTGCTCCAAAGGTCCAGTTTTATTCCCCTCTCTCCTACTAAGCCTATCCCTGGCAATGATCTCCAGGACAAGGTCAGCTTTGTTAGATCTAGTCAGATATAATCATCACACTGAAAAAAAATGAGAGCACAGTCATCCATGTGACGATCAGGATATAAAGGCAGCTCTTCCTTTTGCAGTAAAACTACTAAATCATGTCTTCCCAGCCTGAGAACTCAATGTTTGCACACAAAATTGGAGAGAAGATGATATTTACTTTACCTGGTCCCTTTGGTTCCATACTTAAGAGTGAAGAGCTTTGATCTGGAGTTAATGAAAAAGAAGCATGATCTGTTTTATACAGATGAACCCAAGAGAATTTTCAAGCAGTGCTGCTTTTTTTGTTCTTATATATATTTTTTTTCATTGAGGACTAGGGAAGTTAGCAAAAAAAGTACTTGTTTTTTTTTTAAGCTGAAATGCACAGCAATTTTTCTATTTGACTCTTTAACAGGAGGAGGTATCAGTCCTTTGACTCTCAAGTTTACTCTTGTCCACGCAGATCTGATTTCATATCTTGCTTTTGGAAAGCTCACCTGTTGGAGGAAAGGACTTTGAGCATTAGGATGCTGAGTGGGGCAGTTGCAGAATTTGAAAAGGTCCATTCTATACGACCAGTGAGTTGCCAGTGTTAGCTTGAGGGGCTTTCAAAACACCACAAATGTGTTGTCTGGAAGGAGCCTCTGAAAATCCCCAGCCTGTCCTCCTGCAAGGGCAAACTGCCAGGCCAACACCAGGTCACATCAGCCTTGGCTTTGCCTGTCTGAATCTTGAAGACTTCTGTAGGTGAAGTTTCTGTGACACAGGAGCCCTTGAAAACGATACTCTGCCATTTGTGTTAACTCATCATCCCACTCAAGGTAGGGAGAAGCAGCTTTGCAGGAGTCCACTGCTAAAGGAGAGGCTGTGTCTACAACTGCAGAAATAAAGATTAATTGCTTTGTTGCTTTTAAAATGAATTGGTGTATTGTACTTTAATGGTTTAAGCCAGATCTATATTTAGCACCTACATTTCTAGAAAAGATTAAAAGGCTTTTGTTCCACTGATCCTTAGGGTTTCAGGCCTCAGACTGGAGATTAGGACGTGAATGATGGGTTAGAGGAGTTAATTATATAGAAACTGAGTGGCTCAGATTTTGAAAACCTTAAACCCCAACTGTTTTTTTTCCCAAAAATGTGGATTTTCATAGAGTTGTTTAGGTTGGAAGGGACCTTAAAGATCATCCCAGCCCAGCCCTGCCATGGGCAGGGACACCTTCCACCAGCCCAGGTCACTCAGAGCCCCATCCAACCTGGCCTTGGACACTCCCAGGGATGGGGCAGCCACAGCTTCTCTGCCCAACCTGTGCCAGGGCCTGCCCACCCTCACAGGGAACAATTTCTTCCTAATATCCAATCTAACCCTGCTCTCTGTCAGTGTGAAGCCATTCCCCTTGTCCTGTCACTCCAGGTCCTTGTAAACAGTCTCTTTCCACTATCATTGCATAGTTTCAAGAAAAAGTCTCATGGCCTTGGTCTCCTATTTTGTTCTCTTTCCAGGTGATGGTTTTGGCAAGCCCTGGAAGACAGGGAGCCACATACTCTTCTTGACTAGTTTCCATACATTTGTTACCTGTTCCTGTGCTTTGTTATATTGCTGTGCCTTTTTTCCCCACCCTTACATCTAGTAAGAACCTCTCTTGCTTCAAATTTAGGACTCTTGTTCTGTAGCTGGGCACATAAGACCCTTGCTCTTTGTTCTTGGTAAAAGCCTGTCAGGAACTGGAAGGTGGCTTTAATGTATCTCCAAAGCTTTATCTTAAGTATAATCAAGCTCCATTGCCTCAGCTTCTCCTCAGAGGACAAACTTTCTAGCCCCTGGACAATTTTGGTGCCTCTCCATTGAACTAACTCTGTTTTATCAACATCTCTCTTGCACTGAAGGATCCAAACCTGAAAAAATTTTGAAGTAAATAATGATTTCCATCTATCTACTGACTGTTCTCCTTTTAGTACAGCTTTTAGTCCTCACCATGCCACTGCTGATTCCTGCTTTGTCCATCAGTCACTCGTTCCTCTGGCTACTTTTCAAAGCCAGACAAGCCTTAGCAGATAGTTAGTCTAGTACAGGTGCAAGAATTCTTTCAAGATGACATTAATTTACTCCTAAAAGATTCCCTCTTTATGCTTTAAGAGGTTTTTTGGGTTTTTTTTAATGCTTTGTCCAAAAGGATGGCATGGCTAAGGCATTTTGACTGGCTTTTCTATAGGTCTGTGTTCAAATACATGAGCAGAGCATCTGTTTCATGTTTCCTTGACACCCTGTCTGGGTCATGTCTCTAATTTTGTGTTTCCCACATGACACTCAGGAGTCCTATTCTGTTCCTGTGGAGTTTTTGTCTTGGACTCAATTGAATCAAATCAAAAAAGGTTGGGTTCTTTCAGGTTTTGTCTTATTTCTACTGCTTGTGTCATTAATTAGGCAAAACAGCAAGGAACTGCTTCTTAGAAATGTGTACCTGTGGCTTTTCAGGTCAAAAATACCTGGATAATGCTGTACATGTCTTATCACGGTAAGTGTTAAAAGGGGCAAGTACTTTACGTTAATAATGAGTTTTCCTGTCAATGCAGCTGAGCACATTATGTGTAAAGCCCTGATTTCCACCCTGCCACGCCACTACAAAAGAATGTTCCTTCTCTTCTCAGACTTGGTCAAGAAAATTACTTCAGGAATAGAAAAGAATTATGTAAGGCTGTACCCTGGCCATCTGACAATCTCACATCTTCCCAGTAGGCACAGTACTAACTTTATCCCAGCACAGTGCTCAGGCTAATATGAGTCATCTGATAACCTCCTCATTGTGCATTGACCTCAACCTTGGACCAAAATAAACATAAATTAAATTACAAACCTATACTTGGTGCTCTCACACTCTCTTCAGTGTCTCTGAAGCTCTGAGAAGTGTGGCAGACTTGGAGGCTTCGCTTTCCTCCCATCCGGCCGTGGTGAAACGGGAGCCGAGTCCCAGAATATTTTGTCTGTCCTTTAAAGAGCCTGAGGGGCCTGATCCTGTTTTCAGAGGGTTCAGCACTTATTCTGCTCTGCTCACTGCAGGTGAATTACTTCTCACTGATGCTGAGCAGGTGATGTGAGAAAAACATTGCTTCTTTCTCTGAAGGCAAGACCTTGCTTCTAATATCTCATTTCTTTCCCTGATCGTGCTAATGGATGGGAAAGATTTCTGTAGTTTTATAGTACTTTGCCATTCTCCCTTCCTGAAGGGCAGATGCAAGTTGGAGATCCTCAGGAGGAGAACAGAGCATCTAGGATGCCCATCCTGGTGGGTTAGTAGAGCACTGGACTGAGGCAAAGACAACCTCAGCTCTGCCACTGATGTGCTTTTTGTCCCTGGGCTCTTCTCTTATGCGTTTCCCCCATCTACAGAATGGGGCCCATCACCCAGGTTGGCCTGTTCCAAGGCTGTGTGCTTTCCAGGGAACTATCTAGGCTTTAGTGGTTTGTCTGGAGAAGATTCCCATGGGACTAAGTTATGGAGAGTGCTGAGAATCCCTGCACCGAAACTAAGACTGCTCATCTTTTAAAGCCTTGATTTAAAGCTTGCTGAGCTATTTTCAGTGAGTAAATTATAGAACAAATTTACCTCAGTCTCTGGAGCCATCCAGTCCTGATTTCTTCTGAAATAAATATTTGAAACTTTGCAGAGAACCGAATACATGTTATTCAACAGCATCTCTGAACTGCTTCCTTTAAGGTAAACCCTCTTCCCTGCTCTTTCTGGGCATCAGTTCTCCATGGTCTGAAATCACCACATCAAGAAAATAATCCATGAAAAGTGAATAGTGATGGTGACACTTTTTAAGGTGCATTTTCAGACACATTGTGCAAAAACTCCCTAAATGATTCAAGAACACTTTCACGCACAAATTTGCAAGGACGTGTATTTCTGCAGCCAGTGAATAAGCCCAGGCTTGCAAACAAACAAGTGCCATGTAATTGTGCCCATATGCACCTAAAGATTTGTACAAAGCCCTCACTTCTTTGGCTTTAATAACTACTGACATATCTGGGCAGAGTAAAAGTGACTCTGACAGCAATTCTAAAGGTGAGTCAAAAAATTTGGGTGGAAGGCATTACTGAAACATGGAGTTATGTCTAAGATGACCCTTAAAAATAGGACTTGCACACAGCTCCAGCAGACTTTGAGTATTGAATCTGACATGACTGAATATAATGTAGAGAAGATGGTTCTGTTCTTAGAAAGAGCCTACTCACTTAATTTGTACCCAAACTACCCTGGAATGAAAGGATTTTTCATCTGAACCATTCAGGCTCAATACACCTTTTGTTTTACATGAAGCCTGAGGTATTCACCTCCTGTCACTTAACTGGTGAAGTGTTTTACCTCCTTTAGAACTTGATCAGATGATCTTCATGCTCAGCATAATGGTTCCTTTAAAGACAGTCAGGATGGGAGGATTTGTGCACCTTTTTTCTTTAAAAAAAAGGATTAATTATTCAGAAGAGCATTCACTTTGTCCAAAGTCAGGCACCCTGTAGATTGTGGCCCTGACTAGTGGTAAGAACCTGTTTGGAAAAATCAGGCTTCCTTTTTTCAATACACACCAAAAATAAACACAGCAGTTCCTTGTGGAAAAAGAATAATGAGCTCATGCTCATTAAGTCCAGGCTTCTCTGGAAGCACCATTCATTGTGTCTGGGATAAGAATTTGAACTTGAGACCAAGGGTAGTGCCTCTGTAATAGGCACAGAAGGAAAAAAAACCAAGTATCTTTGGTGTTTTGTTTGGCTTTTGGGAGGTTTTGTTTCTTTGTTTGGGTTTTTTTGTTCTATTTTTTCCCCCCATGGAAATATTGTTGTGCTTCCTAAGAAATCATAGAATCACAGAATGGTTTGGGTTGGGAGGGATTTTAAAGCTTTATCACCTTGTTCCAACCCCCTGCTATGGGCAGGGACACCTTCCACCAGCCCAGGTCGCTCAGAGCCCCATCCAACCTGGCCTTGGACACTCCCAGGGATGGGGCAGCCACAGCTTCTCTGCCCAACCTCTGCCAGTGCTTCCAGTAGAGAATCTCTTCCCAATATCCAATCTAACCCTGCTCTCTCTCAGTGTGAAGCCATTCCCCTTGTCCTGTCACTCCAGCCCTTGGGAATAGTCTCTCTCCACCTTCCCTGTGGGCTCCCTTCAGGCACTGCAAGGCCACAATGAGGTCACCCCAAAGCCTTCTCTTCTCCAGGCTGAACAATGCCAGCTCTGCCAGTCTTTCCTCATGGGAGAGGTGCTCCACCTCTCTCATCAACTTGGTGGCCCAGATTCAAATCAATAGATGTTTTGGCAGTGTGTACTGCTTGGAACTCCCAGTGGAATCCCCTGATGTGGTTCTGCTTTTGTAGGTAGTGGCAATCGCTCGGAACACCAGAGAAAGAAATGCATTTTATGACGATCCCTAATTTTTTGTTCCTCACCCAATTATCTGAATTCCAATATTGGTCTGTGTTTCCAATTTTATGGGCAGTGCGCTCACTGCGATGGTTCTGGGCACACAAATCCTGACCCTCAGAAATGTTAAGGTTTTTGGCAGCCTTGCCATGAATTCTACCTGTTGTAATACCTTTCAAAAGAGGAGCTGCCGTGGCTGGGCTCTGCGGAAAGCCCCCTGCCAGGTTTTAAGCAGCTATCAAGTTTATATTTTAAATTTAAATCTGTCTGTTAGGAAGTCCTAGTCCATTCATTCTCCCTTCTGATCTAGGATCAAATTCTGCATGCAGTTGCCATTTGGGGGCTGAGAAGTCACCCCCAGTGTCTTGTGGGTCTCTTGGACCTCAATTATCCTGCTGTAATCCTGCCAGCAAATTTCAGTATGTATATCCAGGGATAATCAATAACACTTTGGATTCAGAGAAGAAGCAATTCTTTACTGGAGCCTCCTTCACTTGTCTTCCTGTGAATTAAAAATTGGGGATCAGACAAACCTTCTTTCAAACAATGAACACAGCAGGCCTTCTTTATTTGCAAGGATTTGGGAATTACATTTTAACCAAGGCTGACTGGAAATCTTTGAGGACAGTTTGCTGAAGGAAATGCTTTTTTGAGACACCAACATTTTATGGAAAGATAACTTTTTATTTGTCCCTCTCTCCCCCTGGATGAGTAGAGGGAGGAATCCTTGGTTATCTGTTCACAAGGTTCCAGCTTTAGAGAAACAGTAAAACTCAGGAGCAATTTTCAAGTGGGGATGAACAGCAACCACCTTCCTGCCTGTGCCACTCAGCAGCATCCTTGGAAGCCAGGCACCTGAGAAAGGGGAGAAGCAGAAAGACACGGCAGTCTGCTGCTCAGCCTTTTGGTTCTTATAAAGAATTCTCCTTAGAAGCAGACAGGGAAAAAGCAGAAGTAAATGCATAGGTAAGGCACCAAATGTCTTAATAACAATGATCTAGAGTTTCCACTAGAGTATTTCTGGTGCAGTGAACGACTAAAAAGTGGGAACAGGCACCTTCAGGTTGTCATTTGCTTGGGTGTCAGAGGACAAGTGAATTCATCTGACACGAGGCAGGAGCAGGCATAGAATTGCAGAATGGTTTGGGAGAGAAGAGACCTTAAAGATCACCTATTTCCAACCCCCTGCCGTGGGCAGGGACAACTTTCACTAGCCCAGGTCACTCAGAGCCCCATCCAACCTGGCCTTGGACACTGCCAGGGATGGGGCAGCCACAGCTTCTCTGCCCAACCTGTGCCAGGGCCTGCCCACCCTTCCCAATATCCAATCTAACCCTGCTCTCTGTCAGAGTGAAGCCATTCCCCTTGTTCTGTCACTCCAGGTCCTTGGAAATAGTCTCTCTCCCTCTTCCTTGTGGGCTCCCTTCAGGTGCTGGCAGGCCATGCAGTTCGGCTGTGCTTCATTGCTACAGCGTTCTGCCTCAGCTAGATCCAGCTGCAGTTCTCCATGTAACTCAGAGACAAGCAGCAGATCAGACATCTCCTCATAGCAGGATATAGCATGGCCAAAAATATCTCTGGATCCATCAGTACAAGCTGGATAGGCTTACATGTAACTGAAGGAATGCTGGAAGCAAACCCACTAAATGGGTTTTCAGTAGCACTGATGTCCTAATAATTCAGGCAGAGGAATAACCCTCAGCTCAGTGTTGCCAAGAGAAGAGGTCAAGGAGGCTGGAAGAGCAGCAGGACTTTCTCAGAACATGTACTTGCATCACCTTGCAGAACCCTCTGCCCAATGGGTCCACTGGGGTGGAAAGCAGCCTGATCCTTATGGTGCTCCCATGGGATATTTGTACCCCTGTTTGGGAGAGAGCACTGGCTTGGCTGCACAAAAACTCACTTGTGCAAGAGCCTTCCTCAGAAGGCTTGGGAAATGGTTTTGTTTAGCCTTTCTCATGCACTGGGGAGCACACACTGAGCACCTTGCTGGGCTCTACAGGTCCTGCAAAGACCTCAGCATTTGCAGAATTATCTCAGAATTATTGGTCAATTTGGGCTCACGGAAACAGATGGGATCCTTAAAGGCTCCACTTCAATAGCTGGCTCTGATGACAGCCTCTCAAAATTAAATACAGTTAGTGCTATTTCTGTCCTGAGCTGATCTATGGGCTTTTTTAAAAAAAACTATTACTTTTAATATTAATAACCATGTCTCGACAAAAGATATGAAGTTCAGAATTTTACATTTCCCAATCATTTGTCAAACCATTTCTCATGTTAAGGTGCTAGTTGTGCTAAAATCGCTAAAGAGCACTTCTCAACATGCTAAAAATGCAGGATTGGGACCACTATCCTTAGGTGAAATGATTATCTTGGGAAAAATCTAGTGAAGCTGTTCCTGAGAACCTACTGGAAATGAGAGGGGGTTTGTTTGCTTTTAAAAGCCCAGAATACTTCATTTATTTTTAGATGTCTGGCAATGAATCTGACTGCTTTGGGGATGTTTAAGCTCTTCATATAATCAAGTGAGGTTCCTTATTTTTCCTCAAACGTCAAGATGCCAACAGTAGTTTTGATTACACAGACCTGTCAGTTTGGTTATGTTTGCTTAATTGACAGTGTTAGTCTGAAAAAAGACTTGTTTGCAAATACTTGGCTCTCAGGGTTTGACTTGCCTATTGCACAGACAGGATATAAGAGACAAAGGTTAGGAGAGTGTATTATTTTTGCAAAGAAAGCCTCTTTCCTAAAATCAGGGGCTACTCAAACCAGAGTTCCAGAAGGGGTTAATGTATGATGATGTGTACAAGCAGAAACTGTAATTCCTGTTTTTTCAGGGCTGTGAAACTGAAACATGACAGTAGCTTAACGGTAAAATTTCAAAACCAGCTTCCATGGGAAATTTGAGGCTCCTCTTAATCTTTTAACAAATAATTTAGGTATTTTCCCACAGAGCTTTATTGACTCCAGTGAGAGAAAAATCAGAAAGAAATTCCGTTCTGAACTGCAGGAGCTAGAGTTTGAAACCTTGCTATGGGAAAGGCATTATGCATTTTTCATAGAAAGCAATAAAATATTAATTCCTTTTAGTGACTTAGATGAGCACTATAAAAAAAAAGTATTAGAACTGGGGCAAAAGAATTGCATTATTCAACCACATCCTCTTCATTACATGTTATTAAAAAGATGGTCGATATTTTGAGAGGAAAAAGGCTTTTATAGTTCTGGTTATTAGAGTAAAAAGTTAAAATTTCTTCAGTCTTGGGAGAGAGAACAGAGGCTGAAGGAGATGTTCCCACTCCTTTTTTCATGTAGAAGTAAGCATCAACATCATAATTAAGGAGTTTTGTTTGACACCTTTATGGGCACATGCCCTGTGCTGGAACAGCATTTTAAAAGAGTGCTCATGAGAAAAGCTCTCAGCAGAGTTAGAGCCTGACACGCCAGGCTCCCTCTAAGTGATCCCAAAAGAGGTTAGAGGGATTCCACCAGCCAAGGAAAGTTGTTCCCATGCCTGTCCCTCCAGCAGTACCTGTTACTATATAAGGCTTCTCCTGAGTTCAAGATTGTGTGACAT
Source organism: Sclerurus mexicanus (assembly GCA_013396755.1). Taxonomy (NCBI): domain Eukaryota; kingdom Metazoa; phylum Chordata; class Aves; order Passeriformes; family Furnariidae; genus Sclerurus; species Sclerurus mexicanus. The sequence continues at coordinate 425,988 of VWZF01002486.1, forward strand.
TTGTTCCTTACAATCATAACCCATTGAGTGTTGACATCTTCACAGCAAGCCTTGACTTGGCAAGGCTGCACAAGGTTCATTTTACGTATATCTTGTTAAATTTGGAAGCGTGGTTCAGGAGGGTCCCTGGTTTATTTTATAGGCAGCTTGTGCATGTTCAGGGTTTGGTTTTTTTTTTTTCTTTTTGATTCAAAAAAAGAGTGGTGCTGCTGCTGTTGTTCCTCCTCACAAAAGCTGAGGCTCAGTTTGGCAGCCATTAGGAAACTGTTGGATATAAGTGGATGAGACAGCTCTAATAGGAGAGATGTCATGGAAAGAGTGTGATTCATTGCTTTGAACTGTGCACAGAGCTGCAATACTTGGTTTAATTTGGTGTTAGGTGCCAGAACACATATCTATAGTTTGACACTAGGAGAGAGTGCTTTTTCCCTTTACTCTTGCTGATCCTGAAACTCTTCTTCCCCTTTTGAGGAGCCTTTCCTGCATGTCTCGGGCCGATCATGTTCCAGTGAGCTAATTACACACCAGCACTGTAGCTTGGAGAAAATACCCTTTCCTTGGAGCTCCTTCCTGTCACAGTTGTTTTACAGCAAAGTTTCCCCAGATGAACACATGAGGCTTTAAGCTGCATCTAGTGCTTAAAATTGTGATTCTGCCAAGCTCCAAATCTTGAAAAAGCCTAAAATTGGAGGATTTGTATCAAACAGATGTGCAGTGTAGCTCTATTCCATTGCTATTTACCATGTTTTCAGAATCCATTAAGTTGTAGCACAGTGGTGGTGTCTACATAGGAAGGGAAGTGTGATGGCTTTTGTGTCCTGTATAATGTACATTTAAGCACCAGAGGACACTGTACTGATGATAAAACAAGGCAGGCAACATTCACCACTCTCTCCCCTTCCAGTGAACCAGTCTTTTCACCATGAAAGAGAATAAAGCTGGTCAGACATGATTTTTCTTTCATAAACTCATGCTGGCTGATTCCAATTACCTTCTTATCCTTCATGTGGCTGGAAATAGTTTTGAGCAGGATTAGCTCTGTAGCCTCCTCAGACTGGCCTACAACTGCCTGAATCGCCATTCTTGACAATGGGGTTTGGATTTGCCTCTCAGGCAACAGCAACCTCTCCCTGCTCACCAGGATCTGTGGGGATGATAGAAACTGGCCTTTGAATGGCATTGGTGGATCCATCAGCACCATAAAAATTATCCTGGCTGATCCCATAGCCTCGTGCATGTCCAGTTGACTTCCATGCTCCTTAACTCAATCGTCCTCTGTTGTGGATGCTGCTTTGCTTCCACAGACTCTGCTATTTGGTTGTGTCCTGACATCCAATTTTGCTGGGAACAACTAATAATAAGAAAAAAACCACCCCCCCAAGACAAACCAACCAAAAAACCCAGTGAACACCTTGGGCTTTTTGTTGTCCTTTGTCCCTACCTCCCCTGTCTCACTGAGCAACAGGATCATGTATGTATTAGCTTTCTCTTTTCTGCCTGTTTATTTATGGAGCCTGTTCCCATTGCCCTGAAATCTGACTCAAATTGAAAGAATCAGAATGTGCAGCTCTCCAGAAGGTCTGGGAGAGAATGATTTTGAACGGGTAATTCCTGTCAGACATTTTTCATCCTCACCTTAGCAGTGACCCTCATGCTCTTTATTCACCTTCTCTGCAATGCCCCACTGATTTTTTTCCAGCAGTTTTCATGCAGGGGAAGGGGCAGCTTGTGTTGCATCTGTTCCTTATCGCTTCATATTTGAAGATTGACTTATTTTTCCAGTGGTCAAGAAGAGGGGAAGTTATTTCTGTCCTTTACAGAAATTAAGATGGGAGGACCATGTGAGTGGCATTAGTCTGTGTACTGGTGTTTGTGCGTCAGGTTCCTCTGTTGGGTATTAATTGAGTTTAGTGTCTATTTTGTTTATATTCAGTAATGACAGTCCCAAAATACTGTCACTAAGCTCAGTGATCATACTACTGTTATCCTCAAGGAGTTTGGTAAAGTCTTCTTTGCCCTAGCTGGAATGCTTCTTGTTGATCTTAAGACTGTTCAAATAAGATTTTTTTCGTGTTGCTTGTCTACCTCAGGGATAATTTGCTTGTTTGTTTTCATTTGTTTGTTTTAGGAGAAGCTTTCCAAAGGGGAAAAAAAATTATTTGGCTGTCTCTGAAACAAAGTTGGTGGAAAATGTTTTGCTTTGCCTGTCAGAAATTATTACACTCATTTTGCTACAAAACTCCTCTACTTCCTGAGAAGAGACAGAAAATTTGGCAGAGAGGCTGTTCTGACGTCATGGTGTGCTTTTTGCCATCCTTAAAGAAATTTGCTCAATGCATTGCCCCAAGATTTATTTCTTCAGCGACTTGTCAGAGATTTACTACCGAAATCCCCGAGGATTTCTTAGACCAGATGTTTCCACATCAGCGGGAGGGATCTTGGCTGGCCAGGACCCTGGTGGTCCTGTCTGTGCAGGATGGGTGGGATAAGGGGTGGCAGACCTGAAAGCTGTGTCTTCAGTGCACTTCATGCCCACCGGCAGGACACTGGGGAAGTAGGACAGTGCCAAATGTGTCAGCTGAAGACGTTCACAGAATGGGACGAAGGCAGGGGCAGCCTGAGGTGAGAGAAGGAGAACAGCGCTGCCAGGTGTGCCTTCACAGGTAGAGACATGAGCCTTTTCTAGCCAGTTGACCTCTAGAAGTCTCATTGCTTCCATTGCAGGGATGAACAGAAATCCCTGTGAAGGGCAACTGGAAGTTAAAAAAAAGCCAAATTCTTTCTTTCCTGTTCATGACTAGGACTGGGGACAGGGAGAGCAAGCAGGAAGAGCTGTATGGCGCCAGGGAGCCGTATTCCCTTCTGCTTTCCCTCTTGGGTGCACTTGGTCAGTCTACTGCCCACACTAACACTGCCTACTGAGAAAAATGGACATGTCTCTACTTTGTAGAGACACAGATGTGCAATGTGGGGGACAGATGAGTTCTGCGGAGCCATAGGAGGGGGGAAGGTCTTTGTGCAGATAGGAAATTCCTTATAGCACTGTGGATGGAGGAGGATGGACACAGGACACACACATGGGATGAGGGCTTACCTTGGAGACAGAGCTCCCTTCACATCAGAGCAACACAAATCTCACTGAAATCTTTATTGTTCTCTCTCAATACCGACATGAAGTGGTGGCATTAAATAAAGTAGTTTTGTCAGAATGCAGGCAACATCTCACCTGTTGCGACTTGGAATAAGTAAAAAATTTCAATGTAACAAAGGTGGTTCTTTTGTTTGTTTTGTTGCTGTTGGTTGTTTTTCGCCAGGCTTTTTGTTTGTTTGGGCTTTTTTGTTTGTTTGTTTTTAATAACCTTTAAACAGGATACAAGTGACTGCATAGATGTCCACTCTCAGAGCGCCCCCAGTTGCTGGCACCTCATCCTCAAAGCTCTGCCACACATAGGACAGGGGGAAGGAGACTGAAGGAAGGTTTTAGTGAGAAGTCAGGAGAGACTGTGGTGATCAGCAGGGCTGGGTCAGGCCACGGCTTACACACCATCAGCAACTGCTCTCACATGACCTTGTTGTACCCTCTCCTTGCTGTTTACTCTCCTTCCCCTAAACTTCCCCCAACAAGATTTGCACAGTTCCACATGCCCCCCTCAAATGTTACAACTCCTGTTCCCCTTGTTGTCCCCTTTTTATCTGTTGCAATTAGTGACTGAAGACTTTTGGTGTTTGTCATTCCTTTGTTATCCTTATCTATCAGATTTGTGTCTCTGTGTGCTTTTCCTTCCATCTTTCCCTTTATTATTACCTTTCATAAAATTATAGAATGGTTTGGGTTGGAAGGGACCTTAAGGATCATCCCATTCCAACCCCCTGCCATGGGCAGGGACATCTTCCACTAGCTCAGGTTGCTCAGAGTCCCATCCAACCTGGCCTTGGACACTCTCAGGGATGGGGCAGCCACAGCTTCTCTGCCCAACCTGTGCCAGGGCCTCCAGTTAAGAATTTCTTCCTAATATCTGATCTTATCCTCTTATTTCAGCTTGAAGCCATTCCCTTATCCTGTCACTGCATGTCCTTTTAAATAGTCTCTCTCTGCCTTGAAAGGGTCCTTGATTGGGTTACCTTAATTAATCAGATGTTTTCTCCTTCCACATGCCCTTACACAGGCACTGAGGTGGATCATTAACTGGACCACTTAGGAAAATGTTATAGGATCTCTTACAAGGCAATGCCACTTATTTCTCTTTCCCAACATCCAGCTACATATCCTCACTTTTTTAATATTAGCTTGATACTGTCTAAGTGATAGAGGTGATGTTTGGTATAACACTGCTCTCAAACCTCCACTGTATCAGATACATGCAAACACAAGTCTACTATAAGATTTTCTGTTACAAACACCACCAGGTAAGAATATTTAAGGTGCCACCAGCAGCATGTGCAACCTGATCTTAGCCCAGGACTCCTGGCAAGGGCTTTCTGAACTTGGGCTAAAATGATTTTCCTCACTATGCATTTGGAAGTACTAGGAGGGCTGTAGTATAACTTGGGCACAAATGCAGATGGACCAAATACCACAGCACAGTTTTCAATAGTTGCTTGTCATTTTGGAAATATAGCCCTTCTCTTGCATGGAAGTGGGGCTCTGTTGAAATATTTGGGGTTTGGGACAAGCCAGAGTTAATTAAAAGGATTAGGAGCAGAAGGGGATGAAAAATGAGGAAGGACAGAACAGTGAACTGAAAGGGCTGGAAGAAGATAGAAAATGGGAACAGGAGGATGGGACATGGGCAGGAGCCAAGGCACAGGATGGCAGGATAAATACTTGGGACCAGCTCAAGGACTGCAGGATGGAAATAAATTAAAGGATGGATATTGAATGACAAGTGTGCAGGATCTAAAGGGGTTGAATGGACCCAAAGGAGGACAAAGCGCAGCTGAAGGGTGAACGGGAATCTCAAAGCAGTTGCATCTGATACTGCAAGACAGTGTTTGGACACCTCAAGAATTTTAGGCTGCCTAACAAGTAGTTGTGAAGCCCTCCATCTTTTTCTGGTGATAGGTCTGCATACTGTTGTTATTTTCTATCACATTCATTTGCTCACACAGCACAGGGTTGTGCTGTGAACCTAAAAACTGTGGCTGTCTGGCAGCCCAGCAAGGTTTTCATATTGTGATAAACAGAAAACTGAAGTCCCTGACAAACATCTATGGGGTCTCTATAAAAGACATCTGAAAAGCCCCCAGCATATTTACAGGGAAAATACTTAAGGGATTTAGAAACAGAGGTTTAAAAAAGGTTGAAAAGTTACTCATCTTTAGATAAAAGTTTGGGGAACTTATTTTCAATTTTAGTTCTTTTGAAAACCCAAGACAAACACAGTGTTAAAGGCACTTTACAGAGGCAAGTCCTTGAAAGTTAAGAAAGGCTTGCATGGAAGTTTTCTAGTACAACCTGCTTTCCCTTTCCCTTCTCACTTTATTTCCAGTATTGTGACAAAATCTTTAGTTATGCTGTGGTGTTTTTGCCAGTACAAGAACCTCATTCAATGCACAGAAAAGACAGCATTCCAGGAATAGTCCAGGGTGATACAGTGAATGAGGCTGTCATCTTCAACTCATCATGGAAGAACAAGTCTTCTTCCATCAGTCAACAGTGGCACAAGCATCCTATTAAAAGTGTACAGAGACTGTTCCAAGCCAGGCTGGATGGGGCTCTGAGTGAGCTGGGCTAGTGGAAGGTGTCCCTGCCCATGGCAGGGAGTTGGAACAAGATGACCTTTAAGGTTCCCTCCAACCCAGGCCATTCTATGATTTCATGACTGAGGTAGATGGTTTCCTGTCAAAGAACAACCAGGGGTGCTTCTATTTTGGGAAAACTGGGAATTTTTATCCCTGCCCATTGTGGCAGTGGAGGAAACCACAGTGTGATGGATACATGGGTATTGTTAGATGCCCAATCCCTACTCATCTTGTTGACATCTGATGCTTTGAGATCTGCAGTTGCACAAATTGTGCAGTTTCTTCCCTTTTACAGTGTAATGGGAATGTGAAATCACTCCTCTTTCCTATCATAAGTGCGTCTCGCATTCTGAGAGATGGAGAGAAACATTTCAGACCCACGCCTTCACTCGGAGTAGAATAAAGAGGCTGAAGGCACGAAAGAATCCGTCCATTAACATCTGATGCCATAGCAGTTGACTGCTCTAATGCATGGAAGGATGTTAATAAACATCCCTCAGGTTTGCTCCTGTTTTCTGGTAACTGAACAGAGCAGGAAAGCTCCTGTTTCCAAGTGGTATTCCAAGCAGCTTCAGGGCTTCAGCTGATTCTGCTTCCCACCCCTGTTCAGCGCTCTCATTTATAGATTTATGGCTCTGAGTAAGTGGGGAAGTATGAAGTTGGCTGTAATTGGTACTGTGCATAAGTGTAAATTACCATTTCAAATGGGGATGCTCTGCCAGCTATTACATTTTTTTTTTTTAATTTCCCTGTCTATTGCTCTTTTTAAACCACGGGGATTTATTTTGTGTGTGGAGTATTTTGGCTCCTGGGAGATGAATTGTGCCTCAGGGCTGTGGGAGTTTACCTTGTGCCTCTTAGGCTGCATGTTAAGGTGTTGATGGATGATTTCAGGGGTGCATTGATCACCAAAATATACTACAGGTGTGGAGAGCTCTTTGGTTCTCTTCTTGTTTCTTCATTTGATGAGGATGAGTATTACAAGATGTCACATGAGCAAAGCATCTCTAACTGTTCTCCTGGTTGCCCAGCGCTGCCTTCTCTTGAGCCAGGTATCAGCCAGCATCTTCAGTGCTTACTGGACAGGCTTCAGTCCCGACAGGATTTTTGGAAAAGGGATATGAAAGGTATTTTGGTACTGGGAGCCACTGGCCTTCAAGGAAGTGAAGAAGTTAGTAAGGTCCAAGGGAGGAGAAGCTCCATAACTGGGAAAAGTACCTGAATGTGGGAAGCAGAAGACAAAGGTAGCACAGGAGCCATGGAGGAGAGAATTGGAAAGTTCAGGAGAAGATGGGGTGGCTGGAAAACCCAGAAAGGCAGGAAGTGGGTAAGAAGTTCTGCATGTGCAAGACTCAAATCTAGATTCCCACTTGAGGTGTCTTGGTTTTGAAGGCTCTGAAATTTGCTCTCCTGAGTAAATCCTACAGAGACATAATTTTGTGGCAGCTGCAGCGCTGAGCACATCAAATCCTGCAAAAGGGAGCTATGGAGACTCCAAAGGGGATAAAAATGTTACCCAAAATGCTCAGCCATATTCAGGGATGTGTAAGACATCCAAGGAATGGTTTGGCTTGTTGTGCTTCAGATTGACAGGTGCCTGTAAGGACCAGGCTTGGAAGGATGATGTCCTTCCAGCTTCTGGAGTAGAATGAGACACCAGAATTGGGTGTCCTGCTGTGCCAGTCAGGAATAGTTTTTCCCCATGTATCTGTGAAGGGATTTTTGTGCACCTAGGCATTAGTGACTGATGCAGCCTAGGGGAGGATGTGGTCATCATGAACCCTTGAAGCACAGTGATGTGCCATGCCTGAGCTTGGTGATGTGAACACAGCCACTACCTCAAAGGGAAGCTTGGTGGCACTGGCCTTGTGCAGTTGGCTTCAGACTCTCTTAGGGTATGGCAGTGTGGCTTTGGGCAGTGCTGTTCTGGGGTTCTTTGCCCCTCCCTCGCATCTCCCATTGCTCTTCCTCTCCAGCTTTGCAAACCGTGTGCCATCGGGAGCTGCTGGCCCAGCAGGATCCGCACGGAGGCTGAATGGTGGCAGCTGGCATTGCCTCTCAATATAGAAGTGAGGGGTGTGGCTGTACAGGCACTTGGGGAACAGCCTGTGTGCTAAAAGGAGTTGAGCTGCATGTTGCAAAGGCTTCTGGATTTAATACCGAGCCTGAGGTGCAGCCTAAGTGCACAGAGGGAAAGACACTTCCTTCTGAAGGGATTTCAGGAGCAAGCACAGGCAGTGTAGAGCAGCTTGAGTGCCTGCTAAGGGATGGATTGTGGTAGGAAGTGAGCGGGAAGGGATAGCTGGGTGGGACGGCAGCTCAGCTCTCTCTAACACTGCTCGCTCAGGTAACGTGAGGACCAGAGCTGTGGCAGCACAAAATGTCTGTGTGGGTTGGAACATCATCCTGCAAACCGTGGCAGAGCTTCTCGTTGTCCCTGCTATGCTGCTTGGAGCTTGCTCGTTTAAACACAGCACAGGGTGAGCTCAATCACAGCAATGTAGACACGTCCTGTGACCTCTTATAAACCCTGGGAGCTTTTCCATCCATCCTTCCCTCCCAAAAGCTGTTTTTAAAGGATTTCTCCATAGTTAACCATGCGAATGAATAAATCATAATTACGACTCAAATAATCCTGGGAATGAATAATTCATTGTAATAACTGAAAAAGAAATTTCAGCAAGAAGCATTTTACTATTACAAGGGTAAACATTGATTCTTTTTTTTTTTTTTTTAGGAAAAGGTATATTCTTCAGGCAAGTGTTTTTCCTTACCCCAATTATGTATATATGAAACAAAAATGTGTTTCCTTGTGCGACAGCCATCTTCAATGCTAATGAGTGAGAAAGGAAAAAGGATTAAGTGACATTTAAATTGTATTCACCTCCTTTCCGAGGACAGAGCCAAACAAGGCAGCCACAGTCAGCTGGTCAGAATGTCCAGAGCCTGAACTGGGTAGTGCCAGCTAGTTAGGAGGCACTGGGAGGAGGGGTAAAGAGGGGAATGTTTTCCTCTAGATCCGTGCTGCTAAGAGATAGTGTAGGCTAAGCACATGGCTCGCCGCCAGCAAAGGCATCAGATACTATGATGATAAAAGCCTGGTTAATAATATTTAGCACTGACAAAGGGCTTTTAAGGGAAGGATAGACATTTGTCCAGGGAAGGATGGAAGCAGACTCACCTGTTAGCCCCGTTTTTGGGTTATTTCAGGAGAAAGTACACAGTTGTGAGTTTCTCTATGCTTTTAGAAGCTAAGTGTGACATGGATGGAGCGAGCCACAGGTTTCTAAAGCCAAAAGGGCTTATAGTCTGATTGCCTGTGAAATGCAGATTTGGCTCCTGGGGAGACTTAGTGTTGATGGTGTGGTAGTAAAAAAACCCAAACAAACAAATAAAAATGAGCAAGCTCATATGTTTGGTACCTGGGACAAGGGGCAAACTCTATCCCTCCCCCAAATGAGAGGAGAGAAACTGCATTTACCTGCGTCTTTGCCCAGTTGCACTGTTCACTGTGACAGGTCGTCTCCATCTGTGGATGGTCCCATGCCACGGCCGTGCTTGCATCATGGCAATGACATTTATAAATGGAGGTCCGCGAGCCACAGGCATGGAGCCGACAGGCTCAAGGTCAACTCCAGCCTGCGGCAGGGACGGGAACAACACGGAGCTCCGCCGGCTCCCACGGCTGCGCTCCCAGCGCTGCTGGGCATCCCCCACCGGGGCTTCGGCTGGAGGGACCGGGGCAGGTTCCCACGCTGGAGAGGAGGGGGAAAGAAGGGCTGGGGCGGTGCCGCCCCTCGCACACGCTGTTGCGAGGCTCCCGGCCGGGGACCCGCAGCCGGCAGCGCCTTCCCCGCGTGGGGGTCTCCTTCTCGCCCCCCAAAACCCGCGGGGCTGTGTGGCTGCTGCTCTCACCGGGGAGGGGTGGGGCGAGCATCCCCCCCGCCCGCGGGTGCGCGCATCGCTCCGTCCCTGAGCGCGTCCGCGCTGGCGCTGCCTGCGTGTGTGCCCGTGTCCCTGCGTGTGCGCGGCTGCGTGTGCCCCTCCGTGTAGCGTGTCCGTAGCCCTCCCTCTCCCCCTGCCCGGTGTCTGCGTGTCTGTCTGTGTGTGTGTGTCTGTGTGTGTGTGTCTGTGTGTGTGTGTGTGCGG
>VWZF01002487.1:0-11919 GCA_013396755.1 Sclerurus mexicanus
GGGACATGGATGGGACACGGGGACACGGGGACGGGAACATGGGGATAAGGATCCCCCATGAGGATGCCACGCTGGGATTCCTGGAGACACACAGGGCTGCAAAGCCACCACCAGCTCCACCTCCTCAGCCCACGAGCTCCAAGCCCAAATCTCCTCCCCATCCCAGTTCCTCTGGAAAACATCCCGCCCATCAATCCCAGCTCCATGTCCACGGCGTGGCGCCCCAGCTCAGCCACTAATTGCAATTAAGAGCAATTAAGAGCCGGGGAGGGGAGGGGAGCTCACCTGGCAGCACGAAGGTGGTCCTGGTGGCGATGTTGATCTCCTGCAGGTGCTCCAAGGTCTCCGTGTGGAAGAGGCGGATGGAGGAGCCCAAGGAGAAGGCCATCCAGACCCCGCTGCCCGCCTTGACCATGTGGGTCACGCTGGCCTCGGGGTGGGCCTCGAAGGTTTGCTGCCACGGGGGGAAAATCCGGGAGAGGAAATCAAAGGGAAGCTTCCCAAAATTCCTGCCAGCTCGGGATCTCTCCAGGAGACGCTGCAGGACTCCGGGGAAGGACCAAAGCGGCCCCGAGGTCTCACCAGCTCCACCTCTGGGAACCAGCCCATCTCCAAAGCCTTCCTGGGGTTTGGGGTTTTTTGGGATAAGAGCCTTTCCCGGGTTTATTTCCTGCTTTTAAAGACTCATTTCCCAGACTAAAGGCAACTGTAAATTCCATCTCAATATGGGATGGGACTTTCCTGCTTCTTCCCACCCCAAAAATCAGCCAGCAGAGGCCCAACCTCCCTACCCCCTGATCCTTGGATCCATGGAAGGATCCACGGATGGATCCACCTGCTTCCCAAACTTCCCAGCAGAGCATTTCCCAGGATACAAACTGCAGGAAACCCACCTTTTTTATCCCCCCCATCAAAATTATCCCTGCTGCAGCCTGGCCTTAAAAATCTCCTTTATGGGGGGAAAAAAGAGGAGCTGGGATTGATCCCTTTTTCCCATAAAAAGGGCAAAAAGCACCTCCCAAAAAACCCTTTCCCAAAACAGGGATGATCTCCCCCTAATTCCCCCCCTTCCATGGGATCCATTCCCAGCTGCTTTATTCCCAAACCAAGCCCTTATTCCACAACATTATTCCCACCATTCCCCTAATTTTTTTCCCCCTCCTTCTCCTGCAAAACAAAAATAAAAATAGAATTCCCTCCTTTCCTAAAAAAGAGAGGAGCCTGGAAAAGGATCCAATTCCCACTGCATAATTCATGTCCATGCCCACCCTCCTTCAGGCTGGAATTACGAGTTTGGGCATAAATGGGAACATTGAAAGTGGGGAGAAAAGGGTTGATTTTTTTTTAAAGAAAAAACCAATTCCCTGTTTTTTCCCCTCGGGAATTGTCTCGGCATCTTCCCCTCGTGATCCAACACCGGAGGGAACGGAGCCAAAACCAAGGAAAAGCAGGAGGTTTCCCTGAATTTCCACTGCAAGGCGGGGATGGGCTCGTGCAGGGGCATCGTTTGGGGCTCCGACTCCCACCCAAAACCTCCAGGATATTCCCAAAGGATGCAGATCCCGGACTGTGGTGCCGCTCCTACCTGGGCACGCAGGGTGGTGGCATCGAGGACGGTGACGTGGTTGGCACAGCTGGCCCAGAGCGTCTCCTCCAGGGTGAGGAGGGCACGGACGGGGCCGGTGCCCACGGCCAGGCGGGTGGGTGGCACCGCGGGATCCCAGAGCCCCCCTGGAGCACAGGGATGGCATCAGCGGGAAAACCCTCTTTGGATGGAGCTGAACCCACCCCAGACGCCCGCTGGGATCACTGGGAATTCCTCCCATCCCGCCGGGGCGCTCCAGGGATTTTCAATCCAGGACCAAACGGATAAATGTGTCATCATTCCCACATTCCATCCCTTCCCAAAATCCCTCTGCTCCCGCGTAAAAAGCTTTGGAGCCGGGAAGAAGCGCCCACCTGCAGCACTCAGGCACATTCCTTATTGGAAAAGCCCAAAAAAATCCCATTTTCCCCCCCATTCATTTGCTTTTCCAGTGATATTTCTGGAGCATCCCTGTGAACAACATCCAGCAGCCCGGATGGGGATGAATCCACCACCGGCAGCTTCGATATATAATCACTGTCCTTTTTTTGGGGGATTTTTGAACTAAATCCCAAAGTGCTGCTCCCTGCAGGTTCTCGGAGGGAACGAGGGGGTTTATCCAAAAAAGGGCCGATTTCGCCCTTATTTGAGGCTCTTTCCCACCCTCTAGTGATGAAAAGGGGGATCGACCAGGAGAGGAATCCCTGGGAAGGGATGAAATTTCCTCCGAGCCAGAAGCAGGGGAAATAAACCCAAAATCAACGTGGGAAGGGGAAGAGTCTCTGCCTGGGTGGGGGTTGGAGGGGATCAGCTCCATTTCTAGCACCGAAAAAGGTGATTTTGTGTTAGGGAGAAGCTCCAAACCCTTGAGCATCCATCCCATCATCATCATCATCCTCCCTCTGCTGCCCAACCAACCCCCCACCAGGATAATTTCCCACGTTTTACCCCCAAAACCAAATCCCTCTTGCACTCCATGAAAAACAGCCCTTTTCTTCCCCCCGGGCTCTGCAAGAATGACATTTTTTGAGGGCAAAAACCCCAGAAAGACGAGGATTTATCCCCACCTTCACAACCAGAATATTCTGCTGGCCCGAAGAACCTTTCACTCCATATTTTTAGGAGTCCAGTCCCCCCGTCCAGGCCAAGCTGTGTCCTCACCGTGTCTCCTGGCGTAGGCGGCCACGGTGCCGTCCTGCAAGCCCGCGAAGAGGAATTCTGGGCTGTGGCTCAGGCAAAGGATGGGCTGCATTCCCGGGCTCTGGCAGCACAGCAGGCACGGCGTCCCGGTGTCCACACTCCCGTAGACCACGATGCTGGACACGGAGAAAGGTGTGGGAGATACAGGAGAAAGTGTGGGAGATGCAGGACAAAGGTGAGGGAGATGCAGGACAAAGGTGTGGGAGATGCAGGAGAAAGGTGTGGGAGATACAGGACAAAGGTGTGGGAGATGCAGGACAAAGGTGAGGGAGATGCAGGAGAAAGGTGTGGGAGATGCAGGAGAAAGGTGTGGGAGATGCAAGAGTTGCTCCTCAGGGTTTGGGATGGATGCAGGAGGTGGACACTGACCTCCCATCCTGCAGCCCAAGGCACACGGTGGGGTGAGGGGCCGAGGGGGGTTGTTCTCCAGCTCGGGGCTCCTGGGAATCCATGGAATCTCCATCCTCTGGCTCTGGGATGTATTCCATGCAAAGCACCGGAGAGGCCACCGGGAAGGACTTGACGGTGCGCGGTACGGCGCGGTTGAGGGAGAAGATCTCCACTTGGCCCCCCGCGCCTTCCTGGCCGCCCCCGACCTGGTGGGGCCGAAAAATTGGGATTAACGCCCACCACAACCCCGTTTCGGGGTGAAATGACCCAAAACCGGAGGGTTTGGCCCCAAAATCGGGTGGGGTTCGGCTCACCCAGAGGTAGCCCTGCGGCAGCGACGTGCTGACGGCCGAGAAGCCCAGCAGGGAGGAGTGCACGGGGTTGTGGACGGCGGCACCGAGCTGGGGACACGGCAGGACAACCCCAAATTAGCCCGGGGCACGCGGGATTGCCCAAAATTTGGGATTTACCCACAGCCCAACCGGTATTCCCAACTTTTCGGGGTGGGTTGCATCGAATTCCGCCCTCGTTGGCCAACTGGGACAACCTGAGCACTGTGGGATTTCCATCATTCCACCCCAAAATCATGGATGGAAAGAGGAAAGGGGATGGAGAACCCAAATTACCCCAAAACGGGCCCCAAAATTTGGGATTCACCCACAGCCCAACCGGTATTCCCAACTTTTCGGGGTGGGTTGCATCGAATTCCGCCCTCGTTGGCCAACTGGGACAACCTGAGCACTGTGGGATTTCCATCATTCCACCCCAAAANCCAGGGGGGGTTGCACTGCTTTTTACCCTTGTGACCAATTTGTACCAGCCCATCCACTGTGGGATTTCCATCATTCCACCCCAAAATCATGGATGGAAAGAGGAAAGGGGATGGAGAACCCAAATTACCCCAAAATGGGCCCCAAAATTTGGGATTCACCCACACAGCAACTGGTATTCCCAACTTTTCGGGGTGGGTTGCACCAAATTCCATCCTCATGACCAACTGGGATACTCTCTCCACTCCCACTCTGGGATGGATTCCTGCCTTTCCACCCCAAAAGGATGGATGGAAAGGGGAAAAGGGGATGGAGAACCCAAATTACCCCAAAACGGGCCCCAAAATTTGGGATTCACCCACAGCCCAGCTGGTATTCCCAACTTTTCCAGGACAAGTTCCACCAATTCCTACCCTTGTGACCAATTTGTCCCAGCCCTTCCACTGTGGGATTCCTGCCTTTCCACCCCAAAATCATGGATGGAAGTGGGAAGAGGGGATGGAGAAGAGGTTGGCCATGAGTCCCACCTGCAGATCAAGGGCTTTGGAGGAGAAGGCCGGCATGTGGCAGGACAGGATGGGACACCAGAAAGGAGCTTTGCTCTTCTTGTCCTCATCGGGGCAGAGCCAGCCCGGCTGGTTCTCCTCCCCTGCCGGAAGAAGAGAAGGTCAAGGATCACCAAGACCCCAAGGAGATCCCAAAATCCACAATTTGAGGCGCAGGGCTCTCATCTCCAACCCCATTATCCATGGATTTGGGATACACCTCACCCCACGCTCCGAATTATCGCAAGGAATTGCCTCCGGCAGCGGCGAAAAAGTCCCAAAATTGGGGTATTTGAGGGCAAAAAACCACTCCGAGAGAATTCCAAGTTATTTTGATCTGTTAAACTTCTTTTTGTTGTGGGATTTTACAGGAATAAGGATTGGGAAGAGGCAGGAGGCTCCTCCCTTCCCGATTCATCCCATTCCACGGAAAATGGGACACCCTTGGAAACCCAGCCTGGACATTCTATCCAAGAGCAAATCCCAAAGAATTTTGAGCCACAGCTCCCAATTCCCAACCTTTCCAAGACATTCTCCATCGCTCCCAATGTCTCCTCCCTCCCTCACCATTGCCTGTTTTCCATGGGTTTGGCTTTTCCAAGGAATGCCGAGGGGCTACTCACTCAGTCCTATCTTGGCCAAGTGCAGGCGGTTCACCCAGGAGATCTTGCTCAGGGGGTTGGGGGTGATGAAGACCACCATGACGCTGATGGGGCGACCAGACCTGCGCGGGCAAAGCATCCCCAGGTGGGTCCTTCAGCCTCTCCAAGGTGGGAAGAGCCCACCCAGGATGTCCAAACTCACTTGTCCGGCTTCCCGGGCAGCAGGAGCCGGAGGCGACACTTGTTGGCCGAGTGGATCTCTTCCTCCTTCACCTTCATCATCCTCTGCAGGGCCAAGCACCAGTCCTGGGCCACCGTCATGTTCAGGTTCTGGGGGGAAAGTCACAAGTGGTGGAAGGGCCTTCAAAATGAGCCTGGATTGCCCCCAAATTTCATCTGTGGGGCTCCAGAGGAGGTGCCCCCGAGGAGGTGCCCATGGAGGAGCCCAAAGATTCCCAAGAAGGTGCCCAGAGGTCCCAAAGAGGTGTCCAGTGACCCCAAAGAGGTGTCCACAGATCCCCAAGGAAATGCCCAGCGAAGCCCGAAGGGTCCCCAGTGACCCCTGAGGAACCCCACGGTTATTGGGCAGTGCCCAAGGTTGGTTCTACCTACACCATGCCCTGACAGTGCCTTGAAGCCCTCGGTACCTGGTAGGTGCCATGCAAGGTGCTGATGAGAAGGGTGATCTGCTCCACCACCGCCAGGTCCTTCTGCAGGTCCTGCAGCTCCTGGAAGAGCCGGGGTGGCCCCAGGTAGACTTTATCTTGGGTGGGAAAATGGAGAATTGAGGTCCGTGGAGGATCACAGAATAATTAAGGTCGGAAAAGACCTCCAAGTCCAACCTTTGACCCAACTAGACCACCAAACATCTCCAGGGATGGGGACTCTGCCACCTCCCTGGGCAGAACATTCCGTGACTTTATCTTGGGTGGAAAAATGGAGAACTGAGGTCCATGGAGGATCCCAGGGTCAATGAGGTTGGAAAAGACCTCCAAGATCAAGTCCAACCTTCGCCACTAAGTGCCACACTCACCCTTTCCTTAAAGACCTCCAGGGATGGTGACTCCACCACCCGCCAGGACATCCCACTGTGAGAAGACACCCCCCATCCCAGCCCCCCAAAGCCACCCCACGGCCAAAAGATGAAGGGATGGGCCCTCACTGTGCGAGGCCTGCCCGGCCGGCGCGTGTTTCTTGGCGCCGGCGTTGTGGATGACGACGTTGTCCTTGTCGTAGGCGCCGCTCTCCTGGCCCACCTCCACCACCTGCACCTGGGGCAGGGCCGTGCTCCACTTCAACACGTATTTGGGCCCCAGGGGCACCAGGCTGCTGATCTCCAACTGGCCTCTGCCAAGGGGACAGGGAAGAACGTTCATGGGTCAACGGCGGGGGCTTCGGCGCACCCCGAAAAGCGGGTCGTGCAAGCCAAGCCCCACTTGGGGGTCCACACCGTGCACCAGTTCATGCCTGAACCCCCAGGGTGGGGCACACGAGCAGAGCAGACCATATTTGGGACCTACCCGGCGTTCACTGGCCTGGAGAAGGGGGAGAAGGATGAAGAAAGAGGTTTACGGGCAGTTCAAGGAAGGTTTTCCAACTTCCACCGAGCCCTGAGGTCCCTGCAGGATCCTGGAGCTTCTACTGACTCCAGGACCCCTCAGCACCAAGGAATGGAGGCTTGGCATGGAGACGTGCCAGGAGACCCCAAAGCAGGTGGGTTCCCCCCCTTTAAAGGTTCTACCCCTCCTTGGGGTAGCTCCCCAAATGTCCCACCAAGCCCTGAGGTCCCCACAGGTTTCTGGACTCCTCAGCACCAAGGAATGGAGGCTTGGCATGGAGACATGCTAAGAGACCCCAAACTAGGTGGGTTCTCCCCAAAACAAGGTGAGGTGGCCCTCAAAGGTTCTACCCCATCGTGGGGTAGCTCCCCAAATGTCCTACCACGCCAGAAACAGAGGTGCGGAAGGAGAGAGTTCTACCAGCACTTTACTAAGTGATTTTGGGCTCTGGGGCCACCAGCACCTACTTGAAGTTGATGTTGGCACAGACCAACATGTCGTTGAGCAGGAAGACCTTCCTCTCCTTGGACTTGATGAGCTGTCCCCGGTCCCCGTACACCGTCTCCGTCAGCGTCTCGCAGAGCAGGAGCTGCCGCTGCCCCGAGCTCAGCAGCTGCAAAGGGGATGGACCACGTTGGGAGGGGTCAACCTGGGGGCTCTTGGAGGCCTCCTGACCCAAAATTGGGTTGGTTCTCCATGACTACGAGGATTTCCCCCCAACTGGGAGCGCGTAGAGCCGCCAGTTCCGCAGGGCGTGACGAGGCCGCGCCCTTGGCACCTTCTGTATCCAACCACCCCGAGGACAACCCTGGAAGACCAACATGATCCTTTTTTGGGTCACTCTTCACCCCCTGGCTCCAAATCTCAGCCCAAGGCTGAGCCAACGGGTGCCCCGCTGTGGTTTTGGCCCTTCCCAGCCCAGGATGTGTCGCAACGACGTCGTTTCCGGGTTCTTTTTTTAAACACAAACAGTTGCAAAACCAAAGGGGATGAGACCCATGAGACCCAGCAGCTCATCCTGGAGAGGACGTTCCCCCGTGCCACCTCCAGGACTTGGTTTTGATCACCATCCCAAGGATCTGTGTTCCCAAAAACCCCGACACGAAGAGAGAGGCGGAAGCCGCAAATCCCAACCGGCATCTCCAGAACGAGCCCGTGATGAGGATGAGGAGAGGCTGAAGGACCCACCTTGTTGAGGCTGCTCCTGTCACTGATGCTCTTGCTGAGCTGTTGGATTTCGGCCACTTGGTCAGCCAAGCGTTTCTGCTCGTTGAGTTTCTCCGCCAACGTCTCCAGCTCAGTGAGGGCCAACTGGAGGGACAGACGGTCCGCATGGCCCTTGGGGGTGTTTTTCAGCATGTCCTGGAGAAGATACAGGAGCAGGGACCCGGAAAAAATCAGCCCTGTTGGAGACTCCAGGATTGGAAGCACCTCCGAAATCAAAGCTTGGAAGATGATCCTTGGGACGGTCCCTGAAGACGCTGCCAAGTTGCCAACCCCAAAACACCCCCCGTGCCCAAAAAATGGGGGCAAAGACACGTCCCAAGGGTGGCAGAGTTGGTGGGTGGAGCATCCCTGCCCCATACCTGCAGGAGAAGGATGAACTGAGGGAACCTCTGGATGGGCTTCACCATGAGCCCGTAGAGCGTGACGCGGTCGGCGCTGGCCATCTGCCTCTTCTGTGGGGGGGAAAGGGCCAAAAAAGAGGTGTTTTCACGCCAAAACGGCGCCCAGCAGCACCGTGGGCCCACGCTTGGGTGGTGCTGACCTTGAGGAAGTCGAGGAAGGCGGGTTTGGTGAGACAGGCCTTCTTGATGAGCGACATGGCCGTGGTGAAGTTGTTGACGTAGTCGCTGTAGACGTCCAGCACCATGGACTTGGAGAACTGGACAGAGCACAGGAGACATGGGGTGGTGTGGGTGTCACCCATAAAGGTGCGTGGGGTGGTTGGAGTGGTTTGGGGGTGATGCTGAGGGTGCTGGTGGGACCCCAAGTTTGGAGCTACATCGCTTAAATCCTCCACTCACACCCTGCTGCCACCAGGAGGTCCAGGGAAGGTCTGGGGGTGGGGAGGGCAGGACGATTGCACCCCAAGAAGACCTCGAGTCAACCAGGGACTTCAAGGTCTCCTCCAAGCTGTCTCTGGTGACCTCCTGCTGGTGCCAAGGGGGCTGTTTTGGTGTGGAGTTCTCCTCAACCCAGCCTGGCTCACCGAAGTCCAAACACATCCCGCTTTGGGAAGCTTCTGGTTGGTCTGGGAATGTGTGACCAGAGGAATTTTGGACTACAAAGGTCCAATCCACTCTCCCATGGGGAAGGTTCTCCCAACAGAACCTTTTCGGGGCGTGTGTGGAGGTTCCTCTTGTGGGTGGGGACGCCCTTGAGGTTGAGAGAAGAAACCTCCCCACAAACGTTCTCTGGGTGGGTCACATCTCTACTAATTATTTCTTTTGGTTTCAATCTAATTAATTCAAGGACTGCTTTAATATCACTCGCTCTCCTACCCTACTCTTCTGCTGTGGAGGAAATGATTCTGATTAAAACCTTTTTGTCTGATCGTTTGTGCTGATAAATAATTCCTTTTGTATAAATAAATCCGCCTTGCCGGCGTTAAAACCTGTGGGACAAAATTAAGCACAGCTCTGTAACTCCTTGGATTTAAACTGTTGGAATGATCCAAGGTGGGATCCAGCCTCGCCCAAGGAGAGCTGGAGGTCCTTTCTGCACCTCAGGACTCAACCGGAGCTTCTTCAGTGACGTGGTCTAAGCCTCCCACTCCCACCCACGACGTGGGCTCCTGGATTTCACAGAGTCACTGAGCTTGGAAAAGACCTCTGAGACCATCCAGCCCAAACTTGGATCCGACACCACCTTGGCACCCAGTGCCACGTCCAGCCTGTCCTTGAACCCCTCCTGGGCTGGCACTTCCCTGGGCAGCCCCTTCCAATGGCCACTCACTCCTTCTGGGCAGAACTTCTCCTTGGCCTGCATCAGGAATGGTGTGACCAGCAGGACGAGGAGGTGGTTCTGTCCCTGGACTGGGCACCAGTGGGACCACACCTCCAATGCCATGTCCACCTCTGGGCCACTCAGTTTGGGAAAGACATGGAGGGGCTGGAGCAGGTCCAGGGATGGGAACAGAGCTGGGAAGGAGCTGGAGCACCAGGAGCAGCTGAGGGAGCTGAGGGGGCTCAGCCTGGAGAGGAGGAGGCTCAGGGGGCACCTTCTCACTCTCCACAACCCCCTGACAGGAGGAGGGACCCAGGGGGGGTTTGGGCTCTGCTCCCACACAACCAGCAGTAGGACCAGAGGGCACAGCCTGGAGCTGCTCCAGGGCAGGGGTGGGTTGGACCTGGGAAGAAGTTCTGCCCAGAAGGAGTGAGTGGCCATCGGAAGGGGCTGCCCAGGGAGGTGGTGGAGTCACCAACCCAGGAGGGGTTCAAGGACAGGCTGGACGTGGCACTGGGTGCCAAGGTGGTGTCGGGTTCAAGGTTGGACTGGATGACCTCAGAGGTCTTTTCCAATCTGCTGGATCCCACGAATCCCAAAATTCCCCCTTACCGAGGCCACGAAGAGGTCCCCAATCTTCTCGGCCGTGTCCCACTCGGCCACGCGGGAGGCCAGGGCGATCTGGAACATGGAGTGGCACTGCAGGATCTCCTTGAGCCGGAAAAACACCACCTGGCACTTCCTGGCACTCAGCACCTTGGGCTCCATCTCCAGCAGGGGGTTCCTGTAGTCCTGCGGGAGAACGGGAGCGTCGGAATTCCCGGCTCCGGGAGGAACCTCCGGGGAGGGGCCACAAAGGGGAGCCCACCTGCAGGATGCGCTTCAGGGAGTCCACGTAGCTGCGCTCGCTCTGCACGATGGAGCCCAGGATGTGGCGCCGGACCACCTGAGGGCACAGCGGGAATGGGGGTGCCATGCCAAATCCCAAATGCTGAGATGGTCCCAAAGCCCAAATACTGAGATGGTCCCAAAGCCCAAATATTGGGATGAGACAGGCCTCAGCCATGGTCCCAAAACCCAAACGCCAGGATGGTCCCAAATCCCAAATCCCAGGGAGAGGGAGGGGCTCAGCCATGGCCCCAAAGCCCAAATGCTGAGATGGTTCCAAATCCCAAACACCACCATGGTCCTGAATCCCAAATATTGGGATGAGATGGGGCTCAGCCGTGGCCCCAAAACCCAAACACCAGGATGGTCCCAAATCCCAAATACCAGGATGAGGGGGCTCAGCCACAGCCCCAAAGCCCAAATACTGAGATGGTCCCAAATCCCAAATACTGGGATGGAGGGGGCTCAGCCACAGCCCCACATCCCAAATACTGAGATGGTCTCTAATCCCAAATACCAGGATGAGGGGGCTCAGCCACGGCCCCACATCCCAAATACTGAGATGGTCCCAAATCCCAAATACTGGGATGGAGGGGGCTCAGCCACAGCCCCACATCCCAAATACTGAGATGGTCCCAAATCCCAAGGAGAGAGCTCAGCCATGGCCCCAACAAATCCCAGTTATTGGGATGGGAGGGGCTCAGCCGTGGCCCCAAATCCCAAACACCAGGATGGTCCCAAAGCCCAAATACTGGGATGGTGGGAACTCAGCCATGGTCCCAAAGCCCAAATACTGGGATGGAGTGGCTCAGCCATGGTCTCACATCCCAAACCCCTGGATGGGGGGCTCAGCCATGACCCCAAATCCCTGGATGTGGGACTGTCATGATCCCAAACCCTGGCATGAGGGCTCAGTCATGATCCCAAGTCCTGGGATGGGGGGCTCAGCAATGATCCCAAATCCCAGGATGGGGGTCTCAACAACAACCCCCCTACCCCAAATCCTGGGATGGGGGTCTCAACCACAGTCCCCCCACCCCAAATCCTGGGATGGGGGTCTCAACCACAACCCCCCTCACCCAAATCCCAGGATGGGGGTCCCAAGCACAATCCCCCTACCCCAAATCCTGGGATGGGGGTCTCAACCACAACCCCCCCACCCCAAATCCCGGGATGGGGTGGAACACACGCCCAGCCTGGAGCAGAAGTGCTGACTCAGCAGCCCCGCTCCGCGCTGCTTCGCCCCGTCCTTCCTGTTCAGTCACGGGACCAGAGGGAAGCAGAGCCCCCCCTGACCCCCCAAAATCCCCCAAAAGCCCAAACCCACCCCAGTCCCACCTGCTGAGGGGCAGAGCCCCCCACAGAGCCCCCAAACCCACCCCAGTCCCACCTGCTGAGGGGCAGAGCCCCCCACAGACCCCCCAAAAGCCC
>VWZF01002488.1:0-12709 GCA_013396755.1 Sclerurus mexicanus
TGAAGTCCAGGTAAACTACATCCCCAGGTTTTTCCTTCTCCACTAGGCTGTTCATCCGGTTATAATAGGGGATCAGGTTGGTCAGGCAGGATCTGCCTTTTGCTAAACGCATGCTTGGTTTGGTTTGATCACTTGCTTGTCCTGTATGTGCTGTGTGACCAGAGTCAAGATGATCTGCTCCAAAACCTTGCCAGGCACCAAGACCAGGCTGACAGGTCTGTAGTTTCCTGGATCCCTCTTCTGGCTCTTCTTGTGGATGGGCATCACACTGGCACCTCCGGTCACCCGAGATCTCCCTTGTTAGCCAGGACTGTTGGTAAAGGATGGTGAGCAGCTTGGTGAGAGGCTTAGTGAGCTCACCAGCCAGCTCCCTCAGTACCCCTAGATGAATTCCATCTGATCCTATAGACCTGTGAGCATCTAAGTGGCATAGTGAGTCACTAACTGGTCACTAACTACCTCCTCCTGGATTGCAGGGGATCTGGTCTCCTCCCTGTCCCTCTCTACCAGCTCAGGGGACCAGTTGTCCTGAGAATAACAGGTCTTACTGCTGAAGACTAAAGCAAACAAGACATTAGTATTTCAGCCTTTTCCTCATCTTTAGTAACTATATTCCCTATGCATCCAACAAAGAATGGTTTTCCTTAGCCCAATTTTTGCTATAAAAATATTTATAACAACTTTTTATTATTTTTTACAAAATTAATCAAAGTTCTAACTGAGCTTTTGCCTGAGCAATTTTCTTTCTACATGACCTAATGGCATTCTTAAAAACTTTCTGAATTGCCTGCCCCTTTTTCCAAAAGTCGTACAACCTCCTAGGCAACCTGCTCAGCCAGTCTGGTCTTCTTCCTTGCCAGCTTGCCTTCATAGAGACAGTCTGCTCCTGTGCTGTCAAGATTCCAGCCATCCAGGACCCTCTATTTTTAAGGGCTGCTTCTCAAAGTATTCTCCAAACCAGTGTCTTGAATAGGCCAAAGTACACCCCTCAGAAATCTGGGGTAGAGGTTTTGTTGACTCCCCTCCTTACTTCACCAAGCATTGAAAACTGTATGAACTCCTGGTAGCAGTGCTCAAGACGGCTTTCAATTACCACATCTCCCACCAGCCCTTCTTTGTTTGTAAACAGCAGATCTAGTGTGGCACCACCCCCAGTAGGCTCATTTACCAGCTGTTACAGGAAGTACTCTTCCACACACTCCAAGAAACTCCTAGACTGCCTCCTCTCCACTGTGTTGCGTTTCCAGCAGATATCTAGCAAGTTAAAGTGTCCCACAAGAACAGGAGCCAGTGAAAGTGAAACATCTATCAGCCTCTTATAGAACAGTTCATTCACCTCTTCCTCCTGGTTGGGTGGTCTCTAACAGGCTCCCACCAGAATATCTGCCTTGTCAGCCTTCCCGCAGATTCTTACTCATAGGCACTCAACCTTATCATCACTATCCTTGAGCTCTATACAGTCAAAACACTCCTTAATGTACAGAGACATCCCACAGCCTCTCCTTCCTTGCCATCCCTTCTGAAGAGTCATGCATCCCCTTAGTGAAGGCAGAGGAAGTTTAGTTATGTCACAGTAAAAACATTTGGGGAAACTTCACAGTATTTCAATGCCCTTAAATCAGTGCTTCACTTAAGGTAATATGTAAGAAAGAAAACAAGCCTGAAGAAAGTTTTGACTGTTTCTTCAACTATAATACCGTAGTTAATGCAGACTTTAAATCTCAAGACTTCCATTAAACAGTCCATTTTACTTCTGTGTTTTTTGTTGTTTATTATACCTATGCTGAAATATACCTTGTGAGTTAAAATTTATTTTTGTCTCTCTATAGAAAAGAAGTCATTATCAATTATTCAGGTATTATTCCTATGCATGCCTTTAAGACTGAAATATGTGATTTTTTTAATGATTAGAGCTCTCTAGGTGCTCTTTCTTCTAGAGCTCTTTCTTTAAAGGAAAGAGTAGCTGACAATCCAGGTCTAAATATGAATTCATATTGACACTTCTACATAAAAGGAATTTATGGCTACATTTCCACCTAAAAGACACCATTATAGTCCACTACTGATATGACAAAGAAATGTGTTTTATTAAATACAGAAAACTGGAAATATAAAACACAAAATATTACCATGTAATGGATTTTAAAACATGCATACATATGAAGTTATTCCTGGACTGAGACAATTCTTTTGATAAGTTCTATTGATTAAAAATCATATATACCAGCAGTCATCTAATGAATGTAAGACTGTCCATTTTAGATTATACCCAAGTTCTTTCAGGTAAGGCTTTCTAAATATACATGCAAAGTACCTGACAAATTATTATCTCATAGCCATAAAAGCTTTTATTGCAAAATTTCACTGAGACACCATTTCCCTCTAAGTTAGTCTCAGAAAGAAAATTGTTGCTATATTTCTCATGCTCTGAATTCAGTAAAAGACAGGAAAGAAACTTAAGACAAGCAAAAGTGTGTAGGTCAGAAATGAGGACAAACAGAGGAAAGGCAGAAAAAAATTGCATACAGCTTTCTACTATATTTTAAAATTAGTTATGTAGGCCATTTCTGCTTCTAAGAGGAAACTATAGGGAAAGTCCATATGCCAGTTTCTCCTTCCTCTCATATCTCTCTAATAATTAATAATTCATGTAATAATCCAGTGTCTCACAACGGGTTTTCCCACATGTGTTCTCAATGGGAATTGACCTCTTTGATCATCAGATATGGAGATGTCACTCCTCAGTGGCCAAGTAGGGCAAAAAGCTCATATCGTTGGGTTTTTCCAGCAGTTATTGATAAAGCAGACCGCATGCAACAGTCATACATCTCAAATGTTTTGAAATATCACCATATCTTTTACTCAGGCCATCAGTTCACTCTACCGTACTGTTACTTGCCCTCTACTATGCCTTATGAGGGCTTAAAGCCACTTTCGCAGATATCATTCTCTTTTCTCTGGATAGGCGGAGTTGAGCTTAGCCTAAGAAACATGTTTTTGCTACACCTGCTAGACCCACTATATTTAGAGCTTTGTTTGATGGTTTCATTCTTAACTCATCAATCTGTCTCATATTTAAAACAATAGTCTGGGCTTCTGTACCAATTAGAAAGTCTAAACTTCTTCGCTGTGGACCAACAGGAACATGTATATAAAGCTTCTTATCAATGGCCCATTGGCAAAAATTCACCACACAGATTGGGCGGCCCATACCCCAGACCTCAGCTTCGAGCCTTTTATTTCTTTCAGGTCCTCTCACAAAGATTCAAAGGGTTAATGACACTATTTTTAAGGGAGGCAGTCATCTTTGTGCCTTTGTGCCCTTATCTTCACCTCTAACAGTTCTACTAATTGCCGAAAATGATCTATGGATTGCCCAGGTAACACTCCTTATGCTCCCAGGGCTAGTGCCCCTTGACAAATTTCTTTCCTTCCTTCGTGTTGGCCTCAATTAGGTCCACTCTGCTGGAGGGCAAGGGATCAGGCTGTTGGAGGCAGGAAGAACACTTGGGGTGAGGTTTCCAACTGCTCTGTCAAAGCCTCCTATTACTGCTGGCACCACAACCTTCATCAGTTCACCCCATCTCAAACCCATGTGTAACTGCACTGTGTAGCTTCCCTCCCTGGGTTAGTACATGTGTGGTCAGCCTTTAAGATTTGTTGAGTATTTTCTATGGTCCTTTGAATCCTTTCCCTAAGGAATTGAACACATATTTTCAGTGTCTAGTAACTTTCTATGAAGAGGTTTAAGGTTGTTAGGGTCCACCAGCTCAACCTTTGGCACACCCTGTTGTCCTCTGTTATACATTGCTGTGACACAAGCAGTCCTTTGTACCCCTTTTGCTAGCTCAAATAATCCTCTCACTGTAATAGCAACAGTCACTTCTCTTTCCTTGAGATCCACACTCCCAGTCCAATATGTTATTGACTCCTATTGGCCCATTGCTCAGAAACACTCTGAACTCCAGAATTCAATCACTTCTTCATTACTTAAAATTATCCAAACCAGTCACATCATAGAAACTCCCCATGAATACTCAGTTTCTGTTCCTTTCTGTTTACAGGAGAATTTAGCTTGTAGTTCACCAAGTTCTGGTCCTGTTCATGGAATCACATGGAGGTGACCACCTTGGAGACTTATGTATCCTCATTTCTTAATAAGAGATTGCATTTGTCTATCTTCCAGTTTGTCTCCTTCCTCTGAACCATTTGAGACAGAACTTTCCCAAATGTCTCCAACCCAGGTCTTGGGATCTGCTCCCAGGATTACTGTTTTATTTGGACAATACAGGGGTTTGTGGATTTTAGTTTGTTTGGTTTTTTTTGTTGTTGGATTTTAATTTATTTTTTGTTCTTTTTGCTTGTGTGGTTGGGCTTTTTTGGGTTTGTTTTTTTTGAAGTCCTTTTTTTGGAGAGGGGGCAGATGTTTGGGGGGTTTTTGCCTGTGGTATCATAATTTCAGTTTTTTGTTCTAACAGATGTGTCTTCTCTCTTTCCATTTTCAATTCTCCTTTTAAGACATCTATCTTTGCTGTTTTCTTAAGTCTTTCTGTGCTTGGATTAAACATGTTCCCAGGATGGCACATGTTGTTCCTTTGCCTTTACCATTCTCAATAGTTCCGTGGCATTGTTCTACTCTACTTTTGCAGTCGTGTTAATGTTCTTCTTTGCCCATTTAATTCCTGGGGGAAAAGGAGTACAGCTGTGCCTCCATAGTAATTCTTCTGTTGACATTCTGCTGACTAAGGCAATTAAAATGTCATGGAGGTTTATAAAATTGAGACAAATAATATATTCAAATGAGATTTATTTATAAACCAGTTAATCAAATAAACCAATTAAACTAATTAGAGCTCCATCAACATTTGACTACAGATTCGTGATGTCAAATGTAATTGGTACTACATGACTCATTTAAAAAGTCTTAAGATTTTAGGAGGGTACCCAAGGATGAATAATGACTCACACAATAATGTAAGAACTGTAACTCCTTCTCTATCAAGCGGAAGTCCCAACTTCAAACTAATGCTTCAAAGGTTGACTCAACTGATCCCCCTGGCAGAGCTCCATTTATGTCTTATCCAAAGCTGTTTTGTGGTCAAATATGGTGATGTTATCCCTCAGGGGATGGGGGGGGTCTTACCTTCTGCTAGACAAGAGCCACTCTGCAGATATGTTGGCTGTCAGCCTGCACAGGGGCTGGTCAGTGTTATATGACTGAAACCAACCACTACATGAGTGAGGTCAGTCATGGGTCACCAGATGGGGGTCCTGGATCCCTGCTGGGTTGGGTGCACCCCCCAAAGAGGTGCTGGTTCACAGCAGGACCCACATCAGTCTTCAGTGTTCCTGAGCAGCCAGGAGGGCAAACCCCATCCTGGGGTGCATCACACAGCATATCTAGAGGGTCAGCAGGGAGGATTATTCCACTGCCCTTAGCACTGGTAAGGTCTCACCTGGGCCACATCGTTTAAGAATATTGAATTCATCCAGTGGAGGGCAACAAGCCCTGAAAGGACTGGTAGACATGCCCTGTGAGGAGCATTTGAAAGGGGGGAAGAAAGCAGGAGAAAGTTCAGTGTTACAGTTTGTCTTCTCATGCAACCATTCAGAATGATGGAGTACACCTGCCTGCACATGGGATATTTTGCTTTGCTTGCATTCGTGGCTTTTGCTTTACCTATTACATCGTCTATATCACAACCCACAAGTTTTCTCACTTTTACTTGTCTGATTTTCTTCCCAACTTCTCTGAGAAGACAGTGACTGAGTAGCTGCCTTCTGAGTTTAAACCACAATCCCCCAAATCACTCCCCAAATTAATTAGAATAAGAAGATATCAAAGTAGCTTTCTAGGAAGTAAAAAGAAAACATTTAAAAACATAAAAAAAAAAAAAAACAAACAAAACAATTCTGGTGGCAATAAGGGAAACTGCAATGTGTGAAGGGCTCCAAATTCTAATATAAAGTGTATTAAGGTGTTATTTTTATTTCCTTAATGAAAAAGCTCAGAAGAAGCAATTTACCCAATTTTTAAAGTAGATAACCATCAGGAAGTCTGCATGATTCACTGTGTCTCTAATGTCTTACTGTTGTGTCCAAGGAAATGAAATTTAATTTCATTGCCTACCTGTAAAATAGTTGCCAGATACTGTGCTACAAAGGAGGTTTCAGTGTTTCCAGCACTGATGGATAAATAAAACTTGACCCTATAATTAAATTTGTATACCTTTTCTAACAGAATATTCCAAAATATATATTTGATTGTTAAGAGAATTTTGTAGGGAAAAATATAAAACCCACTTTACATAATCCACCACCTGTAGATATATATGTAGTGAATAAGTTTTCAGATCAAATATAAAATTGATATTGGCATGTGACATGCTGAACAACTTCCTGTAATAGAAGGTATTGGGCAATGACAATAATAAGTATTGATATCAATTCTGTCTGAAAAGACTTGTCACGTGTTGGAAATGAGACAGCAGTTTTACTCTTTTTCAGAAAAGTGTTGTATCAGAGTAGCTGAAGGGTGTAAAAAAAACCTTCAGAAACCAAAACCAAACCACATCATTAAGAGATTGCAGACTGGGTTTTGCTTTAACTCTACTTCTACCTTTGAGACATCTTGTGATGCACATGTATTCTAGCTCAGAAATCCAGGAGTTTCCTGTCATATTAATCAATATTTTCCATTTTTCCATTTTCTTTATGACCCCCCTCCCCTTTTTTCTTTTTTTTCTTTGTTTTTTTTTTTTTTTTAATAATTAAGTTGAGCTGCCCTATGCTTCCCAGGCAGAGTACTTCACTGCATCTTCCCTCATGCATTAGTCCCATTAGCTGGTTCTGTAATATGAATTATGTGTCCAGAAAAAGAATGAAGAAAATTACTTCTTTTGTGAGCTATTACCCACCTAACATTACTGGGAATGCTGTTCACATTATAACTCATAAGATGTATTCTACTCCATCACTTAGACCTTTCTGATGCTAGTTCACTAAATAGCTCACCTTGGGCCAAATTAGTAACTGGTGTAATCAATGAGACTAGATTTGATTTCAAAAAACTCACACTGCCGTGATCTCACACCCTCTCTTTCTCTCTCTCTGTACGTAATATGCAAACACATATTGGTCTTTGTATGTGCACACACACATGCATTTTTTTGAAAAAGAATTTTGTATTTTAAGTTAGTTGCAATAGAGCATTATAATTCTTTTGGTAGTCTTTTTGAATGGTTTCATTTTTATTCATTGTAATGCATATTATACTTGCAAATTCATCCATCCAGAGGCACAAGTAATTTGTTACAGAATACACTAGCCTCCAGCAGAAGATATGGGGAAAGGTTAGAAAAATACTCCATCTGCTTTTTAACAAAGCTCTATATCAGCAAGGAAGAGAGAAAGAGCAATTCTTTCTTTGCTCTAAAGAAAAGAGTATTAGGATAATAGAAAGATCAAAATATGGCTAATTAAATATGGATTATTCATCATTCTTCCATGCAACAGGGCACTCAGAACATGAGATATTTTAGGATTACTAAAAGATGAATTCTTCTCCCAAAGGGGGTTTACAGAAGTGGTGACACCCATCTCTCTTAGTCTGCTCCCACCTTGCCACCTTAGCAAGAAGGCTTAGACACAGCAATGTAACAAAGAGCACAAATGTAAATAGTTAACCTGAAGCAATTGAATGGCACAGGGCTTCAATACCTTAGTTTTTTATGGTTAATACTAAATTCAAAATTAAATTAATTAACTACACTTTAATGATCATATTTGGTCTTCCAATGGATTTTTTTTTCACAACATTAAACCTTCAATCTGTTCAGACCATTTTACAATGTTTTACATTAAGGCTTGTCACAGATACATTTAAACACAGAATATGCTATTAATGTAAAAAGTAGGTAATGAACTTACTAGTAGCATTTGACACAATAATATGACTTTAAAAAATCACTGAATACATTATTTAGGAATATGTAGATAATATTAATGTATAGCTAATATTAATTATAAAAAGCGTACTTGTGCTGTTTGTTAGGCACATATCACAATGATCAACACTAACAGGCCTTGCACAGAATCTGACATGGCAGAACTGTGGACTCTGTTACAACACAGCTCTAGTGTTCAGAATGGACCTCTGCTCACAGAACACCGACCTTTAAAAGTAGTGAAATAAGGTTAGTTTCAAGTATCACAGTGACTGGTGATGAGAACTGGGATAAACTGCCTATGCGTTTTCCCTATAATTATATTTGACTAGATAGATCTCTGCACTTTCTCCTAAGACATAGCTGGCTATTTTATCAGTGAGACCCTGGCTTATGCAAGTTCTCAGCTTGTCAGTTGTTATCCACAAGTGGCCAAGTTATTTTGTAGAAGAGTTTTCTCTGCTGCAGCAAGGAATGAGTATGCAGGACCCCTCACCCTGTTGAACCACTTTAGAAACATGCCAGGAGCCTGTATTTTCCACATGGTGTTCAAATAGCCACAATATTATAGTAACAAAGGTGCCTGCATAAAAGGAACAAGCCTGAAATAATGGAAACAGTCAGACAAAATCATTCAGAGATTCAGATGATAAGGGAAGAGGAGGTCTCACCTGGAACATTACATGCATGTGATCTGCCCAACTTCTCTGCCAACCAAGTATAGCAAAGGATATGCTGCTTTTCTACTGACAGGACTGCTTTCTTCCACAAAGCTCCAGTGAATACCTGCCACAAAGGTATGTCAAGAGACTGCAGTGTGGTAACAGCAAGATGGAAGTGTATGGATATAGCCATTGGACACAGGCTTTTGGGATTATGTACACATTCCTTTTATTTAGTGATCTGTCTCTTTAAAACTACTGTGGTTGTTTTGCCTCTAATACTTCTACTAAACTGTTTCAGAACCACCTTACTTTGAGACTTCAGTTTTCCTCCTGTCTCTAATCCCAGTGGCTAGTCTACTCTCATATGTTCTTGTAGTACCTTTGTCTTTTAACTTAGACATGTTTGCGTTTCTTTCTCAATGCTGAAATACTGTAAGTGCTCCTTGCTGTACAGGGATCACAGAGAAACACCAACATAACTGATGCATAAAGAAAAGTTTCTGCTGGTAAACTCATTACCACAGTGTCATACTGTCTTTCAGAATATTTTATTCCCTTTCCTGGTTTTAAAAATAGTGTGGCAGATTAGGTTGTGCACTGGTTGCAGTCCAAGGTTAGGAAGAATTATTTTAATGTGCTTGTGTTCAACTCTGCTATATATTTTATATCCCTGCTTACTCAAAATGAAGTGCTGTCTGGGAACATACACTGTGAGTATACACGCTGGTCCATACTTGTAGAGGGGAAGCAGTAAAATTGCTATGTGCCTTCTGAGAATGGAGTGCTGTCATTGTCAGTAATCAGGATAAGTAATACGTATCAAACAGAGCCAGTCCTGACACCTCCTGACAGCTTAGTATATACAGGTGTTTCTTCACTGCATTTTAAGTTTTCTGACAGGGGCTGTTTCTCTTCTCTTTGAGTGTTCTGTTTAGTCAAACCATTTGTGTTTTATTCTCTCTTTTTTCCAGTTATCTAAATGAAAAAGGAAAATGCAAAGTTTCTACCACAGGAAATACTGGCTTTCTCTTTTGCAATATGCCTTTCCAACATGCAGCATTCTATTAACACATGATTATATTCTTTCTAAGAGGAGGTTAAAGTAGGTTAAGAAGAGAAAAGAGGTCTCAATTTGAAGAAGTGAATGATGTTGATAGTTTTGAAGAGTGACTGATATCAGCCTCAAGGCTATCTTGCCTTGAGAGGTTGCTCATGAAAAGCTGACTTCTTCATCTTTTTATTCATTTATCAAGAGCTGTTAGTTCACCAAAGTGCAGTTCTCTTTCACTCATTTATAGGATTTGTAGGTGTGAGGGGAAGCAAATTAGTCCCTGGTGTTACTCCAACGAATTTGCTTGCCTTTTACCAAAGAGAAGTCCAATGTGTACATATTTTTTCCCTTAAAGATGGACTAAAATGAAACCTGAAGAGATCCTACACTTTTTTGGAATCATTATATAGATACATAAATATAACACTGCATTTCAAATCATAGTTCTGTCCACTTCTTCTGTGAATGGCACCCTTCAAATAATTTGAAGCCAAAAGTAAATATTTCTCTGCATATGAATTTCAACACAGAGCTAGCTATTTTAACTGGTTGAATACTTAAGGTTGTTTAAGCTTAATATTTTATTTGGCACAACTCTGATGATTTTTGAGAAGTCATGGCAGTCAGTGAAATCTCCAGGGACTGCAGAAAAGGGAATATCACACCTTTTTCTCAAAATGAATAGAAATGAAAACCCAGGGAGCTACCAACCAGTGACCCTCATCTCTCTGGTAAGGTCATGGAAATGTCTCAAATGTAATGTTCTTGCATCTTGAAAAATTATGTCAACCTTGTAATGAACAAAGAACCACAGCTTAGGAAAAAAAACAACTATTGGAGGGAAAGAGATTAGAAAAGAACAATAAGAAAATAAAAGTCCAGATCTGATTTTGAGACATTAATAAAAAAATCACTAGCCAGACAATTGACTGAAGTATTATCTATTTTAAAACATGCAAAACAACTAATAAGCTTATGTTTTTCAGGCTGAACTTACCTGGAGGAAGAAAAAGAAATTCTAGTTTCAACTGGTCTTACAGAGACAAGATATGGTAATTTGTCTCTCTCAACTCCTCAATCATTATGCAGGGTGTGAGTCTTAACTGATAGCAATTCCATTGTACCAGACACACATTCAGCTGTTTTGATTACCTACCAGAATCCTTCCCTGGGACCATATTTTTGAGCTTGTGCACGGTGTTCCCAGAGCTCAGACCTTGACTCAGGACCTTTGGGCTTCATAGGGCACCATCCTACCAGCTTTAACATAAGAGAATCACAAGAACAGTGTTAAATTGGTCTCAGTTTGAAGTCGATGTGTAAGAAACTTTGACTTGCTATTGAAAAAGAAAAGGAGAAAAGGTCAATTTATTTCCATACCATGGCAGAATAGTAAATAGATAAGCTTCCCTAACAGGATAAATTCTGATGTTTCAAATGCACAGTGCATACATTTTTCCATACAGAGTTCATCATCCAGAAAAAATAAGATAATTGTGGACTATATCAGATACTTGTATTTTGCACAATGCCTCCCTTAAGTAAGATTTTTACATTTCATATTGTAATACACCAAAAAAAAAAATCTATATTCTGCTACTAAATGCACAAATTAAGTGAAAAAAAATTTAAGATTTTAATCTTTTCCACTTGTATGCATTATATTTCATTTATTAGCACTGGAACACGGAACAGAACATCTTTAGGAACATAAAAGCCATGCTCTCATTTATGTGAGAGATTTCCTTAATCTTGGATACAATAGTGCATTGTGCTGTATTTTATAAATAAACTAATCACTGATCTCATGTTAAACCAGATTCCCTATCAAAAAAAAAAAAAAAGGGTTCTTTTCAGACTTACTTGATTGTTCTTATTAATAAAGCAATACTATTGTTAGAATTCTGTTTTTCCTTAAGGAGTACCTTTTGTAGGGGATCATCTCACTGTTTCATTGATTT
Source organism: Sclerurus mexicanus (assembly GCA_013396755.1). Lineage (NCBI taxonomy): Eukaryota > Metazoa > Chordata > Aves > Passeriformes > Furnariidae > Sclerurus > Sclerurus mexicanus. The sequence goes on from VWZF01002488.1 coordinate 11,624, forward strand.
TCTATTTTTAACTTAGTACTACAATTCAAATTGTAACAAAAATAAATATTTATTTTGAATTCCTAATGTAGAAAGGAAAGGAAAGAACAGTCAAAGTCCTCACATCATTCTATGTTACAATTTGTACAATAATTCTCATCACCAAGTAAAACATAGAAGACAGACAATTTAAAGTACCTTCCAATTCCTTTACCCAGTGTTTAGATTTCATCTTTATCACCTCTGTGTAGTATCTCTGCATATAATCTGTGCTAAAATTCTGCAACATTAATGAACTAGTTATTTCTTGTCTACCTTCCATCCTGTTTCAAATATTTCTCTCCTTTTTTTTTTTTTATTTTTATTTTTCTGGGGAAATACCTCAGCAAAAAGTCATTAAAATGACCAATAACCTCTGTAAATTTTGTTTCAGTATACATAAAGAAAGGCCAAGCACTCTGCTGATGAAATGATTCTTCAGATTGCCTGTAGATTTACTTCACCATGATTTCAGTGTCATAGCTAGTAATTCCTTTTCAGATATTATAGAACACTGTAATGATGTAATCCAAATTACAGAAGAACAAAATGTGAAATAATGTGTTTGTAACCTTTCAGAACTTAATGGATTGATTCTTTTTTTGACTGCCATTTAATCTCCTCTAGGACTAATAATCTTCTCCTGCACTAATAATCTGACACATTTCTAATGAAGGTCTTTTGGAGACTTGGGATGTTAGAATTACAGAATATTCAAGTACAACATTACTAAAAAAAGGAAACTAAGACGCTTCATAATTTCCAGAATGCTTGTGACATAATTTTCTTCTTAAATTCTTTGTCTTTTCAAAACCCAATTAATTCATTGACACTCAGTGGTACAACACTACCTGAAAAGAAAACAAAAAACTTCAGGAGAAATTGTGATGTATAAGCCAAGCAAATGATTCTAAAAATGTAATATTGGCTGGGGTAGAGGCCAATTTTTCTTCTCTCTGGCAAGTAAATTGCAGTTGTTGGTTTCCTAAATCTGTGTTTCAGTCAGTTCAGTTGTTTAAATTCACACTGTCAAGTGATTAGGTATTATTGTTTTTTTCTTCTTTTAAT
>VWZF01002488.1:12721-26328 GCA_013396755.1 Sclerurus mexicanus
TTATTGTTTTTTTCTTCTTTTAATAATATACTTCACTCTCACCTGAAATAGTTAATTTTATCTCAGAATGAATGGAAGTAATTTTTTTTGTTAAAAATCAATCTCCTACTTATGAAATGTTAATTAAGATGTGGAAAAATTAAAGGAAGAACTATTAGCAGCATCTGGATGAAACGTTCAGTATTATCTCAGATTTTAAGCTGCTGAGTCATTGGAGTGTCTATCATTTATCAGTGTGGGTTGCCAACTACCAAAGCAAGAGGCGAAACCCTGAGACTGCAACTCTAAACAGAAAAGCTTATTTCTTGTACTGGTGACAAAGTCACTGCTGCCTTTGAAAATACCAAACAATGCAGCAGGCATCTCATGCAGGTGGTGTTAAGAATGGAGAGCTAAAGGCCTGAAGCCCTGAGAGCTGAAGCAACCACTGAATGATACCTGTGCTTCTGACATCAAAGTGTTGCACAGGAGACTACATCCTGGCTGTTCTGCCTGTCAGGGACACATGGAACTGAGTTCCTGAGAGACACAATTCTTGGTTTAGAGTCTACTTGCACTTGACATTACTGCAACAGAGGAGTTTTAGTTGATTTCTTTAATTTACACAATGAGTTCTGTGGCAAGGCCACGAAGTAATTCTTTAAAATTCTTCAGTGTGATCCTTTCTGCCTCTTGCTTGTCACATTTTTCTCTGAATTTATGTGAGGGTGTAGTCTGAGGTAACTTAGATACCTTTGATAGTTCCTGTGGATTTCAGGACTACAATAGCATCTTGCATTATTTACATCTCCTTTATTTTATATTTGATTTGTTTAATTTTTTAATCTATTCTCTGGGATACAGCACAGTAAATAAAATTAGAGATTAATAAGTAAAAACATCACTTGTGCTTCTTAATTCCCATCAGAATTGCCAAACTGAATATCCTCATGCTTCATACCCTACATCAAAGGTGAAAAATTTTCTGACCACAGAATCCCCTCCAAAATATTTCTATGATGTAATCAATTAAGATTTCTGAATGACAAATAGATGTTAGAGATATGAATTATATTCTTAAAATGGTCCCTGGAAGAAGAAGCTTTTGGTTGTTCCAAAATCTACCTATTTCATTTTAGATTCTTTCATTAATATTTCCAAGCTAATCCTCAGTTCTGTCAAGATACATTCATTTATTCCCAGATTGTCTGCTTGATTGCATGGAATTACTTGCCTAGCAATTTAATGGTAATTACAGCTTATCTAAACACAAATAATTGGAGCAGTAAGGGATACTCAAGTCATATAACATAAGGTTCTTGAGTAATATATTCACTAAGCTTATATTAGCTTATATTCCCTAGGCTAACCCAGCATTGATCAATGAGGCATAAGCTGCTTCATTGAAAAAATCAGAAATTCTGAATTTAGGTTCCTACTCTGAAGAAATCCTTCTTTGTTCTTTGGCTATTGAAGGCGACATGAATTCTAACTACACACCAAAACTAGACAGGCATGTAATGCCATTGCTGGAATTATGTTCCCTCTGCACCTTTCAAGTGAAATATATAATAAAATGTATTGTTCAGAAAAAAATAATGATTTCATAGTTTCATTTTATATATTTTTTCTTATAAATAGGTTTCTGTTTGCTGAAATGCAGAAATTCCATGATTTAACCCTAGCCTGCAACTAAGCCCCACACAGTCACTCACTCACTCTCCTTACATGGTAGGATGGGGATAGAATCAGAAGGGTAAATATGAGAAAACTCATAGGTTGAGAAAAAGTTTAATAAGTAAAACAAAAGCCACACATGCAAAACAAAACAAGACAAGGAATTCATTCACTCCTTCCCATAGGCAGACAGGTGTTCAGCTGTCTCTGGGAGAGTAGGATCCTATCACACATGATGCTGACTTGGGAAGACAGATGCCATCAATCCAAACATCTCCTCCTTCCTACTTATCTTCGAGCTTTATATTCGGAGCATGATGACATATGGTCGGGAATACCCCTTTGGTCAGCTGTCCAGGCTGTGTCCGCTCCCAGCTCCTTGTGCTCCCCTAGTCTCATCACTGGTGCAGTGGGATGGGGTAGGGGCAGAAAGGCCTTTGGCTCTGTGCAAGCCCTGCTCAACAATAATGAAAACATCCCTGTGTTATCAGCACTATTTTCAGCACAAACTAAAAAACAGTACCATACAAGCTGCTGGGAAGAAAATTGGTTCTATGCCAGCCAAAACCACCACATGGATAAAAGGTAACTGGGCACTCGTATTTTAAGCTAGCTATCCCTGCTATTGAAAATACAGAATTACTGTATTATATTCAGATTCAGAAACTGTTAACACCCAAATTCATTTGACTAAAATGTTCCACTATAATTTTAGTCTTCTGTGACTATTTAAAGAAAATAAGAGCTAGAATTTCATAGCCGGTTGTATCTAATATATAATATGAGTGATTTAAGTGTTCTTCTTAAAAAAACAGGACCTATTCTAAGATTTTCTTGTTAATGTAACCTCACATGAATATTTTTAAGCTAAATACATGGAAATTAACCATTATAGTTAAGCAGAAACTTTAAATGTGGTTTTAAACACTTCATTGACATTATTGTCAGGTTCATAGCACAGAAAATTGATACAAATAAGATTTTTGTCAGCTTATTGCTGTGAATAATTGCTACACTTAATTTATCTTACTGAGGGTCTTTGGAAATTGTAATGCAAGATTCCAGAAATGTGCAAGGCACATCTGGTCCTATTACACATTGGTGTCATTTTCATTAGCCAGTGACAATGTTGACTGTATTTTTAGTTATTTTCATACAGGACAAAAATTGTGGAAGTATTCTGGAGCTTGGAGGCTAGAATAGAACTTGATTCCAGAAGTAGCTAGAACATGTGAATATATGAAACAAGGGCATAGGTATAGATTTACAGACTTGATTGCAGTTGTTATAAGTGAACAAATGAAAGAGATGTCATCCACATACCCATCCCTCACCAGGTTACTTTGCTAAGGCAGTTTTTGCCATGGGCAGATAGACTTTACAATCTCAAAAGTATAAAACAATTAACTGTCTGTGCATAAGAAAGTAAGGAGAAACAAGATGGTAAGCTCCTGGTCTAGGTGTCAGCATGCCCATGCCCCCACTGATGATCTGCTGGCCAGGCAGCTTTCAGCTGGAATGAAAAGGGGACAGATCCCACTGCTCCTGAACACACATTTGATGTTGCTGGTCGACCTCTGTTGACACCTTGTTTTTTTGGTTCTGTGATTTTCTACTTTAACACGTGAATGTTCTTTGTCTTGAATCCTTGAGTTGCTGACTACCCCTGTTTCAGTAATCTTACCTCTGATAGCAGTTCTGCCTTCCCTACCTTGCACAGATCTTCAAACTTACCTACAGCTCTTCCTTAAAGCTTAGCGATGTCTGTAGAGCTCTGAGCAAAGGTTATGTAGCTGAACTGTATCAGAACTAGGCTGTGGATGAAACTCTTTGGAGGAAGGAAGCGACAGATTGCAAACTCTCCTTTAGGTATTCATTAGGCAATAGTAGCGGTGAGCTGGGATATAATTTCTTGTCAGGGTACTGTGAAGCCTGCTTCCAGGCCTGCCATCATTTAAACTTTTTGGCTATTCCTGAAAGGAGGGTTCTTTAATTAGAAGACTTTAATCCCATCTTTGTTCAGTTCCAAAAATTCTGACTTGCCAGACTGAAGTTTCTATTCTTCACTGGGTAACAGTCACATTTTCTTCATTACCTTCTAAATCTATTCCTTTTAACTCAGTTGTGTCTCCATAATGCCCTGTGAAAACCGAAAATGACTTTTCGACCCCTGTCTGATGAGTCCGACAGAAAAAGAATACCCCTTCTGATTTCCACTTTGGTTATTGATTTGAACCATCCTGTTCAAGAAGCCAGTAAGGCAAATATCACACATATGAAAGGAGCTTCTGTCATGTAAGATTCTCCTGTGATGTAGTGCAAGGTTATGCAGAGGAATACAGAATCCACAGGCCATAAAGAAGTATTTGTCCCTTTTCTCTCTCCCACACCATAATGTGCATCTTGAAGTGCAAGGAGGGATAAATATGTATGTATTTTGCTTTCATTTCCTTAGTAGGCCTACAGCAAGCAAGCTCCACTTGTAGGTGCTTTTTTCCATTTTGCAGCCAGTGAGTTGTGGTGAAATGCCAGTGCTGAAATGCCAGTCACACTGTGTCACACATATGTCTTTCCAGATTTCTTTCCCAACAACATAGCCTTCAGAAGAGTTCCTTGTCTTGGGAATACTTTTGCTTTTGTCAACTGAACAATTTAAAATATAACAAAAACATTTATAGTGCTGCCAACTTTACATGAAAATATTCTTCTTGAGAAGAATTGTTTTTTTATTTCCTGGTAAGATGCATTGTCATTACAAGCCTCTCAGTTATAGATTTTGTAATTTACTAATCTTGTATGGATTGTGCTTCATCTGTAGCCAAGAAGAACAGTTTTAAACTGTGCTCAGGGAACTATGGGTGTGAACATTCCATCAGTGTGGTTGTTATTAGTTAAAAAGTGGAAAGTAGCTAAATGCATGCCATTTCATGAAACTGGATTCAATAACACTTTTCATCAGCAAGCCAGAAAATTAGATTATTTTATAAAACAATGTACAAAAATTTCATCATTTAAAATAATGCAAAATATTTGTCTGATTTTTACCATCTGAAAGGCATATACATTTTTTTTTTCTTAAGTGTGATGTCATGGAGTTTTTAATGAATTAGACTTTCTGATATTATAACAAAAAGAAACTTATTAATTTTGTTATTGTTTCTTATTTCAGAGTCCACTGACATTAGGTCTACTTTGGTAAATTTGAAACTATTTAAGCAGATGAAAAATAAAACCCACTGCAGGATGTATTTGAATTTTCCTTTGTGAACCCTAATTGAAAATAATATGTATATATATATATATACACATATATATATGAAGATTTTATACTCTTTCTGACTGCTTCACTTACATTCTGGTTTTGCCTTCAAGTGGGACTTTCTAGGAATAAAAATAAATGTACTTCAGCTACTTCAGTATTAGAAAATTCAATTATATATCAGACAATTCTTTAACATACCTTTTTACTAATTCAGTTTTACACTATCAGAAGAAAATTGAGTTTTTATAGAAGTATTTATAAAGACTATATAAGCAAAATTCATCAAGAAAATCGCAGTACTCCCTATCTACATGCCCTAGTAGTATAAACTATACAGAAAAAAAGGTTTTTAACTTTCTACAAGGCAATCATGTCTTCCTTTCTGAGTCTTTATCTTTTTAATGTGTAAAGTGATTTGTCTACAAATGAGCTGAGGTAAACTACTTCATCATCTTAGAAGAAGCTTTTTTCAGATTAGAAGTATTTAAAAAATCCAAACTTAAACAGTGTATTCATTTTATAACATCTTTACACTTCATTCTCAGTAATTTCCAACTTCAATATCCTAACACTTAGACTTTTCTTCTCATCTTTGTTCTTTTGAAGTTAAGATTTTATGTTGTTGTCTTAGTTGCAGCAAACAGGATCATCTTAACACTGTGTGGGTGTAACCAAAACTGTGTCCTCTGTCATTTCTGATAAACTGTTAATAATGGATTGTTTGCAGCAGCTGCCCAGTGCACATCTGACCCCTCAGGCTACAACCTGGGTATTAAAGGACCCTGAGAGCTAGAAGAGTGTTCCTGTATTCACACTAGTGACTTAGACATGATAACTTCTCTCCGCGGAGACATTAGCACCTTCACACCCAGTCTGAGAAGTCACATCTGCTAATGGGCCTTCAAAGATTCCAAAATATCCCATGACACAGAGTTAAATCAGCCACTGTGGAACTTCCCGCCCTGGGGGACATGCTGAGCATTCCCAACTGAACCTGAGTCTATATAATCTTGAGGTTTGGGAACTTCTGGTACCACTTGTCAGATCCAGAGGAGGACCAGGACCTAAACAGGACTATGACTGTCACTCTGAACCAGACTGTGACCATCATCCTCACCAACAGGTTTTTCTTTTCTTTTACTCTGCACTCAGGGGCACCAAGTGGTGCTCAGCACAGGGGCTGATGAACACCATTCTGTTCGTGGCCCAGAGTACCAGGTTATACATCTGTTTTTTGTGGGTTAAACCCATTTCTTTTTTTGTATCATTGTATTAATTGTAATCTTCTTAGTAAATTGTAACTCTGACTTGTAACCTCTTTTTGAGTTGTGTTTGTTTTTCCTGCTGGTTTACTTTTAAACCAGAAGAGTGGTATTCAAATTTCTTTCCTGGGAAATTATGTTGCCTAAATATAAGCTGTGGAAAATATGAACAAGTACTTTACTAAATGAAATGTAAGAAACACATCTAATAGGTTTGTTGTGAGTCCTTATACTGGAGCTGAAAGAAGTGAATTTTCTGCAGTGTACTTTCTTCTTTTTCTGGTCACGTTAAACTTGCACTGATCCAAATAAGCCTAGTAACGTGCTTTTCTGGACAACAATATGTATGTATGTATGTATGTATGTATTTATTTATTTATTTATTGTATTCTACCAATTTTGTGCTTCTATTCATTCCAGTTCTTGGTGATGTCCTAATATTTGTTAGATAACATTAAAACTAGAAATTTCAGTCTATGCTAGTAATGGTCCTTCTAAGTGCTGAGGGTCCATAAGCTTTTTGTAAAGTTGTATTTTCTACAAAGATTGCCTCCAGATTCTGTAACCAAGTAGTGCAGACAGTGTTACTCCTGTGATAGAAAAACAATATACTGAGTAGTTAGTAGGGAAAGTTCTGGTCTTTGACCTCTGAAACACAAGTTTGAACTCAATTTTATTTTCATTTTTAGTGGGCATTAGGTCAAAAGTGAAACTAATCAAGCATTTGGGCACAACAGAGTACAAGAGAAAGTATTAGACTTAACATTGTCATCTATCTTCCCAGTGATGGAAGAAGAGAGAGACAAGAAGGGAGCTTAAGGTTAAGGATTATTAGCTTCTTTTTGAGGAGAAGCAATCACTCCTCTGAATTAAAAAATAGCTTTTAGTCTCAGCATAGCAGTACATTTCACCAACCATTGTATCAGGCTTGACTTCCAATGTCAGAGCTCAGATGTGAAACACCTTTAACATTTTCAATTCCATCATTTCCCTAGGTACTAAAATTTTTGGATGTCTCCCATCCCTTCCTTGAATATATACTACATATGATAAACATATTCTACTGATAGAGTAGAATTTATATTGAAATTTAGTAGAATATCTTGAAAATTAAAACTCTGAAATACTTTTCACATTTGTCTGCATTTTTCCACTCTACAGTCGCTAAGTACCCCTTTCTGTTCTGTTGTGGTGAACATGTTTTAAATGTAGTTTCCTATTGTATAAAGATGTGAGAAGGTTATTTTTTTATTCTTTTTTATTATTTTTTTTTGTTGTTGTTGACTTTCTTTAAGGTGGAATTAAGAAATTTTTGCTTATTTCACAGTATCATCTATCTTAATTCCAAGCATAACATAAACACAGAACCAAGGATGACTTATGTGGAATAAGGCAATTTCTTTATTCTGAAGGAGAGTATGTTTGCAGTAATAACATTTAAGTGGAGGGTGTGTGAAAGCTGTGCATCAAAAACCTATATAATTTGGATCTCTCAGTTCATATGATCTTTTTTAATTATTTTTATGAAGTCATAATCCACTGTCTTACAAAAATATCTGGGGTTGTAGTATTTCTCTTTAAGAAGCATCAAAAGGTCTAAAGAGATTAAATTTAAATATGTGTTAATTTAATAGATAAACAAGTAAAATTCATATTTTGTGAAGCTAAATGAATGATACTTTAAGTTTCTTTTCTGTGCGACTGACCTCTAATTATACTGACAAAAATCAGCTGCACATCAGATTCCCCACATGGAAAGATTTTTGTTTTTCTCTAGCTATTGCTTTATATTGAACTATTAAATTGAAAGAAATGTGTAGGCCAGGCCACCAGCCAAATCAGATATTTATAGTCTAAGAGCATCTTTTTATGGCTGTCCTCAATGTGGCGTGTATATATACTACATATCAAAGTAATCATCAGCACCCAACTTGTTTTGCTTGTGAAACAGGAAACGATATTCTTGATCTGCCATTCTCTGATCCTTTGGGTTTTGGTTTTCTGCACTTCATCAAAATACTGAGCTTGTGTATGTGTGTATATACATAATTACTACTTTCAGTAGATGTTTTCTTAACTTGGCTAGATGGAAAGGTCTTCATAAAGCTGCCTGGAGTCATAGAGGACTGGGCACAAGGGCTTAATTGGTGCTTCTTAATTCTACTTTTGCATGCAGTAGAGATTCAGCTGATTTGTGGACTTAATTCAAACTATCTCAGAAATAGAGTTCCCCTCTGCCACCTCTGGGAAAATAAGGCTATTTTGTAGGAATATGGTTCAAAGTCATGTTTGTTTGGAAAAGCATGGACATTACATTCTGATAAAGCTGTGTGGATTTGATTGCTCTTGCATTTTTTGTAAAGAGAACACTTTCATTTTACTTTTTAAAATTATTTTTCCCTAATATTTAATTGAAGAGAAATGCAACTTTGCAAATATTTGTAAATACAGAACTTAGAATACCCATTGAATTCTCATCAAAATATGGGAAAAGAAATATCTATACTTCCCAATTGCCTTTAAAAACACACATTACTGTGATGTGTCAAAACAAGAGGAAAGCTGGACATTGCTGACACAGTAGTCATTCAGTTAATTTTCAGTTTTATCTTGCAATGTCTGTGCTTTCATCTGTTCATAGACATCTTAAAAAAAAATATATTAAATATAAACAGGTCAGGTTACCACTGTACTGAAGACTTAGCTTCAACTTAGTTTATTCTTCCCAAAGGAATTCTATGCATAGAGCTGAAGAGACATGAAATCTGAGGTTCTGTCACTGAAATGAAAAATTGTATAGTTCTTGGCACCATACGCTGACATGAAGGATGATGTAGTATCAGAATAAGCTGAACTGTCTCAGTTATGAGATCTTATGAAATCATAATGCAAGGGTTTCCAAAACAAAAACCAAAACAGCAAACCTAATCCAACACAGAATTACAAAAACACAAAATCAGTTTGGTTGGAAAAGACCTCTGAGGTCATTGAGTCAAACAGCACCTTATCAACTGAGCCATGTCAACCTCAGCTCCTTCAGCCAGACCCCACAGAATATGCACTCCAGACTCTTCACCAGCTTTGTTGACCTTCTCTGGACTTATTCCATCACCTCAATGTGCTTCCTGGATGGAGAGGCCCAGAACTGGACACAGTACTCAAGGTGATGCCTCACCAGTGTCCACTACTGGGAAAATCACTGCCCTGGTCCTGCTGGCTACACTATTCCTGATACAGGTCAGGATGTTATTGGCCTTCCTGGCCACCTGGGCACATGCTGGCTCATGTTCAGACACTGTCAACCAGCACACCCAGGTTCTTTTCCTCTAGTTCTCTTTCCAGCCACTCTTCCCCAAGCCAGCCACTGTTGGTTTACAAAATGTGGCCAAAATGGTTACTCTGATAGAGTGGTTTTGCAATGTTATCTTTTCCTTCTCAGTAGCTGCCTACAGCATGGAAAAATATGAGCCTTAGAAGAACTTGTGATCCTTGCAATTAGATGATGAACATTATTTAGTGGTTAAGACTTGACTCAGTGACAGGTTAGCATTATTCTGTGGGAAAAGATCTCAGACAAAAGAAGCAGCTGAATTTGTAACTGTGCCCAGGTTAAGGAGAAAAAACTGAGTTGCACCCTTCTAAATTCCTTGTAAATCAGCAAGTTGATCATAGACAAAGCAGAAGACTAGCTCAGAGGAAAATGTACCTGGCATTGCTGACAAAAGAGAATGTTTAAGTTGTTAACTAAAAAAAAAAAAAAAAAAAAAAAAAAAAAAAAAAAAAAAAAAAAAAAAAAAAAAAAAAAAAATATTCCCCCACGGTGGTGTTTCTNAAAAGAAAATTATTCCCCATCGTGGTGATTGCTGTAGCAATTGAAACTTGCTATGAAACTTCACTTTGTATGCTGGAAAATTAAAATCATATTGAGTTGCATTTTGAAAGAACTACTCATAATGAAACCATAACATAAGGATTTTTCTCATTTTCTCAGCTATTTTGAAAACTGTGACACAAACAGCAGGTGTTCGAAAACCTTAATGTGTTATTTCTATCATCATCAGCAGGAAAACCACCCTACACCAGCATCCTCACTTATTTTAGAGATGCCCCAAACTTTTAAAGGGCCATCTGGTTGCAATCAAGTCTTTCAGTAAGTGTGAATACATAGGCTATAGCTCATGATGTTTGTGTGGGCAGATGTCTAACAGGCAAAATTATTAATAGAATGTTGGACCTCAAATGTTTTGGTTCTCTCTGTGTACTGTAAATTATAAGATAGTACTCAGAAGTCAGCAAAACCTGAAAACTCTGTGGCTGTTAATACTCAGAGAAATCAACTCTGATTTTAAGATACATAAAGAACTCTTCCCTATGTTTAGCTGCAGGTATTCCCTCTTTTAGCATATATTTAGTCTGCGACATTACAGCATGATATTCCCGAGGGCACGAGTTAGCGCTCACATGAAAGAAAGACAAAAGCTGATTGCCTATTGCCAAGGGAACATAGAAAATGTGAAAAGTTTAGAGAATTCTTTAAAGACAAATACTTTGCAGAAGGGTACATTTTTCATTTTAGAAGAGAAAAAAAATAATAATGGTTATCTACATGATCATTTTAGAAAGAAGTTGTCAGTGCAGCTTGTGCTACTGACTTGAAGAACTGACCTCTACGTGGAAATGACTAGACATTGAGGCATTGAACCATGTTCAAAGAAGCACAAAGAAGCTGAGGAAGGGTCTGGAGCACAAGTCTGATGGGGAGTGGCAGAGGGAGCTGTGAGTGTTTAGCCTGGAGAAAAGATGTCTCAGGGGAGACTTTATTGCTCTCTACCCGAGAGGAGGTTGTAGCAAGGTAGGTGTCAGTCTCTTCCCCCAAGTAACAAGTGAGAGAATGAGAGGGAATGGCCTCAAATTGTACCAGGAGAGGTTTAGAATAAATATTAGAAAAAAAATAATGGAAATAACTGTAAAGCACTTGTAACAGACTCTCCAGGAAAGAATTGGAGGTACATCCCTGGAAGTGTTCAAAAACTGGATATTGTACCTGAGGACACCGTGAATATGGTGGTCCTGCCAGATTCACGGTTGGACCTGGTTATTTTAAAGGTTTATTCCAACCTTAATGATTCTATGAATATTATTTTTCATTCAAGGTGATAGAAAGATTTCTTAACGTTAACATTTCTTGCTGTAAGAGCATGAGACCTGCCTGATACACACGACTTGCAAAATATAGTGTTACTTTGACTTGGACACCCACCCACTTTCCAAACTCATAAAATTGTTTCCTGGAGAGTCAAAGGAACATCAGCAGCAGCTGAAGCACAAGATGGGAAGAGATGAGTAACATTGTGCTAAGCCTTTTATCTGTGGGTCACTAGTTCAAATTCTGCTGTTGCTTATACCAGTTAAATGTAATTAGGATAACTATATGACATGTTATTGACTTCTACATCACAAAAGTGATCCATACAAACTTTTTTGTTTGTTTGTTTGTTTTGCATTCTTTTTGCTTTGTTTTGTTAAGTTTCTTTTTTTATGAGCCATACTAGCAGATATGGCAAGTTGAGACCTATGGACAGACAGCGTGAGGAAACATTCTTCAGTTGCTTATGTGGACAAGAATGAAATGTTAGTCTTCAGAGGTCTTAAGGGTACCTTTCATAAACAATGTATTGATCAAAATTATATCATGTTGTTTCTCTTCCATACAGACATACACAACACTTAATTTAAAGGGTTTTGTTTGTTTGTTCTCAAGTGGATAACTTTCAGGTTTCCAAGTTAATAGACCTAGATAAAGGTGTGGTGTTTTGTTGTTGTTGATGATGATGCTTTGTTTATTTCTATTTTCTTGCAGGTATTTTGTCATAGAGAGTACAAATAGATGAAACAATTAACTGAGCTGAGTCCAAGCTAAAAATTTTGCATATTGAAAGAATGGTAAAAATATTGTGTTTTTTGTTGGGTTTTAGGGGTAGGGGTGTTAATATATCTTTTAATAATGTTCACTTCTGTGTTACAGGACCTGATACCGTATTTTGTCCTCAAAAATTGTACTACACAATAATGAGATTATATGGCAGAATATACTTACTCTAGCTCAGAACAAATAAATCTTAAATAAGAATCTTATTTTTGTGATTCCCTTGAAAACTTCTTATTTATTTGATTCACTTCCACCTTTGTATATCATAAAAATGTGTAAAAATTGCAACCTCAGCTATACAGCCTTGAAAACATGGTGGAGATAAGAAGAGGTATAAAAGCAAGTAAGAGAATAAGTAACCCATACCACATTTTTGCTACTATCTCCCATCATATTTTCAGTAACAAAGTGGTGAAGTGCAGACTAGACCAGTGACAGTGAGGTAAGCTAAAAACTAGCTGAACTGTCTGTCTCAAACTGCTCAGATCAGAAGCACAAAGTCCCCCTGGAGGCATTTCAGTAGGGATGTACTCTAGCAATCAGTACCAGGGGCAGTACTGTTAAAATTCTCAGTAATGATCATAGAGTGCACCTTCAGGGAGTTTGCAGATGATGAAAAATTGGGAGGAGTAGCTGGTGCACCAGAAGGTTATATTGCCATCCAAAGCCTGGAGAAATGGGCTGACACGAACCTAATGCGGTTTAATGCGGAGATGGGAAAAGTCTTGTACCTGTGAAGGAATAATCTCAGACACCAACACAGGCTGAGGACTGCCCAGTGGAAAGTGGCTTGGCAGAAGAATGATGTGAGGGTCCTGGTGGGCAACAAGCTGACCACCAGCCAGCAACACATCCTTGTGGTTCCCTCTGAATATTAGGAAATACTTTTTTACTCTGTGGATGACTGGGCAGTGGCAGAGATTTCCCAGAGAAGCTGTGAAGTCTTCCTCCTTGGAGATACTAAAAATGTGAACGTACATGTTCCTGGGCAGCCTGTCTAGAATCTAGGCATCTCCTTGCTTTGAGCGGGGATTCAGACTAATTGTTTTTCAGAGGTGTAACGACGGACTCTGTTTCAGGGGTAAAACAGGTATCAGAGTAAAGCAGATATCTAGAGTTAATCCATTATTCATGAACACAAGGGTAGGGGAAACAATACATGTGGTCAGGTAGATTTCATTGTGGGACAGGGAATACACAAAACTGAAAATCTTGTCAAATGCAAATGGAATCTCTGCAGGTCCGGGAGATGGATCAGTGTCTGCAGGCTGGATTAGGATTTGTTCTTATATTCCTTGGGAAACCTCCTGCATTCTGGTATTTTTCAGTTTTGTATCCCTACACAGAGGTGCCTGCCAATATCATCTGTTCTGTGATACTGATTTTATACTATTAGAACTGTGTTTAGACAAATATGGGTGAAACAGTTTGAGTTATGTGTTTGCCAATCCCATATTTTTTGTGTTTGCTCTGACATTTCCATATAACTGAAATATCC
>VWZF01002488.1:26361-37521 GCA_013396755.1 Sclerurus mexicanus
AGGAAAGGAAAGGAAAGGAAAGGAAAGGAAAGGAAAGGAAAGGAAAGGAAAGGAAAGGAAAGGAAAGGAGGAAAGAAGAAAGGAAAAAAGAAACAAATTCACTACTGACAGTATGATGTGTTAGTTACAAGTTTATTTGTGAATTTAAATTGGAATTTGTGAAGTCTGTGAGGCACAAGCTTTATTTTCACAAAGAGGGAGAAATGTCTCTGTATCCTCTGTCTGCAATGATGAATACATAATTCCTATCCTATGGGATCATGTATTACTGTGGGCTTTCCACCTCCTTACAGAAATATGTATTTAGTAGAATGAGAACTGGAACACTGAATTTTTAGCATTGGACTGATTAATTAATTTAGCCTTCATAATTGCCATCATTCTTTATGATTTGATATATTATGTCATAGAAAAGGTTTAATCTCTCTTGACAAAACTGTTCTACAGAGCTCCAGTTCAGAATACAGTAAAGCTTTGTACTTAAAGCATTCACAGGAGAGGTAACGGAGACAACTTTAAATCCTGTGTCTGTAGGATTTATAAACAGAAATTGTAAATATCATCTCTTACCTCTTGGGAGTACCCTAAGCTTTATAAGGCTATTGACTATTCAGAAGTGGAATTCCTCTCATTCCTCATGCTGAAACTAATCCATTTTGTAGAAAACATTTTAATAGTCACAGACACCAAGAACACAAACAGAGAGAGGGTGAGAGAAAGATTAAACTCCAGCTTGGTGGCCAAACCAGGAGTTGGGATACCTACACCAGACCTTGCATTATTTGGTATTATTTGAATATAGAATTATTAGAACAAAGGACTTCATCTGAATATACAAATGTATGTAGAAGAATAATGAAGTTTTTTACAGCGGTGTGTTTAAAATTGCCTTTGAAATTTGCTTCACTAAATAGGTCAGCAAAAACTGTACAGTACTTTCTGCCAAAAAAAAACCCCAACATAATCCATATTACAAAAGGATGAATTTATATTGGACTAAGGATGTACAAAACATTCAAAATGTTATATTTGTGGGTTGTTTTGTTTTTTTGGGGGACTGGTTTGTTTCTTTTTGGAAGGGGGACATTATCTGGATAACCTTTATGTTGATGAAGATTTCAGGAAAAAAAAAAAAGGAAGCAACTTCTAATCCATGTCAGGGAAAATAAATTATGTAAATATTTTCTGTGTGAATATGAGTCAAATGGGTGAATTATTATCATATTAATTTTTGGCTAGAAGGTGAATAAATATTAAATTATTTCAGTTGTTGCATGAGTTTTTTTCCATAGTATTTTATGGGTTTTCCTTATTGAAAGAAATATGACAAGAAACCAGTTTTCTAAAACCTTCTTTAACTAACTACTTGGGATATGAAAAAAATATTTCTGCTAAATTTACTGTAAATTTATCCTGTATCAAAAAATACTGTTGGGGGACAAATTTTCTTTGGGCAGTTTCTAGACTCTTTGACCATCATCTGGCCCTTTTTCCTCCTTTGTTAATTATCCATCCAGAATCACCAGGGTAATTATGATTTTTTTTTGTTACTGCTTTTTCAAATATGACAATGGAACTGTGTCTGTGCAATATTGATGTATAGATTCCTGTAAAGTATAGAGGAAACAATAATCCAGTGGAAAAAACCTCTCTAGCTCAAGGATCCAGGTGGCCCTGATGAGCTATAGTTTTCTGACATGGTAGCACGAAGTACCAAGAATTTTATGGATAAAGAGTTTATCTCTAAGTAATGGTACAATGATAAATATAGATTTATTATCCATGTCATAATAACAGAAGAGCCACCAGTTCATGGGCTAATCTTGCTGTCCATGCAGACAAAGAGTTGCAGGACCAATGCTGTCAGGCAGGCAGGAAGCAGGGCATGGCACTAGTAGGGCAATCAGGCAATTCTAGGCTAACAAACAAATATACACACTGTTTCATAAGAACCTTATCTGACTGCGCTCTTAAATGTCTTCATCAATTTGGCTTTTATCTGTAATTTCTTATGAGCTGTCAAAAGTTATCAAATTTTTTAAAGTGTTCAAACTTAAAGGTTGAATGAAGCAGCATTACCATGCATAAATAGCCTTTACTTACATGAAGAGGCTCAGGGGTCTTGCTCCCTCATCAACAAGTCTCTGAAGAATCTGATCTTCATACAGAAAATCTGGTGTGTTACAGTTAGTTGAATATTGTCATATAATACTCCCATAGATACTGTCTGTGTGTGTTACTCAGGTGTGTGCCAATACGCTGAATTTCTTTTGGACTTATGCTTTAAGAAAATCTTCTTTTTTTGTCGACAATGTAGTTCTGCAAAGGACATTAAGTTATCTATCAGGACTGCTGAATACAGAAAAGTGGGTTGTATTGATTTTAGGTGGCTACAGCTTTCAGTTGAAGTGTCGAAATTTGAAATGGAATTACTTTGGTTTACAATGATAAAATTCCACATTGACATACAGTTTACAAAACCAATGTCCACTGAAAAGTATGGAAAGGGCAAATCTCACCCAAACCAAATCATTACTAATATTTTACTTGAAGACAGTAAAAACATCTGAAATAACGTAGGTGGGATATAAATCTCTTCACAGTTATCTCATAACTTGGACAGTTTTATAATTTCTTAGTTATGAAATTCCAGGCTGCAAGTTAACTGCAGGAGCTTATTTAAAGGCATATGTGACTATTTTATATTTACTACATCTAATTTATATGGGTTAAATATTATTTTAGTTTATTTTCTATATAATTTTTAACAGTGTTAAGACTCACAGTCCTAGCAATAAATAACAGCACTGTGCCTTTTCTTTGTTGTTGCTGGTTTTTATTACTCCCAATATTGAATGAAAGAGGTGAATAACCCCAGATGTTGTTAACATGAAGCTGCTTGAACTGTGTCTGTTGCAGAGACACTCTCAGTTAACTTGTCTGGTAATCCTGTGTAAGTGAAACTTCCTACTGTACACAGCACTACATAAAACCAGTGCTAACACATACAACTAAATACCTTTACCTAAAAGATAGCTATGGGACCTAAGAGCAAATCAATATTGTATTTGAGGGTAAACAGCTAACAAATACTGAAAAATCGCTACAGTTAGGGAAACAATGCTTTTTACTGAGCTGAAATTGCCTCTAGCGTTAAACACCAGATTTTAGGTACATAGAGCTTGATGCTCTTTGATTTAACAATTGGAATGTCTCAAAAACTCAGACAAGTTGTGTAATATGAAATGAATTATCAGGAATACTATTCTTCAAGACATATCATCTTTTATGATTGTGTATGACCTTACCTGATGAAGTCCTGCATCTGACTTGAATCTCCAAGTTGTACCATGATTGTAAACTTTTAAAGTAATAGATAATACAACTATATAATTTCTCCTGTAGTCTCTTTGAAGTCAGTATAATTAGACAGAACTCTGTACTGCAAAAGTAGGTTTCTGAGGAATAAATAACACGTACCTGCTTTATAACATTTAATGTAAAAAATAGAGCTCATCATAGCAGAAAAGATGGTGTACAATGGTTACCTGTGCCTGAATCTCAGGGGAAAAAAATAGTGTCATGCAAGAGCACAATAAAGCACAAATATTAAAATTATGAGAAACACTGTTAAACATAGAATTTTGGCTATGCTAACTTAAAAACTAAGAAAGTCAAATTAGAGGTGTAAGGATCTTTTCATTCCCTTTATATGGTAAAAATAAAGGCTAAAAAATAAAGTTATGTCAACATCTAACAATCTAACATTCGTCTGATATAATAATATTTTTCTTTGTTCCCAGAAAGTATAAATTTCAGTACTTTGAAATACTTTTCAAAATGAAGTTTCAAAATCCCTCAGTTATTGAATAAAATACCAGGTTTCAAAAACACTGGTTCAGTGACTTCTAAAATTCCTGGTGCTTAAAATTCAGTTCTCTTTGGATCATGAGTTTCTCAGGATGATAAAACTTCCTTGTTTTTGTAATTTTTTACTCTAGTTAATTTTTTTGTTGTTTTCTATTCTTTTCCTAAGAGCATCACAGAACCTCAAAACGAATGTTTCATATTTTTTACGTTATATCTTGACATCCATAATACATGTCAAAATATTATTGCTATGCCCACAGTTCTGCCTCACCAGGAAGCTTTGAGAGACAGAAACAATGTGTCTGAGTTTATAAGCAGAAGTTACACGAAGAGTTGGAGGGGTTTTTTTAGTGCTCTGCAGGACTCTCGTTCAGAAAATAAACAGAAATCATTTCTGGAGGTATGTAAGGTCTTCTGAAATTTCTTGCATGGGTAAGAAACCACGGGAAGCAAAACATCTACTTCAGCAGAGGAAAGGCATAGCTAAAGGTTTGGGACTTTTTTGTTGGTTTTGGTTCATTGGTTTCTTGGCAGGGAGCCAGGTTTGGTGGGGTTTTTTTGTTTGTTTTTTTTTTTTACTTGCCTTGTTTTTCATTTTAATAGGTAATCCTGGTTGTTGGGAAAGACTCCTGCCACCACACATGCAAAGCAGAGACAGAGGNTTAGTTAAGCGCTTTTTCACTACCTCGGAGTGGTTCCTGTCCTTACTCCTGACCACGTGGGGATTTTGCAATCCCCTCCATACTCCGGGAAGTCTGGGGAAATAGATGGAGTGGGCTCCCCCACAAAGCTGTTACCTGGTACCACAGTGTCCTTTAAAATCATTCAAGAGAAAAACCAATATAGCAATCTATTTTTTTTTAATTCNTTTCATTTTAATAGGTAATCCTGGTTGTTGGGAAAGACTCCTGCCACCACACATGCAAAGCAGAGACAGAGGATCATCTAGGCTACATAACGTGGAAAGGGAAACTTCTGGAGACAAGATCACCACTGTAACACCTTCCAAAGGACCAGAGACTTTATAATTCAACTTTACCTGTGTCTTTTATGTACGGGTTTTCCCCTGTTTAGATTGTAACCGTTAGAAACCCCAAACAAGTGACCATAGAATGTTCCTTTCTCACGAGGTATCCAGCCCCACTCCCCTCCCGACGTTATTGGATGTATCACCTGTCACTCCCCATTCCTGGGCTTCCACTGGGTTTTGGTCCTCCTGCTCCCATATTGGCCCCTGTGTCCCCCAAACCACACCACTCCCCTTGAACCCTTACCCAATCACATTCTACCTCCCAAACCCCACCCGAAGACCTTAAATACCCTTGAGTCAATTAGTTAAGCGCTTTTTCACTACCTCGGAGTGGTTCCTGTCCTTACTCCTGACCACGTGGGGATTTTGCAATCCCCTCCATACTCCGGGAAGTCTGGGGAAATAGATGGAGTGGGCTCCCCCACAAAGCTGTTACCTGGTACCACAGTGTCCTTTAAAATCATTCAAGAGAAAAACCAATATAGCAATCTATTTTTTTTTAATTCCCATCTTAAATGATTGTTATCACAGATTTAAATGCACTTTAATATATATAACACAACACCACTAACTGCAATGTATGACAACAGAAGTGTGATATTTCTTCTTTTGAGATGGTAAGGATCAACCTACTACCTGGGAAAGGACTTTCCAGACTTGTGGAACAAATGAATCTGAAGCTATAAAATAAGATATATCACATGTAAAATAATAAAACTGTTTGGTTAGCTTCATCATTTAAGATCTGACAAACCTAAGGATTCTTCTTTCACACTGCTTTTTAATTTTTATCAAAAAAAAATTCAATTTTATCAACTTGATAGAAAAATTGTTGTAATTTTCCCAGAGAGGTTTCAATAGCATACTCCAAGGATATTTTCACATTATAAGAGGTACTGTTGAGAAGAAGTTCAAAGACAATCTAACAGAAAAAAGAGGAACCACTCATGACAGAAAGTTAGATGATTATGGTTCAAAACATCTTATAATAGAAAAATCCGTTATCTTGAGGCTCTTATTTTTATAGAGGTAAATCACTTGTAATATTCCTGGCATTTAAATTGTCACATTAAAACTTACTTGATTTACATGAGACTAGGAGAGTACTTGAGTGAAATATCCTACTGTCTTTCCTTTCACTTCCTTGGGTGTTGATTCCTTAACAGTTTGCCTACAATGAGACATAAATTCATATATTTGAAGTGCATAAAGATGAGATAACCTTTGGTGTGACTCATTTGGGCCATTCATATGCTTCTTTGAGCCAAACCCAATTGAATTAAAAATGCATCAGACTGAAAGAATTAGATCTGGTACATCTAAGCAGAACTAGGAAATGATGAAAAATTGAGAAAATTCATATAAAGAGAAAATTCATATAACTGCCTCCTGTGTTGAAAGAAAGGTAAAACTGCATAATAAATTTGAAAAGTAACCAGGGCTATAGAAATGTAAAAGAAGCAGTTGATTTTTACTGTTCTGGCTTCTTTTCCTAACAGGAATAGGGTTTTTTGGTTCTTGAAGTCCAGACCATGGTCATTTAATGAAATTATTTCTTTAGACTATTAGACTGAGTTAAATATAAAAATTCCATATTAATGACATAGATGAACAAAGTCACTTTTATACAGTGTCATTTAATATGATGTTAAAATCCAGCAAATTCCATGTGCAAAGTAAAATCTGCATTATATGTAGCCTTACAGAATGTGTTACAAGAGCTAAGCATTGCTAGTGAAGAGGAATGTCATAGGCTATGTGCAAAAGTCAAAATCTAACTCAACTGGCCAGTGTAAAATCAAAGACAACTGGGCACTCTGTGTGTGTGTGTGTGTGTTTTAAACTGCATAATTATCATTCATGGACAAGCAGGTGTATTACTCTTACTTGAATGGGATTTTGATCTGGGTGTTAGGTTGGATAAAATGTCAGGCTTCTAGGTACAATTCCAAATCATCTTCTGGCTGTGTTTTGCTTAAATTTGCCTTTCTTTTATGAAGTCCTAAGTATGGAGCTCTAGGTGATCTGCTTCTAGGAAATTGAAAACTGGGACTAAACTGAACATAGATTTTCAAAACTGTTGTTTCAGGCAACAGTAATAACATTCACTTCAGGTAACAGAAGAGTTTGGCAAAAAAACCCAAATGGTTACTAAAAAGCTTTTTCATAAACCTTCATAAAACAGAGAACCATTATGAAGAAAAATAAACATAGGATGTTCAAACTATGAAACCAAAGTTCCATACATTCCTAAAACAAAGATATAACCAAACAAATTACCAAAAAGAAAAAGGGAGGCATTTTCATTAAACAGACAAAAAACCTCCAAGTTTGTTATGTAAGAAGCAGAATTTGTTGGATTTCTCTTGTAGCAACTCAAGAAGACATTAGGCTTGGGGCTTTTCATATGTTTTATTGTAAAATTATATGACACAGATATTGAAAATCATGCTCTGCATAGGAATTCATTTTATATGAATTTCCCCCTAGGTAATTGTACAAAAGGGAGCTCAATAAAACAAATAAATAATCTAATATTCAGCTGATATGTACTCAACTTGTTTGTGTACAGTCTGTCATTGCATCATAAATTCTAAAATGTAAAAAAACCTACCATATCAGTAAGTAATAATCAGATTTTTAAGGTCGTGGAAAAATTTACCTTGCAGACCTTTGAATTATGATTTTTAAAAAATCTATTAGATTATTAATCTAAACATGAATTTAGTTGTTGTTTTGCAAATAAGCTTAAATAGTAACATGCAGTCCTTTGAATCACAGTGTACTGTGATTAATCTTCCAAATAGTAATTTTGTCAATTTGGGATTTTCATTAAGTATACATTACATTGTACTGTTGAATTTGAAATTTAAATTCAGGAAAAAAAAAGCCATTTTTTAAGATCAAGTTTCTTGTAAAGCAACTGAATACTATCATACTGTGACATAAAATAACATAAGCTATGCCTCAATCAGTTTATGCCTAGTATTAGAAGGTGCTCAGTCATCAGAAACACACACTTTTGATAAATGTAATGAGTCCAACAAGCTAACACCTATGCAGCAATGTGTTAGCTTCATTCGTTTGTGGAATTGATTATAGGATGTTGTTACCTTAAATAAGAGACGCTTGATTTGATGACCTGGAATAATGAGGTTGCATTAAAGTACAAGGAATTAGTATGATAAAATGGCAGCAAAGAAATCTCCAGAAATTCTAGATGCAGATTTAATCCTGTTCTCATTTATATCCCATTGATGAAATTAATGTAAATTCCTGCAAGATCTGATTACCCTATGTGAAGCATGAAAATGAAATGCAAAAGTTGCAATTAATCAAGCTTTCATATCAGAGAAGAAACATAAACAATACAAATAAAGTGGTTCTAGAACAGTTTTGCTGTACTTTTTTTTTTTCTTTTCCCTCTGTTGTGGCCTTTCAAGTCCTGTTGCCAATTTTCTTCCTATGAGTTATTCAGCTAAAAATAAAAGTGTCAGGAAACAAATAGATTTTAAGCAGTGTGGAGAAACACAACAGGATATCTGTGTAGAACTCCCTGCAGCTTAGATACCTTTACATGGCTTGGTGCTGTTCTGTCAGGATCAGAAACAGGTGGTCTGGAGTTACAATCACACCTTGTGATGGTTGTTATTTGTTCTGTACTTCTTCTGAAGAATGTGTGACACCAAAGAAAATTAAAAAAAAAAGACTGAGTTCTACTGTCCAGAAAGACACTTCATGAATACATTATTAACTTTACCTTTTTTTCTGAGTTGACAGTCCAGATCAGAATTTTACTCTCAGCCATGCACCATGATCACAAATGAAACACAATATGATCTAGCTTCTCAGATTTTGTATTCAGTTTTCAGAATACGTAGACAGAAGATGGAGTTAACGTAAGGTGGATAATTCTCCCCTCTCCTCAACACAGGGTAGTCTCTCTGATTCCTATCACCAACCTCTGAGGAGGAAACAGGCAGAACTCTCTGATGCCACCACCTCCCACCATCTGCTTCTGCATCCCATACATATGTTGCATGCACTCCCTTGCTGTGACCTGCTTCCTCTTCTACTGCAGCACTCCTAACCCCTGCCTACACCCCAGCTGTTTCCAAAATGCTGTCAGCTCTTTCCTCCCTCTCCCATCTGGCAAGAAATGGCTCATGAAAGTCTGGGTTTGACTGCAGAGTAACCAGGTAGTACATGGAGGCTCAACAAGCATGTGGTTAAAACAGAACCCATCAGTGCACATCATAACCTTTCCTTTTCAGCAGCAACTGTTGCCAAATAACACAAAAAACACAGGTGTTTTGAAAGTCCTTCCACTGTCAAATGTAGCTGAAACAGTTAATTCTTCAAAAGTTGCTGAAAAGTACTGACAGACAAAATGGTCATGAAACATATTTCTCAGGAAACCAAGCTAAAAACAAGATTACTGATTAATCTCACATTTCCTATCTCAAAATTATCCTGTAATTTTCTTACAAGGCCAATTTTCTCTTTTCTCAGCTCTCTCTATTGCCACTGTATTTGAAGGACCCTTTGTTTATTTTAGCATTATGTGTAATTCAGCTTTCAGTATTTCATCTTTTCCTGCATTTATCGGTTTAACTTCTGCATATTTCTTTTAGGTTCTATTCTTTACTATGTCATGTGTATATATTTTTAACACCCTTCACTTCTTGCTTGAACTGCTCTTTATATCACCTTACTTAATCATGTTGGCCTTTTCCAACCTTTTTGCTGTTTAAATTTAAACAGGAATGGATTTCAATTGCAGTCTGTTCAAGTATTTCTTAAATATTTACCACTTCTCCTCAGTACATTTGCCATGCATTATAGAATTTCTATCAAAATCACCAAGGGCATTTTGCATTCTTTCAACTCAACTTTTCCAGAGGGCAGGAAAAAAAACCCAAACCAAACCAGAACAAAACATTCTAAAAGCCCTTGTGTAATTTTTAAGTGCTTACACTCTCTTGATTTCAAAATTCATTAATGTTGTATTTTAAAATCCTAATATCCTTTGTCTTGAATTTTCTATATTTGTTGTTACTTTTCAACTAAAATCTAATTCATGAAGGTCAAAAACTCAAATCGCCTGCATTTTGTCCTGACTGTGGTGCTGTTGAATTTAAATAGCAAAAACCCTAGCATTTTTCTCTATAAAACCCTAGTCCATACTCACTTGAAATTTTTTTATTAACTACTCCTAAATACCCTATAGAGTATATCAAGATTTATATCAATGTACTTGCAGTGTAGTTGCAGGTGCTTTAAACTGGGAAAAAAATGATAAGGCCATAGTTGATTGTGGAATCGATGTGGAAGTATGAAACAAAATTATGAAGTCTAAAAGTCAACTATTACTTCTTTGTCAAAATACATAATATTTTATAAGCATGATTTTTTTCTAGTTGGTTATTGAGGCCTCTCTCATTCTCTGTGTACAGAAATACCTTCTTTTCACAAACCAGACAATGAGTTACAGTAGTCTGTAAGGCATTTTTCACTTACTATGCAATTTCTCTGTTGTGTGCATCTGTTAATCTTCCTCTCTCCATGGCTTTAATACAAATGTCGTGAAGATTCATAATTCCTTGAAAGTAAGAGGAATTGTATATGACCCTGCATGAGGCTCATGGACAACTCTGAACTTCTGTGTGAAAGCAAAAGCCCTTGAAATGTGTAGAAAATGTGTCAAAAGGATTTGCACTTGATTATGAAATAATTCTATACTGTTAAAAATCAAATTGAACAAGTTACAGTGCCCCCTATTTGCATTCCATCAGAGATTGGCTTTTCTGTATTCATAAAGTTCTACATGATACATTTTGGGGTTTGTGCACACTGAATTTATATTCTTATTTAAGTTAATTAAATGGTGAGTGTTGCCTCAAGGATCCAGAAAGTAAAACCAAAGTCCTGGACTCATTGCAGTGTCTGAGGCTCGTTTCACTTGCTCAGAAAGGACAGGGTTTGGATGTTTGTAAAGTCCCAGATTCATTTTGTACTCTGCACAGGTTAAATCAGTATGTGTAAGAGTGTTTTCCAAAGCTCTCAGGTATTTTAGGATGGCTTGATTTTGTGCTTTCCTGTGAAGCCCCTGTGGCTTCAGGATAGGTATTATAAATATGAACACAAAAGAACATTATTTAAAGTTAATTTCACAATACAAAGTACTTGTTAAATCTTTCTATATCTTCTCCTTCCAGAATTTTATGTTTTGTAACTTAGACATGTAAAAAAAAAAAAAA
>VWZF01002489.1:5246-20320 GCA_013396755.1 Sclerurus mexicanus
ATTGACTGACCCCCGAGTGACCGACCCACCAACTGACCCCAAGGGACTGACCCATTGCCCCCCCACCCTGAGTGACTGACCCACAGCACCCAGACCCACTGAGTGACCACCAGGTAGCAGACCCACCACCCCCCCAAATGACCGGCCACCCCCGTGTCCTGCAGGTCCTGGGCAAGGTNCCGTGTCCTGCAGGTCCTGGGCAAGGTGTATGCAGTGCTGAGCGATGCCAACCAGCGTGCCCTGTATGATGAGACTGGCACCGTGGACGAGGAGGCCGAGGCTCTGCGGGGTGACCGTGACTGGCTGGAGTACTGGCAGCTGCTCTTCAAGGTGAGAGCGGCGCTGGGAGTCGGAGAAACCCGACATTGTTTGGATTTTTTATGTGCTTTCTCTCGAACCCTTCTGGTGAGCGAGCCCTGTCACTCAGGAAGCGTCACCTCTTTGCTGCAGGTCACCGTGAAAGACATCGAGGACTACCAGAAGCGCTACAGGAACTCAGAGGAAGAGCTGGCTGACGTGAAGGCAGCCTACCTGAACTTCAAGGGTGATATGGATCGAATCATGGAGAACGTGATGTGCGCGGACTACACGGACGAGCCGAGGATCCGGGCAATGATCGAGCAAGCCATCGACACCGGGGAGCTCCCCTCCTACAAGGCCTTTGTGAGGGAGTCGAAGCAGAAAATGATGTCCAGAAGGAGGCGGGTAGGTCGGATCGACTGTTTCCCACAGCCTTTTAATCCCCAGGGATGCTGTTCCTAAAGTGCTTGTCGCAGGATTGCTGAGTTCTACACCTTGCTCAGCGTCTTGGCCATTCACGTTTGGTCACCTGTGTTCATCACACAGCCCAAATACTTGTGGAAGGCTTTTTTTGCTTCTTTATTTCATTGTTATACACAATGGCTTATTACAGTTTAGCATGTCCGTGTGTTTATCTACAAAGCTGTGAGTTGCTGGAGTTAACACAAAAAAACCCAAAACAAGTGGTGAAAATACATTTTGCTTGAATTTTGGCAGGTGTGAAACTGTTCTGGACTAGATGGACTCTTGTCCAAACACTTTGTAGAGTGTTACATGCGCATCACAGTAACCTTTAAGTTAATGTAGTATCTGCTAAGAAAAAGTGGGTGAGGAAACAGCGATAGACAAACATCACATTCAGTGTTGTGAAAGAGCACAAAAGCTTCTTGCTCTGCTAAATGGTGGAACCAGAAGGGGCTTCCTTTGCCTGATTCCTCATCTGTGGCCAAACTTGGAAACCCTTTGTGTTTCTTGCAAGCTCTTTGTATGCAGATTCCAAAATGAGCGTTTGGTAACTCCTGTAAGACTTGGTCAGATAACACATAAAATACTTCTTAAAAAAAACCCCCTGCTTGCTCTTTTAGGCAGAAAAAGAAGCTAAAGAGGCAAAAAAGACTAAAGAAGAACTGGGCCTTGGTGGAGAAAATGATTTGCAAACACTGATTCAGGTAAGGCTCTTTCTGTTTGTTGCAGGTAATTGTGTTATGGCTTATAATTGTGTTTTCCCTGAGTGTCTTCAATCTTGGATCCTTGCAACTCTTCTGAGTTCCTGAGGTTAAAATCTGGCCTTAATATTAACCATGTACTTTAATTAATAGACTATATTTTATTCCCTGTGTCTTTAAAAATGAACAAAATTATTGCATGTGCACTCAAAATACTTCTAGTTTTAGGCAGAGTGTTAATGATGGTACTAAACTTTCTGAGACTGTATTCCCTGCTTAATGTATTCAAAGATTTTACGTAGCTACCAAGCTGTGATAGAATAATCTGTGTTGGGAAGTGACAAAAGCTTTGAATCTGGTTGGTTTTCTTTTCCCCCTCCCCAGCGCCGAAGCAAAGATCGAGAAAGGGAAATGGATGACTTTTTGGCCCAACTGGAAGCAAAATATGGGAGTAATGCTAAGAAAGGAGGAAAGAAGACTGCAGCCAAGAAAAGAAAGACATAAGAACGGCGTAGGCTGAAATACTGGGCTTTGTTTTGTATGGCAATGTGGATTTGGGAGGGTTTCGGGAGTTTTCTGGGCTCCTGTTTTGGACTGTGTGCATTGACTCGCTGTGGCTGGGAGGCACCACAAGGAGGACAAAGGATTCCTGTTCCAAACCCTTTGGGTGCTCTTCAGTTAAGATCCATGTGTGCTATTCACACACTCCTATACCAAGCCCCCTCCAGTTTTTAAATGTCTCTGCACATCAGCTCAACAGGTGTTTTTCAGATATTCCAGTAGTTTTATATGGTTTGGAAAATTGCAGATTTAATAAACAAGAAGTTTTGTGGGGTTTTTTTGCAGAGTTCTGTGCTGTTGCTTCCCCAGCTCTCTCTTTACATTTTCTAAACAAACTGATGGTGTTGATTTTTCTGATTTCAGTCAAGTGGATCCTGCATGCTTCCAGAGTGGATTATTTTTCAAAGGCTTAGGAATAAGGAGGTGAACACTTTGGAGTTGAAGGCCCTCATTGCTTCAACACCAGCACTGAGGGAGCTTCCCAGGGGAAGCCAGAGGTAGATGGTCACTCTGTTCCCTTTAACCTGTCTGCTCTCAACAGTCACCCTGATTCTCAGAGAGTACAGCATATCATTGTGTGGGATAACACGGGGCTTGAAGGTTACTTTCATTCCACAGAATAAATAACAGTGCAGGGTCAGTCTCTGGTGTCAACAATCTGTACAGAAAACAAAAATGGGCCCTAGGAGGAAACTGCTTCACTTTTTAAAAACACACTGTCTCCCCTGAGCTGTAAAACACTACATTATGTTACCAGAAGCCTATCAAGCTTATTTGTCTGCTTTTGTAACCCTTGTGCTACAGAAAACTCACTTGGTCCCTGAGGAATGGCACAGATACAAATGGGATGCTTAGCTCCAGTTTGCCTGACAGAACTGACACACTGTACAACAATCCAGCAGTCTCAACTGTTAAGAGAAATTGTATTTTGAAACGGCTTGGTGAGTAGAGGCCTCTGGTTAGCATCAATTTCTCTCTGCAAACTTAAGAGCTTTAGATTGAGCACAGAGCTGCTTTTTTTTAACTTTGGGAAATGCAAAGGCAAGTTAACCCAGTTACATCTGCAGTTCCCTGGTTTTGATTAAAGCATGCTTGGATCAACTGGACTCAAGATCTTCAATATTGATTAAAACTTATTAGCTGATCTGTAGGTAACAGCCTGGAGTGGGGAGACAGGGGAGCCACTTCTGAAGAATACTGATGAGGTTTTTTTCCATGATGAACAGTAATTTGAAGAATAAGAAGGAAATTTAGGGGAAAACGTGCTCTTTAATAGGACTAGAAAGTAACAACTGTTTTTGTGCAGTGTCATCACTTTGTTTAAGTACAGCCAGTGATAATCCTCACCATGTTTTTACACTTTACTCTGTTTGGGAGTAAGACCTTCAACTAATCACTTATTTTGAGAAGCCTGTACTTAATGGGGGTTTTTTCTTTTATCTGGAGACTTCAGGGGCAGCTCCAGCAAACACCTCCTCCAGGTCTGTCACACGGTGCAGACACAGCTGCCAAAAGCTCCACTGCATCTGTGGCTTCAGGAGTGCAGGAGTCTTGTGTAACCCCAGGTATTTTAGAAAGGGAGAGACTGAGCCGTTCTGTGAAATTACCATAAAACACCTCAGCAGGGAGAAACACAGTGTGTTTTCTTGCAGTGCTGTCTGAAACCACTGGTAGTCAGAGGGTCCTTGTTGCCTGTTAAACCTTGGAAGAGGTGTAAGGTTAATGTAACTCAGGGAGTTACTTGGTTTTACACCCCTGTGTTCAAATAGTAGTTGTGTGCTGCAACTACTACAGCATTCACCCCTTGTCTAAGTCGAGTTGTAGAAGCAGAATCAAGTGCAGTGCTTGCTTTTCCTAGTACAATATTGCTTTAGACATGTTGAAACATATAAATACAGCTTAAAAAAATTTAAATCACTACTTCTATGGAAGGTCTGGTTAACCTTCTGTGGAGCTGATGGAAAAATGAGCAGGTTCTGCAGTCCCTGCCTGTAAGGACATGAACCCATCACAAACCTCATGGGAAAACAGCAGTGACTGAGAGTGTTTGCTGGATTTCCTAGGAGTTGGGCTTTCCTGGAGTACCTGCACCCTTCCACTGGAGTATCACTTTCTCTACGGGTAGAAAGTGGAATGTGTGAGTGTACCCCATCTAATCTTTGGCAGCTGCTGCTTAGATTTATATAAAAATAACTATTTGTAAGGAAGGGTGTTTGAAAACTCTCTGTAAACAACGTTGACCGTGCTGGGAATGAGAGGTAGTTCATCAGTCTCCAGAGATGGATGGATGGATGGATGGATTGGATATTCTCCATGGCACCTTAGAGCCCCTGTTTGCTTTTTGTGCCTGATCCACTTCGACTGTGGCCTTGCACAGACCCACGTGGCAGAAGACCTAATGAACAGAGATCACAGACAGCTTCAAGACTTCTGGAAGGTATTAAAACTAAGTACCAAATACATCTCCTTTAGCTTAAAGTGCCTTGTTTTGGTCTTCTTATTCTAATGCATGGCTATCAACTGCGTTACTTATAGCTTCCAAGAGGGGCAAAGTTGGTGCTTGCCAAGTTGCTGCACTGCAGGGAACTACTATATTCCTTGAGATTTCAGCAACATTCGGGACTGCAAAGTTCTGCTAATTTCAGGGGTTTTTTAATTAATACAAGAGTTGCAAACCTAATCCTGCATTTTTTGGTGGGGGGAGCAGGTATTTATTTTAATGTCAGTAGGAGCCCCTCCTTGCTTGTTTAAAAACAAATTACTTCAGTTTAGTGCCTTTGTTAAACTCAAATTACCTCTCGTAACGCTTACATTAGTGGTAGGAGGCCATTCAGCCTTGAAACAAGCTAAAAGACCCGCTCATGTGCTCTAATAATCACTCATTTACTTGCTGCCTTAACCTTTGCAGCTTCCATTAATTTCTGTAGCCTCAGTCCTATTGTGTCAACATGTTTTTGTGGGGGAAATTCTGAGGGCTCCATAAGGAATGACACAGTACAAGCAACTCTGATTCCAGAGGATGCATGCGAATTGTACAGTTCCTGGCTTTAAAATATATTTTGAGTTGATCTAATACATATCAAGTACAGATCTAGTAGAATCCCTTCCAGATACAGTGCAAATAAGTTTCTTTTGGACATAATGCAATTTTTTTTGGTTGTATAGTTGAGCAGAAGTTAAAAACCCTTGGACAGAAAGTAGATGTTGCTGTTTCTGTTTTAGCTGGCAACTCCTGCTTTTAACTTTGACACTGAGAGGCACTGGGGTTGATTTCAGTAAGGTTCCTGAAATGATTTAAAATACTTGGTGGTAATTAAAAATAGCCAACAAACTGCACCCAACCATACTCTGGAATAGAGTAGAATATGGGAAGGATAAAACCCCTATAATGGAAAATTAAAAACATGAATAGAACTTCGAAAAACCTCCTCAGTGCAATTACCTGTAGGAATGTATCCCTGTAGGAAATACATCCCTGTCCCAAAAGCTTTGCTTGATCTTCCTAAATCCTGTGGCTGAGGAACATACCTGGACCTGTTGATGCTCTGCTTGTCCAAGACTGATTGCTGTAATCAATAACAGTGCAGGAACGGCGGCGCTGGGAATCTGGCTGAAAAAACAGGGAAAATTTTAAACACAACTTAAATACAAACTACTTAAACACGTGTGTTTGCTCATTGGAAGATGTTGGGAAGATCTAAGTGAAGCTTTAAGTTTAAGGAGGGTTCAATCAACTTTAGGAGTAGAAAATACATTTTTCTAATGCTTATTTAGAATAATCACTAGGCCAGTTAAAAACCTTCTGGGAGCTGTTCTGTTTCAAAGGAGATTTCAGAAAGTGTGTACTCTCATAACTGCTGAGTAAAGGATGTTGAGTTATACACAGAAACCAATCAAGCAGCTCTTTAAAAGCTAATGCTGAAATTGTAGCTTTGAAAGCTTAGATAAAAATCATTTGTTGGATAGGACAAGGTATCAGTAGAGTAGGCATTCATTAAAACATAATATATAAATATTTGGTACTGAAACAGGCTGGATGTTGATTAAGGTTAATTCACAAAGCACCCTGAGCAGCAATTAAGACTGAGCTGGTATAATTTGCCATGCTTTACCAAGGATGTGGTAGGCCTGGAGAAAGGATCAGGTAGGAACAGCTTACCAAGGATGTGCTGGTTGTGTTAGGCCTGGAGAAAGGATCAGGTAGGAACAGCTGCTCCTGGAGCTGCTGGTGAGTATCTTCATGTGTTGTTACACTGTGAGCACGACTTGAGCTCCCTTGAGGTTTCTGCAAGGAAGAGTAACACAGTTATGGCTTTTTTCTTGTTGCAGCACTACCTTGGCAATCCTTAGCCTAGGAAATAAAGCTGATTCTCCACATGAATCTTTTTGCACCTAGTTATGAGGAGGGAGACATTCTGGCATGAGTGAGAATTAAGCATGCAATTGTGGGTGATGCTGTTAGAACTTCTGTGCATCTCTTTGACTCGCTGTCTCAAGATAACAAATAAATTGGAACTCTGGGGCTTGGTAGTTTGACCAGCAGTGATGACACCTGTAGACTATTCATTACCAAAATGGAATTGCTGTGCCTCTTACCATTTGCCTCTGGGATCCCGAGGTGCTCCCACGCTCTGCCACGCTGGAGGTGGCAATGGGGGGTAGGGGATGATTTCGGTTCAGCAGCAGTGGGGAGGGTGAGCTCAGCTGCTCCTGTGCAGGCAGCCTGGAATGCAGCAGCAAGAATAGGAAAAAACCCTCAGTTTATATGTTTGGCACTTGGAAAGGTATAATATTGTCAGTTTATTTGGCCTTCTGGAGCAGCTGCTCTGTAAGAACACCTTAGAAAAGCTGCAAAACTTAATCTGCATTTTAAAAAAGACTGTCCTAGTGCTATCTACATACATTTAAAAATATATGGGAATAAAGGGGGAGGTGTTAGTATTTGTTAGAATGATTGAAGCCTGAGGAAAGGGAACAGAAGCATAAAATACTGGAAGTAGGAACATCAGTTGTGAAGGGACAAGGAATAAATCTCTAAACAGTATGTGACAAGAAAATAAGAGACTGGATGAGTTTATAGGTAAACTGCAGAACTAAAAGGAAACCACCCATTTTCAACACATGGACTACAGAGGTGTATCAAATCCTGCACTGTTTCCTCATACCCTGTGGTCCCTGTCAGGGCTTCAAAATAAAATGTTTTAGATGTGATTGAGGGTTCACTGAGTTTGTTAAGAGCCTTTTGATCAGTCAGATAACCTATTTTAACATCCTTAGAGCCCAGTCTGGGCTAGGATAGCAACGTGCAGTTTGTCTTCCAAGAACTGTAGACTTTTAAAGTCCAAGAGATGGTGGTGTTGGCTTTGCTTGCACTGGGCAGGCTGAGGTGCAGAACTACCCATGTATGTGCGTGAATCGCTGACTCCCAGCACCTCAAACATCAGCTTTAGCAGCTCGGTGCTTTAATGGGCACTTCATCTCTTTAACCAAATGCTCTGCGTGCCCATCTGCATGGTTTTTCATGCCAGCTGGGCTCTCTGGACCTGCAGGGAGAGGCTGGGCTGGGGACCTACAGCCGTGCTGCCCTGTCGGCATCATCCCCGGAGCGCGGGGTGCTGCTGCGGGGCTGGCTGCTGCAGATGGGGTGCAGGGTCCGGGGAGGGACGTTTCTCCTTCTTGTGGAGCGGGGCAGGGATGATGTGCTGAGCTCCAGAGCACGATTGGACCACATTTTGGTGGAGACGATGGAGCTGGAACCCGGCCGTTTGTCATCCAGGTCCCTGAGAGAAGAGTGAAAGGGAGATGGTCAGCCTGACTCTGTTAGCAAAGTACTCGCCAGCACGGGGCATTAATCACAAAATGCATGGACAGAAATTATGTGTTTTCATTTGTAACAGAACTATATACTATATAGTCCTGTTTCACAGAGGGCAAATGAACTCACAAACAAGCAGGAAAACAATTGAGAATGGCTTTCCCTGTTTATCTCACAAAGTTTTGGGTTGAGTCCCTCTTACTGTGAGAGGGCTCTACGTTATTTACAGCAGATGATCTGTAACTCTTACAGTGTTTTCTCCACCACAGGCAGGTTCCTCTGGTGTAACTGGATCCCGTGGATCACCATCAAGCCATTTAAATTACGCTGGGAGCCACTGCTTGGCCCTTGAGAGAGACTGACCTGAAATTTTAAAAAAATAAGTAAGTAAACCACTGCTTGGCAGAGATATACACATGTATTTACATATTTTGTGTATAATTTCAGAGGAGAGTCGCTAATTCCTTCCATGGCATCCAGATACAGACTCAGTTACGTTATTTCCCTATCTAAGACAGGCATCTTAGCAGTCCAAGTTTTGCAAATGATAGTGCTTAGAAAATGTATCCTAACACTTCATATTTTCCAACTGAGCAGCTCATTTGCATGACAGGATCTTCCAACAATGACCATAATGTGAAGCTTTACAAAACTTGATTTGGAGTGTATGTTGACATTTAAAGTCAGGAGCGGGTCTGCAAATACAGACTGATCTGAAAAACCATCAGATTCCACCCACCACAACAACAGGAAACAGAAAAGAGCAGAGCTTTAATCCCTCTAGGATACATACTTGAGGTGCTTTTCTCCTCTTTTTGCTTTTGCGGCCACATCTGCGTTTTGGGCACTACACACACAGGAAGGGAAGACGAGGAACAGGCAGGTGTGGAAATAAAGGAGAGAGAAATGACAGAGCTGAATTAAAATGGAATAAACAGGTAACACTCTGGTGCTCACCACTCCAGGAGCAGATCATCTAAAGCAGATTATGCAGTTAAATTCAGTGTCTGAGAAAACTGGTTTAGAACTACACTGAGATTCGTGCCCTATTGCCTGATGAATTAACTGTAGATGTTTGTGAGAACAGCAGCCCCCACACACAGTCCTCCATCTCACCACTAAGGTCAATTATTATTAAATTGTACAGAGAGAACTACATCATTAATCAACATGGTTGTCCTATACATACATAAAATACTAAGTTGTAAAGAGAAAAGTAGGAATTAAAACTTGCAACTGAGTAATAACAGGACTTAGGTGTCAGAAAGGACAGCCAGCACTCACGCAAAGTCCAGAGTTGCTTTGTACCTAAACATAACCCGGGGACTGATGTCCTCCAGTGTGTTTGCTGAGGTAACACTGTATTGATCCATCCCTGCACAAAGCAGCTGGCTAAAAATACTTACCACAGTGGAGGTCACCGAGGGCATTTTTGTGTGTGGCACACGAGGTAACAAGGCTGGCAGAGGATGGAGCTGCAAAGGGCTTCTAGCATCTGCCCTCAGTGTTTCTACTGTTATGATGTTCTTCTCATCATCTGTGCAAAGCAACAGAGGATTCCTGTCAGTACAGGCTGTTGGCATTGCTAGTCGTGGACAGTGCTACGAATGCAAATGTTTATAGAGAGTCCTCTGCTAAATCTACTGAAGGCGTGTCTCACACTGTCAACAAAATTACCTTTTTATTTCCACTGAAGGGATCATCCCCAAATACGTCCTTGCAAAATGACCTAACTGAAACCCCCTCTTCAGTCCCCACTGTTAATGTGACCCTTACCAGAGGCTGACCCTTCCCAGTGCCTGCAGATCAGTTCTTCCATGCAGCCCAGGACTTCGCTCCACATGTCATCAAACACAAAGGTGAGCACGGAATCCTTGGTGCAGGAATATGGAGAGACAGGAGGAAAGCCCAGTTTCCTTGTGCCAGAGGGCAGGCCCATTTTCCTCCCGTGCAATTCCTCCTCCCTGTAAAAATGTAAGCACTCCCTGCACCACAAACACGTTTTCTTTCTTTCAGTTCTTCCACCGACCTTCCACCGAGTCAAAAATAACTGAGACAATTGTTTTATTGCTGCACACCCTGGTTTCTCTGTACAGAACAACTATAAATGATACCTTGCAAATAATAAATAATTTACCAACGAGATCAAAGTCCCATTTAAAAATAGATGTTAATAGGGTGATATTTCTTCATCACATTGTTAGGCTCCCTGTCTAATGTCACTACAGAATCCTGAAGACCAGAGATGATATTATTTGCTGCAGCAATGTCTCTCTGACCTGGTCAAAGCAAGACACAACAATTTAAATTTAATGGTCCATGCAGCTAAGTAGCTTTAATTATTAAAACCAATTAAGTAGTTAGGAACTGACAGTACCCTCCAGAGTCCTTACCCAGGCCACATGTTCATATTGTTGGGCTGAATAAAGTAAAGAGGCAAAAAGATAAAAATAATGGTAATGGTTTCTTGGTGACCATCAAATCCACTCTAGTTCTTTAATTACCACTGAAAAATCTGGAAAGGTACAATTCCACCCAAAATGCCTGTGCAAAACCAAGGCAGCAGACTGCCAGTGCATAACAAACAACAATGAACTGAACTTAGAATAAAGAATAAATGGTGTTTAAACAAGCTTTATTAAATATGCAGGCTTTTAGTTACGATGGGGTGAACTATTCAAACTGAGCACAAAAATGGATGATACGAAAGATGAACAAAAAAAATAATAAATTGCCCTAGGGAAGGGGTTGGGAGAATTCCCAGTGCCCTGGCAACTTCAGGCCTCTGAAAGTTCTCTAGAGAAAAAATATTAAAAAATACAAGTTCCTCAAATATGACAGGAACCCCAGGACACTGTTTGCTGTCTTAATATTCAATACCTACACATCTCTGTGGTCAAATGCCAAATATTCCTCCACTATGCCTTCGGAGAGAATCACTTCCTCTTCCCCTTCATCACTCTCTGAGGAACACAAGGTCGGAGACTTGGAGGGGTCAGCCTTTTTGTGAACAGGAGTAACAAAAAGAGGGACCTTCTTGCCAAAAACACTAAATCTGAACAGGTGACAGTTTTCAGAAAGCAGAAATGAAAATCAGTTGTTATTCCACTTCAAATAACCGAGAGACAACATGATAGTTAAGGCCAAGGGAGACCAACAAATTACTCATTACTGGAAAAACTTTTGCTTTGGATATTTTTTAATTCTTGCTTTGGATATTTTTTAATCCTTGCTAAGCAGCCTGAAACTTCAAGAAAAAAAAATCAGCAAGCATTCTGAAACATTAAATAATAATAGTACTAACGTAGTGCTTTGTATTTTTGAAGTTCTATAAGAATCTAACATATACATATATGATTATGTATATGATTAACAATAAAACCAGCTACAATACATATATATTCTTAAGAAGTCAGCAGCAGCAAAGATACTTCTATTTACTGACCAGCTCACTGTAGTCAGCAAAAAGCACAGCTACATAGCCTTATTATTCTGAATGCACTATTTTTAGTTGACAAGGCAAATAAAATGCGCTGTGTACAAAACTCAGCCTGGCTGGAAGGAGTCAGGCTGCACATTTTAAGAAGCAGAAAACAAAACTTCCCATTGCCTTGTTCACTTGAAGAGCACAAAATTATCTTCTCAGCTTGGCACGGCCTGGGCTCACCACAGGTACTTACCCATCAGAATCCTGTTCTGGAGGTGAACTTACATCTGAGGGAGCCAAAGTGCCCGAGGGAGAACTCGAGTACCATCCATACCCTTCATCCGTGGGCATCACCATCTGCTTCCCCACCACCCTGCCATGGCAGAGCAAAGGGTGAACATGTCAGGAAAAGGGATTATTGAAGGGTGTGAGGACAGCAGCAAATCCCAAGAATTCTTTTGGGAAGATGTGCAGTTTTCCTGGTGATTGTTTCAGTGCTTTCAGTTGCTTTCCCTAGTACAGGTTGCTTCAAGCCAGGTAAATACATCAAGAAAGTTTTGCTTGGCTTTTTAATGCTCTGCTAATTGTAAAAATTATGAATGTGGTCAAAACTGTTGAAGTGCACATAATGAAGACTTAAAATGTAAGTTTTCAGACAGCCATAAGGACTGCTGAACTAGCGAAGGAGGATTTTTACATGATTTTAAGTTTAGAGCTCTACAGTAGGAAAATTTGTTACGCTTAGCATAGCAAAATTCTATTTTCTACGGGAATTAAGGCCAAGTCAGTTGCAAATAGCAACAAACCTGTGTGAAGGAACCAAATGTGAGGTAACAGACTGTTTATTATTAACAACCAGAGTGATCTTTTTCTCTCCCTCTACAACATAACTGCATAAATCCACCCTGCTGCTAATGTTTTAAAAGCAACCGTGTCCATCCCTACCCTTTTTGTGAGGGCGTTGGCATTACTCTGTCCCTAAAATACCTGAGATGAGGAAAGCTGGATGTCCACTGCTGGCATTCTTCCCACAGTCCCTCCACATGCACATCTCCCTTCTGCTCATACAGAAGCTCATCAATTTGTCTGAACATCTGCTGAACTTGTTGTGTGGCAGCTTTATCAAACTCCTAGAAAGGGAAGGTATCCAGTAAATACCTAGGGAATGGTATTTGCAGGGCGGGTTGATTTTCTTTTTTATATATAGAATTGAAAATTTGGTTAAAGCTTAACAGGACTGCATAGAAAGATTTGAACTTTAAATACTTTCCTCCCAGAGGTGATGCAGACTGCCGTTAAGACTGATGGTGGCCACAGAAAAAGCTTACACTGACACAGCAGAAAAACTATTAAAACATCTTGAAGTATCCGTATTATTACATTAAGTTACAGCATCTAGTCATTTACATAAAAGCAACCAGAACAAGAAGGATAAAATTCAGTGACATTTTAATGCAATGGAAAAATTGTTGCTTGCAGTGCCCACAGACAAGAGCAAGACAAAAAGCAACAACCATGCAGACTGGTGGGAAACTGAAAGGACCTTTGTTACATGTGCTCATGCAGCCACAGAATGGGGTCACTTTTGGAGTCAATTTTGGAGTCATTTAAACCTAAACAACTCCATCTCACCTCACAAGAAAGCAACAGCACACTGGACTTTGGTAGATGGGGAATAAAACAACCATTTCTAAATGGAAGTAATGTTTTAGGGGCTTCCAGTATTTTGAGAAACATCCAAGTATGCAGAAGTTTGATAAACTCACACCAAGTGTGTGAAAGTCATCCCATCCTGTTTTGGATTTCACAGTAACAGCATTTATAGATACACTTATGCATTAAATTATTTGCATTTCCAAAATTCTAGATGGAAGTGCAGCATAATAATTGAGTAGTATGAGCCTAATGTGTTTTGAACTAAGAGAAAGATGGAAAGAGGTAAAAAAGATGCTCTTCCTGTAATCGCTATTGGGATTCACTGAGAGATCCAACCCTCACTTTTATCCTGAAGTGCCTTTGCAATGGTGTTTTGGATGTTTTTCTCCTCAGCGTGGTAGGCCTGCCTTGGATGATGGTGTTCTACTCACATCATAGCCCCAGGAGAAGACTGAGCTGTCTTCAGTGGAGGTGTCAGCACAGCTCTGACTGGCAGCCCCTGCATTCCCATGGCCAGCTGATTCCTTTGGAATTTCCAACTCCCTGAAACCCACACATTGAGCCAAAAATAAACAGTGAGCAATCAAACAAAGCCTGGTTGTACCAGAGCAGGTCTGGGCAATGTGTCACCACGAGTACCTGGAGATGTGGTTTTCAGCCCTAGGGGTGGCTGAGCACACCTGAGCTCCTGGCTCTGGCAGTGGGTGGTGCCTCAGGGCATGTCTTGGGAGTCCTTGTCTGGAAAAAACAAGCAGCAGAACTTGACATTACTCACAAGAAAAAACGTTTACAGAGTTCCCAAGAAGTTTTACAGGTATTTCTTTTCTGCTTTCTCAGGGAATGTGCATACATTTGTTATTATTAGAAGGCTAATTCTCGTTACTAAGGCTTTAGGTTTAAGATATCAAAATCAACTCTAGGATAAACACAGAGTTAAAGGTCTTTCCTTAGAAATCAGTGTCTTCCCTTAAATTTAAAATGCTGTGAATTGGTCTACAGCTCACTGAAAGAAGAGACAATGTTATCAACCCTGTAGGCGAATTAAACACAACAAGAGTAACCACCAAACTTCATGACCAGAGAAAATGGCCTGAAGTTGCACCAGGGGAGGTTCAGGTTGGATATTAGGAAAAATTTCTTCATGGAAAAGGTGGTCAGGTGTTGGAACAAGCCTTGGTGGAGCCACCATCCCTGGATTTGGCACTTGAGAACATGCTTTAGTGACGGACACAGTGGTACTGGGTTAATGGCTGGGCTCGATCTTAGAGGGCTTTTCCACCCTTAAGGATGCTGTGATTTTACAAAGCTGTGCACTGGCAAGTTGGGAGGAATAATTTCTGCTAGTTTTTTGTTTTGTCAAAGTTTGAATGTCAGGGAAAGAGGGACAAGAAAAGTAGCAGTAGTTGGAGACAACAAGAGGAGTACCAATGTAGGACACAAGCCCTGTACCAAGGAGCAGCTGAATGAGGCTTAAATAAAGAACTTCTCCCTCCAGTCATTTCTCTGCTGGCCAGAAACAGCAGAATGAAACGTAAAAAAGGCTGTAGCAAAGTTGTTAACTTCTAAAATGGATGTATTTGTTCCATACAAAATAAATATGTTTGCTACATACAAACACATTAAAAAAAAGGCCAACACATCAGTTGAGTCAGAACTGACCCAAAATTATTGTTACCAAAAGTTTGCACTTGAGGAATCAGAACTATAGTTATAGTCATATATTTCAGTATACTTATACTACATATATAAAAATATATATGTAATATGTATATATATATACTTGTATGTGCGTATCTATATACATATAAGTATACATACAGTTAAAAATATATCGGTATATAAATAAGTATATACACACACTTATAAATATTTAAGTGTATATACACTTACATNACACTTATAAATATTTAAGTGTATATACACTTACATATAAGTATATATACACTTAGAGAATTATATATACACATTTATATATAAACATTTTTATTTATATATGTATACATATATATACACAAATATATATGTATGTATGTATGTATATAGGCATAGTATAAGCAGGAGTTACAGGTCTTTGCTTCCACATGCCTTCCTGTGAACTGAACACCCTGTGAATAGGGCTGCGCTTCCCCGCGCGCAGGGACATCGCTGC
>VWZF01002490.1:0-13367 GCA_013396755.1 Sclerurus mexicanus
AGAGCCCTTGCAAATCTTGATTCACAAAGCCTAGCTGTGATGATTATGATAGTGATAGGATAAGGGGGAATGACTTAAAACTGAAATATGGTAGGTTTAAATTAGGTATTAGGAACAAATTATTCACTGTGTTTGTGGTGAGACACTGGAACAGGCTTCCAAGAGAAGATGTGGATGCCCCATCACTGGAAGTGTTCAAGGCCAGACTGAGTGTGACTTTGAGCAACCTGGTTTAGTAAAAGGTGTCCTTGTCCATGGAAGGAGTGTTGGAACTAGATGATCGTTAACATCCATTCTAGCCTGAATCTTTCTATAATTCTATGATTGCATGTAATTTCAAGCCATATATAATAGTACAGGTAAACTATTGATCCTAAAGTCAAGTATTGTAATCAAAACACTGTTGTCACTTCCACACTGAGTTTCATTCATTGCTACTATAGCACTTAGGAATATTTTTTGTGTTATGGGGTGTATATAAACTTCTCACCTTTGAGTTCACCCTTCTTGATAACCCAGCAGACCTAAGGAATTTTCTCTTTAGACTAACTTTAAGAAGCTAACACTTACAAGCAGTTTGTTTTAACCTCCTGAGACCCTGAGAATCAGTATTCTCCTCTGAGTATATTATAATTAGCCTCCATAGTCAAACCAACCACTTTGAACTATTTCATTTAAACCACTATCAGAGGACTAAAAATACATGCAAAATCTAATGCCCCACTTCGTCTGAAAGGAAGTAGTCAACCACTTGACATATTTGCTTCTTAAACTTGTTTCTCAGGTGTATTGAATGATGAAAACCCATTTTAGTGTGAAGGCAAATATGCTAGAGTAAACCAAACCCACAGACATTTTACCAGTCTGGTTTGACTTTATTGTGAGATATTAGAGATACTCTATTCCATGATTAAAAGTGTTCATACTGTGATTACATAGGTTCTTGGTTAAGAAACTAAAACTAGTAAAAGACCACTGAATTTTATGTACATGAACATGAAGCATGTTCAGTGTATTAAGAGTAAAGCGTTGTTTTACCTTTACTTTGCCATTTTACCTTTTGCCTGCCCCAGCTTCCATCTATACTGGGTTTAGTACATACTAGAGTGGCCAATATGTTTCTGCAAAATATGTTAGAATATTCATGCAGATGCTCAACTGAATTCCAAAGACGATTAAGTCATAGATTTAGTTATATTTTGCTTTAAATAATGAAACCTTTGTTTTTTCAAGTACACCTCTGGTATGAGTTGTTCTGTATCACTGATCACATATTAGTTTCTGCTGGACTGCCTCCATCATTCTTTGAAAGTTAATGTATTAGAGCTGCTGAAACTTTGTTAGTAAACTGGACAAGTACACATACTTCTGTATGTGATTGCATAAGACATAGGAACAACTGCATATAACTTTATGCAAGAATCTGAAATTTCCATCTCATTTTCATTTTGTGTGGACATCATTCAAGCAATTTTATCTTAGAAAACCATGCTATTTGTTTGACACACAATGGATAATCCCAGATGTCATGAAGAAAACAAAACAATGCAAAAGTAAACAAGGGAAAGTCTGATTTAATTGTCATCACATTTATTTCTCAGATTTTTCCCCTGTCAAGAGTCCAAAGATAAGTCACTATATTACCAAACTCAACACTTTGTAAATTTTTATCTGTTTTACTAGATAGCTTTGTTTCTTGCTTATGTACAGCATAGTCAGTTAAAAAGTTTGGTTAAACACACGTCTAAAGATTTGCATGTGTGGGAGATGTGATTCATGGTAAGATATACTATAGTTTCTTTTTTAATACTGACATCAATTCAACCTTAATTCCTTAATATGAATTTGTTATTATGAACTTTCAAAGAGAATTAGCACTCTAAAATACCCAATTATCTGACCATGAGGAAAAATAAAAGAATTAGTATCAGCAAATATCTTCAGAGTTTGCAGCAAAAATTTGGAAAAAAAATAATTAGGTACTACACCCTTAAATATCACTTGGTATAGTAACCTCAAAATAGTAATGAAAAACAAGCTCCACCAGGTCACTTTGCACCTTCTCCTTGGCTAAATTGGACTCTCTTGCTGCAGCTATGATATCATGTTGCATATTTGGAAACTTGACATATGTCACATTGAGGACAAGAAGATTAAAGTGCTTTCCTTTTTCACTGTTTTCCTGACAATTAATTCTATATTGCCTCAAGACCCAGAATATGCAGCTTGCTTAATAACGCTCTTTGAACTTTGCAATGATTGATCTATTGCGATTAAACTTTGAACTCTGAATATTACCAGGTCATCTTATTGTTGGCAGTAGTAGACCTGTGAGTCCTCTTTAAAATTAAATCCTATGATTAAGTCACTGATACAAGAGATGAAAAAAGCCATATCATCTAAATGATCAGCCATAGCCTCCCTTGCAGAAGGAAA
Source organism: Sclerurus mexicanus (assembly GCA_013396755.1). Taxonomy (NCBI): domain Eukaryota; kingdom Metazoa; phylum Chordata; class Aves; order Passeriformes; family Furnariidae; genus Sclerurus; species Sclerurus mexicanus. Next base: position 2,437 of record VWZF01002490.1, read on the forward strand.
CAAAAATGTGGAAAAGATCAGTCACATTGAAATGGGAACACATATCTAATTCAAACACTGAATTGTGTAATTATCATTATTAAATAGGTCCACTATTCTAGTATAACATTTTAAAATAAAATAAAATAAACAAAGTGCTGTGCTAGAAACCAGAATTCTCAGGGCTTTGAACTAACCATTTTCTTAAAAAGTCATCTTCTGACACCAAAATTTCCTCCTCACATTCAAGCTCTTCAGTAAAACTGAGGCATAAAAGTCTGTCCCTGCAGAAACATTAATTTATCTGGCAGTTAGGAGTCTCAGATGAGATGTGGCAGACAGAAATTCAAGCTTTTCTTCACCATCATATAAACCAAGGAAAATTGTGTTTTCCACATCTCATTGAATCCTCTGAACACTGAAACTTGGTGGATTTCCCTAGTGCAATACATACTTCTTTACTCATCAGCTTTAGTTTTGATTTTTTTCCCCTCCATATTTGAATAACAGAACCTTTCAAGGTTTCTCAAGAAATAAAATGATCACTTTTTAATTTTTGCTGTCTCAGCAGGAAGCCATTCTATTCTTAGTTTTTTTACTATTTAGATTAATGACATACACTCAGATACTTTGGATGCCTTCTGCTAAACTGTGGCCTGAACTATGTGTTGCACAGTGATTTTGAAGTATGGGAAAAGGGGTCTCACATTTTTTGATTTAATTCTATGTCCTAAGAAGTTTGAATATGAATCCAAATTATCTACATATGCAAGAAAGAATGACAATTTTACCAATGTAGATTTTCCTGGAATTTTTCTACAATGTCACATCTTCAGATAAGCCTGTTTAAAGTTGATAACAGTCAAATAATACAGGGAAGTCAATAGACTATTTGAAAGTCTTGAATGTGAAATAAGTCTTGATCCTCTATTGATGCAAAGAAAGGTATAGATAGATATAGACAGGGGACATTATAGAGAAGGATATAAAATCTTCCAAAATGATTCTTTCAATTAAGAAAATAAAGTGTTCTTCAAGGTGTTCATCTATCACAGCATTATGCGTAGTTAGAATTCCACATCATCAAATTTATGAACAGACACACTCTTTGTTTAATTTCTTCTAACAGCCTAAATTTTCTGTTCACTTTAATTGTAGACATCCAAAAACAAGACAATGAGAAGATGTCAACTTTCATAATTATTTTTTAGCATTTGAATAAGAATAAAGTAACATATCCACAAAAACTCTTGGAACCTTTACCACCTGCAGATTTCCACAGATGTCCAATGCTCTACTTTGCAAAACACCTCACAAAAAGATAGGGAGAATTTATAAATGAAATAAAAAAATAATGCTTCCTCAACTTTGCAGTATCCTTTCCTTTTTCCACTCAGAGAAGCTGAAGTGTTAGTTTTCACACAAACCATGCAAATATAATTTTCTCTATACAGATCAAAGGCAATATAATTTATTTTGGTGACTTATGAAATCCAAAGGTTGTGCCTCACTACTTTCTTTCCAAAACATGACTGCACGTAACAAATACAGAAAGCATACAGAATCCTTACTTTTTTATCATATCTTCTGCTTCATAAGCCAATTCTTACTTTTTCTTGGTTGGCTCTTCTATGAAAAGCTGTAACTGAACAATTGATTCCTACTATACTGCTTCATCTGGCTGCTGTTTTTCCAGGAGTCACCTCTGGTCTGGGTCCCTCGTAATGGTTTCAATTAGCTGCTCTGAAATGACTATCAGATTTCACTTTGCATTACCAGCAATGAGAGGAGCTACACAGCTTCAGATAGAACACCATTTTTATAAAATGATTCACAAGAAGGCAGAAAAAAAAGTGAAAAACTCTAATGATTTCTCCTATACAACAGATCAGAAGAGAAACAGGAAAAAACCCCAAAACAACCTAACCCAAACAACCAAAAACTCCAGACACTTAGAAACATAAGAACTACCATCATGACAAAAGACATAATTGCTGAGGAAAGAGAAAATAATCACACACATACGAAATTTTGTCTTTCAAATGACAGTAGAAGTAATTAATCATGGCAGCATTTATTATATGCTTCCTCAGTGTATAAGTATCATACAGCTTTTTTCTTTAACTGCAACAAATACATTTTATACATATCTAATACTAGCAGTTGATGTTTAATTTTGTTCATTAGTTTTTCCCAAAGAGAAACTTGTCCTATTGACTAAATAACAGTGCTTTTATTTATCCATATATGTTATAAGAACCTACCTGGGACCATCTCTGGATTATTTAAAACTTGAACGTGCTGTTCTGAGTTGTTCTCTTGAATGAGTTCAAGGTCATATTTGGGAAAATTAAGAGCAGGTTTATCTGAAGTAGAGTAGAGTAGATGCTCAGCTTCTGAAGATAATTCTGTTTAGTGGAGATCAACACACAGGACAAAGAAATCATCTAGCTCCAACCCTCTGCCATGGGCAGGGACACCTTCCAGTAGACTAGATTGCTCAAAACCCCATCCAGCCTGGCCTTGAACACTTTCAAGGATGGCACAGCCACAGGTTCTCTGGACAATTTGTTTCAGTGCCTCACCCCACTCACATTAGAGAATTTCTTCCTAATGTCTAATCTAAATCTACCTTCTTTCAGTTTAAAGTCATTGCCCCTTACCCTTACATATCCTTGTAAAAAGTCCCTCTCCAGCTCTCTTGTTGGCCTCCTTTAGGTACTGGAAGTGTGCTATATGGTCTTCCTGGAGCTTTTTCTCTTCCAGGTTGAACAATCTGAACTCTCCCAGTCTGCTTCCATAGCAGAGGTGCTTCAGCCCATCTTCATGGTCCACCTCTGAACTTGCACCATGAGGTTCATGGCCTTCTCATGTTGGGGGTCCCAGAGCCGTTATATGTTAAAAATATATTATAAATAAATATGTTTATTATTATTATATATATTATATATATAATTATATATATTATATATATTATATACATAAATATGTTAAAAAGTGCCAGGAATAATATTTTCCACTACAATAAGTGCAACTGCTCTCATGCTTTTTGAGAAAGAATTTTAAAAATCAGGTCAGATCTTCTGATTATAAATCATCATAGGTGTATAAACTTGAAAGAGCTACATGCGTTTAAATTAGCTAGTGGTTCCGCACAGATTAAATGTGAGCACATCAATGCTTGTATTCATGATTCTGTAACAGTTAGTCTACTCATAAAAACATATTTATGGAGAACATGAGGTGATATTCAACTGCGTTCAAGAAACAGTGCTTGATCAGGTTTTATCCTCAAGACTGGGATTTTCCTTTGTATGCATTATGAGTAGTTTTGCACAGTGTGATCACCTGCAGCATGAAAAGTTTCCTTCTGTTTCCCTAATTGTGCTGTGACTCAAACCTTGCTCTTTTCTCAAGAAATAAAGCAAAAAATGGAGGATTTAATTTCTTCTACATATGCTTCATGTATCAATTGCCTTCAAACTTTTTTAAAAGATACTATACATATATTTCTCTTGCTATCAATTGGTAAGCTGTTTTCATGATATTTTTACATTATGCTACATTGATGTGGCTACATGTGATTAAAAATAATAATAAAAAAAAAAAATTAGTTTCTTCCCAAGGATTTTCTCTAGAAATTGCTTCCTGAATGATCCTTTGAAATCAATGTCAACAAAACAGCTGAAATACATGTAAGTATTTAACCAATATCCAAGTACCAAATGTTGAATATAATTGAAACAATTTTATATTAATTCAAATTTTTTAGCATAAATAATTAATAGTGAACTAAAACAAAAATAAGGAAAAGATCCACTAATAATTGTAGAGGAAGGAATTGGAGGGAGGTAGAGGAGAGATCAGTAGAATGAGAATATAAATTGTTGCACTAATTACCATTTCTGAGAGTAAATTCTTTGTGCTTTTTCAGATATTCTCTATTTGAATGATAACAGCTAAAATTATTTGGAGTAGTATTGAATATCCTAAGAAAAAACAAACAAATCACTGCACAGACATGATTTCTTTTTCTTTTAATTACTGCATGAATGTTGTGCCATTTCTCTCGTGTGATTTTTTTTTTTCATCTTTCTGTTAGAAGTAAAAAGAAAAGAGAGATACAGGAAATAATACGAATTGGATGCCTAGAACCTGAGGAATAGAAGTCTCAAAGTTAACAGAGGAATGTCATGAAGAAGAACATCAGAAGTAGAGAAGAAAGGCATAAGCCGAGGAAGGGGTTATTTTCAAGAATGATGGCATTAAATGAAAAAATGAGATAGATAAGAAAATAGTAAAAGCTTTGTTTTTCACAAGGATGTAAAATATAATACCTGAAATAGTGAATGGATATCAGTTGGCATAGTTTAGGAGAGACTATTGGTTTGTATTGTTAGTTTCTCAGATTATGAGAAATTAAAAAAGTAAGCTTATGAACAACTGAAAGCTGTGAAAAGCAGGAAAGAGAAGTCTCTCATTTTCCTGTTACAATTAAAGCAATTTCTTTTTCTGCCTGTCTCTTTATTAATAAATTTGCTAGGAGAAAATACTAAAAGAATTTTAAAAAATTGTCTGCAAGGGGGGAAAAAAGGAAAAAAACGGGCAAAAAGCTGAGGGAAAGGTATTAGATTCACAAACTAGACTATGGTCCAGGAGTGTAGCCACAGGAGTGCACATCAAACAGTGACACTCTAGTTAATATCCTTTAATGTCTAGTATCACCCACAAAATATTCAGATTGTATTGTATGTTCTGTATCATACTGTATTCTGATCTAAAAGCATATGGATAAACTTCACAAGAAGGGTTATTTTCTCTATTGGTTGTTGTTGATTGTTGATACTCTGTCTCTGTATAGATAAGCAAGCATTTCAGCAGATGCTGGAACACAAAAGTCACATCACGTCTTTTCAGCGACAGATTACAAACTCATTAATTTCCTTTGCTTTACTTATTGGCTGAATGACTATATATTTAAAAAGTAGTTCCAAGAGGAAAAAAATGAGTGTCAGCCAGAACACACTAGAAACTGGTAGCCAAGGTGTTATCTATGAAAATGTGAAAAGTGAATCAGAAGAGACTTCTTAGTCACAGAGAAAAAACTTCAATATTTCTAAGTAAAGGTATGCCAGAACCAAAAGCAAATCCATAGTTTTTCTAAATCTAGTCTTTCATATATTTTGCATTTAGCTTGTATTTATGAATAAGGGAAAAGTAGTGTTTCATTTGGCTAATGAAAATATTTATCTTTTTCAATGAAGGAAACAAACATAAACAAATTTGTATAGTTCAAGAAGAAGTACTCAAAAATATTTTTTGTTCATTAACCAGGGCAGTGGGTCACCCAAAATGGTGACATGAAGCAAGAGGAGACAAACAGTTCAACAGAGGCGCATTTGCTTGAATATCACTAAAGACAAACTGAGAAACTGTCACTGTGTCCAGTTAGACACAGAACACTCAGAAAGAACTCTCAGAAATCTCAAAAAATTTTAGATCATGGTCAAATTCTCTCATCTGGATGTAGCTGATCTGTAAGTCTTCAGATAAGATTCAGGATTTCACTCTTAAAGCAAATTCTTTGTTCTCGCTCAAAAGTTAAGATATTCCTCATTAGCTCAATTGTCTTCATTGCTGCTGCTCTGATCTGGGACAACCATCTTAATTCTGCAAAGTGAGTTCTGCTGCCCAGGATCTGTTGTGGTAACAAGCACAATGAGAAAAAGACATGTGTTATAATGTTTTTTCTAGCTGTTTTCTAAGGCAATGAAAGTTCAAATCCTTCTTCATGTTACTTCAATTTTCCCAACAATTCATTCCAACTGAGACAGCTTTTCATTTTATCTCCTATTGTAGGACCTGGGTTTGACCCAGGAAAAGCAGAACTATATTTGAAGCTCTGTTTCTTTGATGCATACATCTTATTCTAATCAAAGTTTATATTTGACACCCTCCAGTGCAAAGCTCAAGACCTCTTTGTTTATACTTTTTTCATGTTAGTATTGTGTTTTTTCCTGTCTTGCTTGGTTCCTTTTTCTCTCTCTTTTATAATCCAGATTTTGTGGTGCTTATTTTTTGAAAATAATGAACTAAACACATACATATATATTTCAGCCAATTTGCACTTCTATAACATTGCAAAAGCAACAAAACCTCATCCTCATGTGTTTACAATTATTGGTGTTGTTGAAGAAACCTTAAGTTCCCAGAGCAAACTAAAACATTGAACTCACTGTTTTTAGATGTTGGTGTGAAAACACTTAAACAGTGGAATCTGATACATCGATATTTTAATATTTCTTTCCCTTGACTTTTATTCCTATTCCTATGCCTATTCCTAATCACATTGCTGTAACAATTTATGCTGTCTGAATCTTGTAAATACTCTAAATACTTATAAAACTAAATATAATTAATTGAGACCTTAAAGGAGATACAAACATAAACTGATTCTTGAAGCCAATATCGTAATAAGAGAAAATTAAGAAGAAGAAAATGCCTGCTTTAGCTCTAAACATTTCTGAGAATTATATTTTTGGGTATAAAAAAAGAAAACAAGTTTTCTTTCCAATAACTTAGAGAATTTAGAGAAAAGGAATTACATAAATAGGAACTGAGGAGTACTTGTCTTTGTAACTGAAACTTTCAACTCCAATAGTTATCACAGAATGATAGAATTGTTTGGATTGGAAGGAATCTTTCAAAATCATCTAGTCCAGCCCTTTGCTGGGTTGGCAGGGACACCTTTCACTGGACCAGGTTGCTCAATGCCCCATCCAAGCTGGCCTTGAACACTTCTGTGGATGGGGCATCTACAACCTCTGAGCACCACCTCTTCTACTTTCTTGCCATTCTTTTTGCAAAAAGAAAGTCTTCTCTATGTTCAATCTAAACCTACCCTCATTCGGTTTCAAACCATTGCCTGTTATCCTGCCATTACACGCTTGGTAAAAAATCTTTAGCTTTCTTATAACTACCCTTATATACTGAAGGCCTTCCTAGTCTGAGCAATCCCCAAATCTCTCAGTCTTTCTGCATAAGAGAGTCCTCATGATTTTCATGGCCCTCCTTGGGATTCACTCCAGCAGATCCATACCCATCTTGTACTGAGGACCATTACTGGTTTTCATTTGGTCATTGAGTCATTAACTGTAACTTTTTGGACAAGACCATCCAGACAATACCTCATTTATTCTGAGGTCCACATCTCAAACCTACACCTCTCCTATTTAGAGGTAAGAAGGTAGTGTGGGACCATAACAGAGGCTTTACAGAACTCCAGAGAGATGACATTGATAGATCTTCCCTTGTCTACTGATGCAATCATTCCTTCAAAGAAGGCCAGTAGATGTCAGGTACAATTTCCCCTTGATGAAGCCATGTTGTCTGCCCCTAATCACCTTCCTGTCTTCCACATGTTTCAACATAAATTCCTGGAAGATCTGTTCCATGATCTGGCCAGGTACTAAGGTGAAGCTGAGTGGTAGGTATTTCCCAGGGCACCTTCATTTTAAAAATTAATATGCTGTTTCCCTTTTCTCCAGTAACTGGGGAGTTAATCTGTCTTCCATGACTTTTCAAATATGATGGAGAACAGCTTGGCAACTAAATCTGTCAATTTTCTCAGGGTCCTGGGATGTGCCTCATGTCATAGAAGCCTGCAGGATTCATGTAATTTGGGATTTTTCTTATTTTATCCTTTTATTTTTTCATTAGTGTCTGACAAGCATGGTATCATAGATCTGCAGTTTGTGCAGTTTTTGGGAAAACATTTGTCTTCCATTGTCTGTTGCTATTTCAAGTTATTTCTCGTATTGTGTGTATGTTCTCCTGTGAAGACTGCTTTGATTGCTTCTTTTCCATGTTAGATAGTTGATATATTTTGTGACTCAGACAGATGTCTCTGTGACCATCTCTACTTTGATGGGTATTACCTTCCTTTGAATTGGTTCAGTACTGCCTTTCTATTTTGCTGTCCCTTTTTTCATGCTACTGAATTGTCTTTATGGACTGAGGCAACCCATTCTTTTGACCAGAAGGTGAATGTCAAGGGCAAGACTGGGCTCACCAAAACCAGAAGTTATAATGCAGTTATCTATGCCTTAACCTATCACCTGCACTTCTAACAGTTATATGTCAAAAACATGACACTCATAGGATAAGATTCCTCTTGTCCTATAGTAAATATCTAAAGTCACTCTAAAGTATTACAGCCTGCATCAGCCCTTTTCTCTCCATTTATTACAGAGAGAGATGGCCATGAAAGGCTCAGATGCAGACAGCTACATTTGAGAAATCTGAAAGAAGTTGAACATACAAACATCTCCAAGATGGTTGCTGATTTTACCCACAAAAATGAAAAGGAGGAACTGAAGAAAATGTGTATGGTATTAACACTGATATAACTGTTATCATTATTACTAATAAGTTAATAGGACTCTTTTTTTAAAGAAAAAACATTTTTTTTTCTCCTGCTTTTTGTTTTCTGTAAATACTTAAAACCATCTTGCTCTCTTTCATGTTTTAGTACTACAGTTTGCAAAGGAAAATATCTGTCTAAAAATTCCAGTAGAAAAGGCCTTTCTCCTTCTAGCATCTTCAACATTTGTGGGAAACAAAAATAAACCACAAAAATTAGCCCTTGCTAAACCTGGCTCTGCAGGGAGGATTTTACTAGTGTGTGAATAAATAAAACCATTTGTCCTTATGGACACAAGCTGACTGTGCATAGAGGAGGTTGGGGTTGCTTCCCACCCCCGCTCAAGATGTTTCTGTTAGAATAAGGTTATCTGTTTACCATTTTGTTTATGTTTCCTTTAAAAAAAAAAAAAAGCCATACATAGAAAGCAGCCTTAAAAAAAAAGTAAGTAGGAGAAGCAAATGAGAAAGCAGTACATAAAAAGGACATATATTTATAATGCTCTCATAAATAAGCCCTCAGCCTTTCTTACCATATATTTTCTCCGGACATACTTTAATTCACATGGAAAAGCCATCAGTGCCCCTTTTTCATATTTGTAACAGATTTTTCATCCTACACATGACTTATAGCATCATTTGTTATTAAATTTGTCTGAACTTTCTTTTCAAAACACTTTTATTAGTTGTATGCAACTTCATACAAATATAGCCATGTATGCCCAGTTTACTTTTTTTAGTGGAGGGATATTGTGACTCTTTTTAATTAAACAAATGGTTTTACTTGCTGTACCTTTTTAGCTTTCCTCAACCAATTCTGGTCAGCCTCTTCTCACTTGCCTAATGATGTGATTTCACAGGAGAGCCTTGTCCAAATATCCTATGAGAGATTTTCGGGTTACTTATGGTTTAACTTTTTCAATTTGCATAGAAAAACAGGAGGAACATTAAAATGAAAAAATTGTCCAAGGACATTCTATTTAGCCATTAATTATATTGCTTGAAATGTTCTTCCTGTGTTTCACTTTTTTGAGATACAAGGTGTCTTGGTTTGAGACAATTTGGAGAAGTGGAGACCTTGGACAGAAGTCCCCTTCCTTGGATTCAATACCTCTGTTTTCTCCAGTACAGAGGGAGACCAAATACAGCCAAAAGTAAGTAAAAAAAAATAACTCTTTACCAAGAAGAATGCTCATAACAGTACTGATAAAACTGGATTAAACCAACCAACAAGGAGAAACTTCCTAAGTCCTGCCCACCAGACCAAATCTAGATACTGGCCTGGCCTCCCCCACCCAGAAAAAATACACCTTGGCCACAGGACAGAGACAAGATGGCCACCCTTCCCACACGGTTTGATGTACCCGTGCACATAAAACCTGACAGGAATGGTTGAAGAGTCAGTGTTGGAGTGCTGTGGTGCTGGTACAGTCAGTCAAGGCAGGGCTGTGGACCCCCTAGGCAACTGGAAGGAGCCAGAGGACACCTATTGGATCCAGTGACAAGATTTGGTTGTTGCAATTATGATGTTTGTTGGTTGAAGCGGTGGTTCTAGTCTTGTCAAAGTGGAGGTCACAGTCTGGATCCATCAAAGTGATGGTGAAAGCCCTGGGTGGTAAGGAGAGTCCAGTGTGGTGAGGGAAAGAAATCCAGACTGAGTGAAGTCCAAGTGTGGTCTTTTATCTGGCTTAGGTTGGGTGGAAATGCCCCTACCCCGCCACCGTGTACCTCCCCAGGGATGGAGAGTTCTGCACTGGATGATGTAATACTGGATTATGGGACATTTCAGGAATCTTTGACACATTCAAAGATTTACAGCTACCTGTTATGTCAGCACAGGTTGATCCATTATGGCCCATCAATAGAGATGAGTATCTTCAGCCTATGCGTGAGTTGTCCCAGTGGAAACATGTGGTAACTCAGAGGGGAGTTACTACAGTTGACTCATTTGTGTAAGGACAAAGAAATAGCACCCAGCTTGTATCCTGAGGTGTCAGGTGTGCATGCTCTCAGCACCCCAGTAACCTGGGTGGTTGCTTTGCACATCAACAGCTTGCACCTGGTTTGTCTGAGTCATCAGCATTCCAGTCTTTCACACTTGTGGTTACATTCTTCCAGCATAATTGTCCCACCCTTATTTCATGTTCCTGTCAGAGTCCAAATTAGTAGCCATATTCAGAGAAAAGAAGAAAAAAAGGTGCATAACAGAATTTTTGTGTAACCCAGGACACAAGGTATAGGGCTGTGAGAAGCCACCCAATTTGAATAGGACTTTTGAAAAACTACCGATTGCACATACCTTGAGCATGGAATCTAATTTTTAGCAGCTAAACAGTCTTGGAGTCTATATTCACTGAGCGTGTACCTACTTCTTGCATCTTTTAGCACTGATATAATAATGCAAAAACTGCCCTGCTAGCATTCAAAATTTTTAAGTGGCTGTTATATGAAATTTCTGAAAATGTAGAATTTCTAAGAGCTGGCCAGGAATTATAACAGGGTTAAGCAGTCATCATGGCTAGGCTTTGCGA
>VWZF01002491.1:1185-17373 GCA_013396755.1 Sclerurus mexicanus
CTCGTAAACTCAGGAAAAAGCTCAATAAGTAACTAATACAATAAATTCTCATCAAAAGTCTTCTTAAGAGAAGCAGTAGGAATCCCCACCTGTGAACAACTGAGGCACCAGCTTCTCCGATAGGCCTCAGCTCACATAGATAAGAGCTAAGCCAACACAGAGACCTGATGTCCTCCCCAGAACACGAAAGGAAGAGAGAGAAAGGGAGGAAACTCCCTATCTTATATACCCCTGATTACGTGAAGGAATGGTGTGGAATACTTCCTTAGTTATAACCTGGTTACTAGGGAAGGCCCAGACCAAAACCAAGAAAACTAAACCACCACAGAAACTTTTGTTACTCCCAGCGAACACAAACTCTATGCCACTTAAGTGAAGTACCCATACCTTACACAAAATGTGTGTTTATGTTACCCACAAGAGGAAGAAAAGAATAAAGGAAGAGAAATTAAGGGAAGGAAAAATAAAGAGAGGAAGAGGATAGAAAAATTCTAGTCCACATGCTGACGGCTTCAAAGAGAGCAATAACAAGGCCCACAGGGGAGATTTCGTGTGTACCTCTTTATATATTCTGGCTATTGTGGCCACTCCCTCTAGGTGGGACTTACGGTTCACTGATGACTCACTGTCCCCTTAGCCAAAGTGAGGGCTCCAGCCAGTCAGAGGCTCCAGGGGAATGGTGTGGGCAGGATGCCAGGCAGACTTTATTGATTGACAGGTCCCCTATGCCAGCCTTCCATGCCATGTGACTGCAGACCTTGGTGGCCATCTTGGCTGACCATGTGGACACTGTCCTAAAGGCCTGGTCTCCTCCCCTGACACACACACACACAAACACACACACACACAGATGTCCCCCAGCACAATGTATTTCTGACCCAATAATCACTAATCTGGTGTGTAACACCAGAGTACTTATTTTTCATTGTTATGAATGTCATTTTGGAAATACTAACTCATCTTCCTATCAGGAATATGAAAATAGATCATTTTTAATCAGAATACTGTATCTTGATTTCTATTGATGCTTGTCTTCTGTACTGATTTTTAGCTGACTTGATACAGTCATATCCTTGGTAGCTTTCACTGTAGTAATAATAATGTGAGACTTTTACCAACAGGAGATGTTAGTTCTTCTACTGTAAATAATCCTTTTGTGATTGCTGTTTATCATTAATACTGTTAGTTTCTTATCATACAGGGCTTAGTGAAAAAATATGGTTATGTAAGTTAAGTTATAATGCAAAGGATGGCAGTAATGGCAAATAAACTTTCTAGCCAAGAGAAGGTCAGTTGTTAAGATTCTGTGCTGTAGTCTGTGAGGTTTTGTGGCTGTAAAAATTCAGAGACAGCTATTCTGTGTTTAGAAATTATTTCAGCACTGACTGTGCTCAGAATTTGACTTCAACACTGGAAAACCAAACTGCTCTGTTTTCTGTATTATGGCCCTGTCTGGACAGCACAGAAGCTCAGATTTATGAGAAGGACTTGGTGTATTTTTTTCTGATATTATATAAAGTGTATATATATATATATATATATATATATACATATATTTGGTTTTGTGTCCTAAATAAGAAAGTGAATCCCAGGCACAATCCATCCATAAGAGATCTTAATCTCAACATATAGATATACACAAAACACAGAGGCAGATGAGAAAGAGTTAGGAACTTCATTTCATTTGCAAAAGAATCCCAACTCTCATAGCAAGAGCATGATGTGGATGCTTTGGTGTGAGCTATGTGGCAAAAATTGAGAATGAAGAGCTGGGCTTAAGTGAGGACAGCGTATTATAGACAAGCAAAAATTTTTGTGGAGGCCAGAAACCTTCCTACTATTCTAGCAAGAGCAGCAGGAGATAATTCTGTGATGAAAGGTGAAGTTTCCTGTTGTGTTGCCATTATTCCAGTCCCTTAGGGGATATTGACATGGGAGTCACACTATTTGTTTGCTGATTGACTTTGTCCAAAACACACATCACGTCTTTGTACTTGCTCTTTCTCGTAAATTTTCATAGTCTAGAGGCATCATTTGGAATATTTTTCTCTTAAACTTTAAAACTGCAGCTGTGATTCAATTTTCATTAGTTCAAAAAATGATAAGAATAATCAAAATTTGTTAGAAAATTCTAGTAATGATCTAGAGAGCATTCTTTTCAGCTATAACTTTGTAGTCTTTGTGGTTTTGCCCATCACTTAAAAATTGGCTATTTTTGGTTTAAGACTAGTTTCTTTTTTTATTCTTCCATGATAAATGCACCAGAGAATTGCTTTCAATTTATTTCTTTGATTTGCTTTAAATTTATTTCAGCAAATCTATTTATTTAATAACAAATCTTAAATCTCAGATTATTTCCTTTTCTTTCTGTTTCATTACTGTAGTTTTTTAAGTTTTATAGGAATGTGTTCATCAGTAAACTTAATTTGGCACGACAAAATGTTATAGTTCCAGAATCTTGCTATGGAATTCTTCCTCCTACCAACACAGAGCTTGAAGCTAACACCCAACCTCCTACTGTTAGTCAACAAAAGGGACAGCTGAGCACCTGCATTCCAACCTAATGGTTGAGGGAAGGGGGAAGGGAGGGAGGTTTGTCTCTTTTTGTTTTCTTCTGGTGGTGTGCTGGGTAAGGAGCAGTTCATTTTTTTTTTTCTCTCCCAGCTGCCGCTAGGGGTGGAGGCATCTGAGAGGGAGCCTCTCTTTTTGGTTTGGCTCCTCCTCCCCTTTTCAGCCCTTCGCAGTGGGCACTCTGTGCATTGGATTTACTACAAACCCTTTCTATGACAGGGTTGACATTGGTGGACAGCTGCTGCTGCCCCCTCTATCCCCCTCTGGCCCACCGCTGCTTCTCTCAAACAAAGAAGAGAGCATGTCTACTCTACAGCACAAAGGAGGTTCTGTACTATCCCTCTGCCCCCAGTGATCCCACAGGAGTTGACTCAGGACCACCACAGCTCCATCATCAGCACTCATGGCCATCTCCGCCTGCATTCTGATGACCCCATAGCCAGCCGAGGTGCCACCTACTGCCCGTAAATATAATTGCACCCAGGAGGACAAACTTTTGAAAGCATTAATTATAGACTATTTGTTTGGTTCTTTTTTCATGGTTATATAGATATAGGTACATAGATATATTAAGAAGTAGTTAAGAACTGTTATCCTTTTATATACATTTTCCTAATTTCTTAATTTAAGGGAGTTGGGTGGTTATTTTTGAGGAAGAAGGACCCTTCCTTCTCCTGGTCAACATAGACATCTTAGTTTCCCCTAAATTAAGACACAATGTTTTGTGTGTTAAATGGATTGTTCCTTCACTAGATGTGTAGAACATTGTTCTAACATTGCAGATTACAGAAGATCCCTGTTTAGTATTGATATGTGTAGAGGCTAAACTTTAATTTCTTATAAATACTCTTTGTTTTCAAAGAAAGTAAGAATATTCATAAAAGGCAAGAATGCATGTGTGTTTCTGTATACATCTATAGATTATTGGATGAATCTAGGTGATCACGGAGTAAGTCTTCCCAAGTTGTAAACATCTCACTGAAGCTTTGAGGCATCTTGTTCGTCTAGCTATAATGTAATGGAAGTAGAGTAAGAGGACCTTGACAGTGTTAAAATACAGTAGAAGAAGAAATTAGTGGGCTCCCAAGTCACCTATAGTGCTCCTGAACTGCTATGGGTAATGCAGATACTGGTGTCAGAAGTTAAGTGATGTTCTTGAGTAGACTGTTGCAGTAGGAGTTTATGCCAAAATTAAAAGGAGACATTCCTCCAGCCAGGTGACATATTGGCCAGGAAAAGTGACATAGTACTCCAGTGGTCTCTGCTACACCAGCAACCCTAATTCCTGTAAAGTTTTTTATTGGTAACACAGGTAAATTGACAAGACCATTGGTAGCAACAGCTTAGCTTGGGACTTCCAGAGCATCATCCTCTGATGATCAAATTGGAGGAACATGGTCTGTTAATTCAAAGATCAAACAGGCACCAAACTTCAGAGTCTGATTGTTAAGAGAGCACAGAAAGTCCTGCTTTGTTAACACAATGTCCATTTTTTCCAGATTGCTATATTCAAATAAGGAATATCATCATTAAAATTTTTAGATGGTAGATTAAAATAATATTTTAAGGGAAGATTCATATAGTACATTTCTGTGAATGTTTCTTCATAGTGTAGGTTTTTCTTCATGTGATTTTATGCATATGCAATGAGTATCAGCTTCAACCAAGGTATTAACTATATATTCCACCTTATTTTTGTTGTATTAAACATGTTGGCAGTATGTTGCCAAGGCTTCTGTCACGTGAAAGCAGGGTGGATATGCCTGACCCTTAGAGAGGGGAAATTTTCTTGACCTACAGAGATTTATTTATTTATTAGTGTCCTAGGGGAAATGAAACCCCTTATATTCAACAATCTGTCAGGTATCATATCAAGGAACTCTTCACCAGATTCACAAGATCAGAGGGTGTTTGAATTACACTTATTGAGGAAGGCTGAGCGAACAGCAAAAGGGGGAACTCTCACTGGGTCTTCCCATGTCTTATTCTTCCACCAGCAAACTGTCAGTATCTTATTAAGGACTCATTACAACAAGTTCACAGAATAACACTATTAATGCAAATTGTGACATGTTAATAAGGTTTATATTAATAATGATATTCATTATATGTAGCTTTTTTACAGGTAAGATGGGAGTATTATATTCTGACTCACATTCCCTTAGTAATACATGTTGTAATTAATACATTTAGTAATTATTTACTCTGACCCTTGTCTAGCTTCTAATTCCAAGGGATATTGTTTCTGCCATACTCATGTGATGTCCAGTTTCAGCTACGTTCTGACTGGCTCTGCTGCTTTTGATCTCCATGGAATTCCAGAGACCCACACCAATGGAGTAACAGCTTCTTCCATGTTCTCTGGGATTTCCTCTGTTGTGTTTGGTTGCTGTAACAACATAAAATCCTGGGCCAAGAGCTTTTCATATCAAAAATTAGATACTTCTATTTGTTGATTTTCAAACACTATTCCTTCCTAACAAAGGCATTGGGCATTCAGGCATATATAGAAATTGTTGTGTTAACCACTGTTTATCTTTTTAAAGGTTGGGAAAAATGGCAAGTTTTTGCTTTTTCCTGTTGCATGGTGGCATTTACAGTATTTTGGCTTAGAGCTCTTTTGCATGTATTGAGAAAAAAATAAGTTACCCCTTATCCATCACAAAAATCACCAGTTCATTCCCCAACACTCAAGGGTCAGCTGGAGATGTGTCCCCTTGTGCTTTATCTAATACAATTTTAATCACATTTTATCCCTCTGAATAATGTCTTTCATTCCACATATATATGATCTCCTTTAAACTTAATTTTTAAGATTCTGCCAAGTTATTGGGTGGAAAATGATCATCTACTGTCCTCTGATGGTTTCCTAGAGCATGCATTTTTTCTCTCCTTCACCCTCA
This sequence comes from Sclerurus mexicanus, assembly GCA_013396755.1. Taxonomy (NCBI): domain Eukaryota; kingdom Metazoa; phylum Chordata; class Aves; order Passeriformes; family Furnariidae; genus Sclerurus; species Sclerurus mexicanus. The sequence continues at coordinate 6,660 of VWZF01002491.1, forward strand.
GTCTCCTCACTTTTCAAGTCAAAAGCTTTGTCCCAGCAGAATCACCAAAAATTGTTGCCAAATACCTATGAAATTGTTAGGAATAATAAAACCCTTTAACACTGTCTTTTTAGTGTTAGAAGGCAATGCATTACTTTATTTGCATTGCTGGGTGTGTATGTGGCCAACAGAAGTCCTGCCTCCATACAGAAACCAATACAGTACTTTTCACCTATTTACACATTTTTGACAAACTCATTAATGTTCATTGGTTCTTAATTGTATAATTCTCTTTCATTGGTTGGTGTTCTACCCTCTATTGGTTATTAATTTCTCACTTTCTGTGCTAATTATGACCACATCTTTAGTCCTTTTAGTATCTTTTTCTTTTAGTGAGGACCTTCCAGCACATATATTGAGTCTGTTGTTAATTCTCTTTTTTTAATCTGCTTGTTTGTGCAAAATGTCCTTGTTAGCTCATTCCAGATGTCCAACAATTGATCTGTCTTTCTCAGACTTTGTTAATTGAAGCATATCAAAGTTTAACAAAACTTACAGTACTTTTCCCAAGCTATGTTCTAACAAAAGCAGCTTATAACAATTTTTGCTATGTGCTGGCTAAAAGTGATATAATGCCTAATACACCTTATGATTAATTAAAACAATTACTTAAAAGTTTAATCAAACTATATCATATATCAAACATATATCAAACCCAAATATTAGAAAAGTTGTATTATTTCCAAGAGTAGTTGGACTTTGTTCAAAGGGCAAAAATACTGTAGAGGAATATGGAGGCTTTTGTGTCATCCTTTCTGCCTCACTAGCAAAGTTGTGGGGGGAGCATTCTCAAGCTCATTACTCAGTCTTATGGTTACATTCATGCTTGTGTTCACTGTTGAATTTTGTACACGTAGCAGTATATGAAATCAGATTTCATTAAGGAAGAAAGTCTGTTCAACAAGTGGCCTAATAATGTTCAAAAACATGTTATGAAGCCTCATGAACCAGTTAAGCAAACATATATAATTTATGGGGGATTCATCTTCTTTCTGTCCGATACAAGTTGGATTACTATGCTGGCCAAATTTGCCTTTATTGAATTTTCATTCTATTAACAGCTGTGGTTCCTTTCAAAAAGTAGTTTAGTACTCATGTCAGCAGACATCTTCTCCAGAAAAATATTTTCAGTCTTTCTTCTGTATGCTTCTGAGATCTAATCCATGTCCTGAATTTGCAAAATGAAATACACTTTAGGAGATGTCTGCAAAGAGAGAGAGGCATGTTAGACCTTGGTGTTAGTGCTGGAGTTGGACCTGTGGGACCAAAGGCCAGGTTAGAGTGAGTGCAGTGATGGACAGTTTCTCTCCTGAACATTGGCAGCATCTTTGGATGAGTTAGACCAGTGTTTCCTAGGAATAAAGAGGCTGCCACCCTGTGCCAAGAGTCCTTACTTCCTTTACACAAGTCATGTTGCTGCTTCAGCATGACAGCAATCTCTCACAATTTGGTTTCTTTGAAAGAAGGTTTTCTGCTGTTTAAATCAATTCTTACAAGCATGCGCACAGACACAAAGAAGTGTGTACAAAGATATACAAGTGAAAAGTTCCCCTTGAGTTGAGTTAAATATGTTAAGTGCCTTGGCATTTTTCAAAGGCTAGAGGGTTGAACCTTGAGGATTAAGGGGATTATCACCTGTCCAAACTGGGCCATCAGCTTCTCCTAGGAGGATGTTGTGGGAGACACTATCAAAGACTTTACTGAGGTCCAGGTAGAGAACATCCACAGCCTTTCACTCATTCACTAGGTGAGTAACTTGGTCATAAAAGGAGATCAGGTTTGTCAAGCAGGACCTGTCATTCCTAAACCTATGCTGGCTGAGCCTGATGCCTTGATTATTCTGTAGGAGCCATGTGATTACACTCAAGATAATCTGTTACATAACCTTCCCAGGAACTGAGGTCAGGTTGACAGGCCTGTGGTTCCCTGGATACAGCTTCCAGCCCTTCCTGTGGGTATGCATCACACTGGCTAATCTCCAGTCATCTGGGACCTGCCCAGTTAGCCAGGACGGATGATATGTCATGGAGAGCAGCTCTTGTGCGAGCATTCTCAGTATCCTTGGATGAATCTTATCTGGTCTCATAGGCTTAAAACTATCCAAATGGCTCAGAAAGTCACTAACTACTTCCTCCTTGATTACAGAAGATTTATTCTGCTCTCTTGTCTACCATCTCAAGGACTGGTTTCCCTGAAGATAACTGGTGTTGCTGTTAAAGACTGAGGTGAAGAAGGCATTAAGTACCTCAGCCTTTTCCTCATCCTTGGTGACAGATTTGCTCCTCACATCCAATAAAGGATGAAGATTTTTCTTGACCCTCCTTTTATTGTTAATCTCTTTATAAAAACACTTCTTATGATCTTTCACAGCAGTGGCTAGATTGAGTTCTAGCTGAACTTTTGCCTTTCTAATTATCTCTCTGATAATAAGCAGGTCAAAGTCCACCCTCTGGAAGTCTAAGATAGAGGTTTTGTTTATCCCCTTCCTTACTTCACTATGTCCAAGATAGCTTCTGACCACTGCATCTCTCACCAGCCCTTCTCTGTTCATAAATAGCATGGCCTTACCTCTGGTAGGCTCATTTACCAGCTGTGACAGGGGATGACTGAATTTAGTATCTGTCTTCTTTCAAGTCAGTGGCACTCTCACCTTAGCCATGCAAGAATTTCTCGTACAATCAAGAAATGCTTCACTGCCAAACTCTTTACACAAAGGCCAAGGCCTAACTGGATTCCTGAGCCTGCAAAGTGGTCCTGAGGTGCATGGGGATGAGTGCACCACACCATGGTGTCCATATTCAGAATATTCTTCACATTACACAGAATGAATTCAAATACCTGATCTTTCTCTTCAAAATCACCACCACTGTTTGAATGACCAATGAACAAATTAACTGTGGTAGGCAAAAAATGTTTATGCCACTGTGCCCCGGTAATTACAGATGGAAATGACTGCAACCCTGTAGCATGTGAGACTATGGTTTTCCATTGCTGTAGCTTTTTGAAAGGGAGATGTAACTTTAGGCGAAGAATACTGTCATCTGCTGACTGGATGAAATAATGCAAAGAGGTCTGGTCATGTCCCCTAATTTATGTTTAGAAGAGCATGTTGCAATTTTAAGAAAAGCAAATGGTTGCATTTCCCAGTGGATGCAAAAGCAAACTTGTCAAATATGCCAGGCTTGTGAAAAGCCTTAAAAAAAACCCCAAAAACCCCAAACCAAAACATTTTACTGCTGTTCATGAAGATGCACCTGTTATTCATGCTAGAGTTATTGTTTATTTTAAGATAGTCTTTGATCAATTAACCTCATATGTGCTCCTGATTGACTACTAGTCTATGTGCCAGCCTAAGAGTCCTCTTTTCACCAGTTTTTTTCTTGTGACACTACACCCACAGCTCATGCATTCTCTGTTCATGCCATATTTAACATTTTTCTTTAAGTACCCTTCAGGGTTGCCTTTCAGGTCACAGTTAATTGTTACTCAGTTCTATCAGGGGACTTAGATCTTTGCTCTCCTGCAAGTAGGGGATTGCTGCAAGGAGCATGTTGTGAACTTTAAAGACTGACTTTAGAGTTGATTTTCTCATCATGAGTGTTGTAGGAAGTGAGTCTTTATGAAAGAGGAAAGCCTGGACAGAACAGAGTCAATGAGGAGTTTTACTAATGGTGTCAGTGGACTATGCGCCTTTTCAAAGGCTCAAGATAATTCAATTAATATTTTACAGGACTAATTTCAACTATATAATCTAATTTTTGTGGTTGCATTAAGATAATATCCTAGCCTTAATAAAGACATTGTTCTGTTAAGTAAGACCAACACTGAAGTAGTCCACATTTCATGTGTGACTTTGAGAATGGATTACAAACAACAAAAAGTGATGCAAGCACCCATTTGATGGAGTCAATTACCTGAGTAATGAAACTCTGGAAAATAATAAGTTGCGACAATAAAAAGTTATTTCATCTGATGCTGTTTTCAATTTGACTATAGAAATTACATTCAGTTTTGTATGATGTAGTTTAGTCTCCACTCCCTTACTGTATTACAAAGATATAAATAACACTATATATGTCTTTAACAGGAACCAGTGATCCATATGTCAAGTTCAAACTTGGACGAAAAGAAGTATTTAGAAGTAAAACAATACATAAGAACCTCAATCCTGTGTGGGAAGAAAAAGCTTACGTTCTTACAGATAACCCAAGAGAACCATTGCATATAAAGGTAAGACACTACCTTACATATGTCAAACAAATTAAAACAGAAGAGTTATTGAAATAATTTAATTTTGTGATTTTTGTATACTGAAAAATTTATTATACAATAGTGCATTACTAAAGACTATAGAGTGAAAATTATTTAAATTGTGTCTGTAGAAAGATGATGTCAATGTTTTAAAAAGTGGCGAATACAGGCATTTTTTGCAGTTCTGACATTTCAGGTCATCATTGTTTTGTGTTTCTTTAGAGTGATTTTAGCAGACGAATGCAGAAAGTAAACTGTTTTATGATGATGGCATCTCTTTTATTTATGGAAATATTACATAATTGTGATATGATGCATAATCTGTCCCATTAGAAGCCATTCTTTGCTGAGGTCAATTTGAGAATTTATGAAGATGTAAGCATGATCCTCCTAAGTTTTGTAATTTTTCTGTTTGTACTGAACTCAGTGGGTTTGCTTCTATATTAAGCTCTGAAGGGTTTTTTATATTTTAGGTCCCCTTAGTGTACCACAGGGAGGATGCTTTTGTCACATTAGAGGCACCTATTAGTCTGACACAACAGATGGCTTGAGTTTAAATCAAAAAAAGCCCAGAGAGATAAACAGCAATGCTACTAGTACTTCTTAGCTGTCCACACAGAATAGGAACTAAAAAAGCTGTGATCATTATTTTATACCCACAGATCAGAAAGTTACTTTTCTGGCCCCAGTAGTTTGTGGTGATCTGTATCCAAAAGTGATCCTTAATTGTGCAAAACAAAGTAGATAAAAATTAAGTTCTAAAAAATGTTATCAGAAAAACTGTAGTCTTAGGATTCTAAGTAGAACATGGACATGTCAAAAATATGTGAGAAAGTAGGAAATTTGTCTTACCTATGTAATCCTTTCAATTCATACAAAATTATATGATGTTTTAGATCAATATCAGTCAATCTAAAATTTGTGACAGAGTTTTTAACTGAAATATCAAGTTGTAGATTTTTTTTCGTAGATGAATTCTACTTAAGGAGCTTTTAAGTATTAATCTGTTATGTGTTTCACATATTCTGCACAGATAGAGTACAACATTAATAAAAAAGCCTGGAAGTTAATTAGAATTCTCAAATGCCTTTTCCTGCTCTCATTATGCTTAGTGACTGAAAAGAAATGAACAGTTGCTCAGTAGAGTGAAAGAGAGAGGAAGATAAAAAAAAAAAAGAACACTTGCAACATAGCTATCAGTTTTGGTTTACTTATGCCAAGTACCAACCCTGCAGTAGGTATGGGTGTGTAATTTTTTTTTCCATATCAAAAGTGTGTCAAGTGGTATGATGTTTATCATGGTTGTATTCTGAACACACTGTATGAACTATTTCAGATTTTATAGCTTGTTCACATACTCTAAGATATGACTGAATTGTACTAAGTCAGTTGAAAATACTTCTTTGATGTTTTCCTCTTGGTAATTTGTAGAAGAAGAAAAGGAGAAAATAATTTAATTTTGCACCACTAACTGAGATTTAATAATTTATTTTCTTTTCCCACTAGAATGAATAATAGACATACAAAGTGTGAGGGTGCATACTCAGGTAGATCAATGCATGTGACAGGCTTGTGCTCACATGCTTGCATTCAATCCTTTGAATTCTGCAGCAGTGTTGCAGCCTTTGGGCCACAGGATTCTATTACTGCTGTCTTAACACTGTCTGTAATAAGTTGATTGCAGAAGATGAACGGCCTTGCCTCCTGGAAAAGAGTTTCTGTAATACAGTAGCTGAAGTATTTGCATTAAGACGGAAGACTGAAGAATTGAACCTAGTCCTGTCATATCTCAGTTAATTGTTCTTACAAGGTGTCAAAAGTCTTACTCTTAGCTGAAGGTATATTCTGGTCCTCAGAAATCCTCATGACAACGTTTATGAAAAAAAATTAAATTTACTTTGAAAGTTGATTTTGATAATTGACATTTCCCCCCTTATTTTCAATTTGTGTCACAACTTTTCTTTGTTGCCATACAGTTTTTTTTGTTTATTTTCCTGCAAAAGCTGCTCCCACTTTACTTGTTCTTTCTTCTGATTTAGAAAGGCATAACCCATCTCAAATAATTTGTACCACTGGCCACAGTTTCCTGCCTGGATATCAGTCAATTTGTCCAGATGCTTTCTTTAGGTAGCAAATTAGTAGGCAGGGTTCTCACTGTAGATTATCAAGTCATTGTTTCCTTACACATATTCATTTAGTTTTAGATTGTAGTATTTCTAACCCTAGAAATGTACACAACTTTCAAAATGTACAATTAAATTATTCCTAATATTGATGCAAGTGGTGTAATAACTCACTTTTCATAACCATATCCTGCCCTCCTGCTTCCATTTTGCAGGATTGATTAAGGGAATCAATGATTCAAACCAGTGATTCTGCTTGAGTTATTCTTTTGATCTTTCTTCTTTCAGTACCAGTGTTTATCAGAAGGCTTTTGTTTTTATAAATTTGATGTTGTTCACATACCATAGTCTATAAGTAGTATCCACCAGTGTCTTCATGTGATGCAGTCTGACTTTTAAACAAGCAGTTGCAAGCTTGATTTTCTGGCCAGAAAGTTTCGGATTACTTTCAGGTCATCCTGAGAAACATGAAACTATAACTCTGGAAAAGGAGTTTTAAGAACCATTGATAAAGTCAGAAAAGCTCAAAAGAAAGATTTCTAGTACTGAAAAATGCTCCTGTTCATCTTAGGTATTTGACTATGACTTTGGACTTCAAGATGACTTCATTGGTTCAGCATTTTTGGATCTTACTTCATTGGAATTAAACAGGTATGGCACAAACAAGCCTAGAGAATATTTCTATATGGTTATCTGCTAGTATGTTTGTGGAATTGCAAATAGAACATTATGCTAAAAAATAGTTATATCACAGAGTTGGAAGGGACCCACAAGGTTCATCAAGTCCAATTGTTAAGTAAATGGTCTTGTTAATAGCATGCTCTTACCATCTGAGCTAATTTCAGAATTTATATATAAACCTACACAACATAAAATTAGCCAAGAAAAATCACTTACGGTTAGGAAAGTACTGTATTATGAATGTTAATATATTAGCGGATTGCATACAACATTTTTATAGTGTCCATGGAGAGGTTTTATAACCACTTGATTTTATGTTATCTTCATTCACAGCGTAACTTTTTTATGGTTTTTAATCCACTAATGTTACAGTTCTGATATAATTACTTCAGTACATGTAAGTATTTAACAAGTAATATTATTAAACATTTTTCATAAGCATTTAAACAGAAATACTTAAAAGTAGATATAGAGCAAATTTGTGACACTTTTGAAGTAGTTTCTTATAAATAGAGACACCTTTAATTCTCATAATTCATTATCTGTGAACCTGAAATCAATATAAATGCATATTTTTGTCTCCTAGGCAAACAGATGTTACCCTGAGTCTGAAGGATCCTCATTACCTTGATCATGATCTGGGACGTATATTCTTGTCTGTTCTGTTGGCTCCAGGAGACCACAGGGAACTGGTAATTTTAAATATTCAAATAAGTGTAATCACTCCTCTGATTGTTCTGTGATTGGGTGACTTAGAGCACAAGAGTAAACTTCAAATTCTGAGATTAATTTGATTTTTCTGATTCTTAAAATAGCATTCAACAGTGTTTCTGGTATAGTACAGCATGCTTCATCTGAATTGGATTCTTCCTGAGATAGTAATGAGGGATCCAGATGGAATATAAATGCTTAGCAGTTTCACATAAAGTCAGTTACAGGTGAATGGTGCTAACTAATATGGAGAAACATCAGTATACCACTGGTTAAAAATTTTGGACCTGGTGGTGCTTTGTCTAGATACTCTATCCCCTATTCCATGCTGAAAATAAAGTAAGTTGAAATAAAGGTAGTCTCTCTGCTTTTTGTCATCTAATATTAAAGTATTATTTGATGTTTTCCAATTTCCTATTTACATTTCAATTACAAAATTGTGTAATTTTCTACGCTTCATTGCTTCATCAGTTTTCTGAGCTGCTTAGTTGTAAGTGAAAATAGTTTCAAGTTTTTGAGGTTGTCCTGTTTGTGACTGGTTGGATCTATTTTACTAGTTTTTTGTATGTTGACTTTTGACTGTGGCAGAAACAGAAGAGATGACATCTTACTTAAAGGTTGTAAAATAATGTGGATTCCTTTGGTTTCAGGGAGGCTGAAGTGAACCACCTGGACCTTGCAGCTAATTTTTGCCATAATCAAGCTGTTTCTGAATTAAAGAAGAAATTGCTGTTAAGCAGTATATCCTGTAGAAGCAGAGCAGTGGGGTTTTTTATGCCAGTTTCTTCTCTGTACCAACAGGCACTAGTGTGCAGCCACAAAACTCAGAAAGTTTACTCAGAAACTTTGTTCACGAACTTTGCCCGGGCACTCAGACACACAGACACACACGCTGAACCCCACCCTGATCCTTGATACCACCAGCATCTTCCAGACATTGCAAATGCCCAGAACTCATACAGGAGGAGGTATTGGGGTATTTACTAGAAGAACCAAGGTTATAAACACCCAATTTTTGACATATATGCGAGTCCCCTGTCTCCGATGGACCAGGACTGTGTATCATAACCATGGACCATAATCACGCATGCATCACTGGAGCCATAGGTGATGGTATTTTTCTCTCTCTTCTCCTATCTCTTTTTCTCTGTTTTTCTCTTTCAATTTTCCTCTCTTAAGATGATAATACACTCCAGAACAGGTTTACACCCTTTTCCAATCCATTACCTTTTTTTTTTTTCCAGTTTTGGTTTTAAAGCAATTATTTTAATAACATTTGGTTTTATATGGGTTATTTAGCATCATTATCCTCCCACAAGGATCTGTTAACAATGTACCTGGTTGCCCTGCCTTAGAAGCAGGTTGCAACAGAGGCCAAGAAAAACGCATTAATCTGATGAAATTTTCCATGGATATGGTCAACTACATGGTTTTTGTAAGAACATATATGTTTCTGTATGCTGCAATGTGAAACATCATCCTGTTGCATACCTGAGGACTATCAACAGGTTGTAATAGTGTTCTTTTTCCACTTTTCTCCCAGATAACATTAAATAGCCTAGTAAGTTGGTTACTGGAACGAGGTGTTTGGTATTGATTATAAGAGAGATGTAGAGTTTTGAAAATTGGTTTCTCCTCTATTAATTTTCTTCATAGCATTCTGTTACCACATAATAAAAATAATGGAATATGGTAATAATGTGCATCTAGCTTATTGAAACAGTGTATTTTCCTTTTTTATTTTTCATAGCAATATGTTTGTCCAGTGAATTCAGAATTCTGTCTTGTAAATTTGCACCACAAGTGTTTGTTACTTAAATGAAATTTATTTAAGTTTGGATTGTGTAATTGCTCTGATTTTTTAAGTGGCTTTGGCACTCTCCTACCATAATCCTAAATCATCAGGCACAGAAATACTGTATTTTTATGTGGGACATCATTATGTGGACAGCACATTAGTTTCCTTTTTTCATCATACAGAGAGGATAGTACTGTGCTATTCCGTGTTGTTGGCTCTTATACAGAGACTGCTAAAAAAAAATTACAGGTGAGAAAGTGAAATTAAGGCACTACAGTGTAACACGTCTTTCATAGGGGTTTTGGTGTTTTAGCAACTGAATGTCAAAAGTATTAGGAACACCACAGACTTGCTGGGTAGCAACTTTTTTCATATCCAATTGATTGATGGTAATAGGAGAAAGAATTGGGTTTGTGCTATCACATATTTCGTTGTTAGCTTTTTTTAGTTTAGCTCAAGTGAATAAATTTTCTTCCTAATTAAACTGTTAAATGGGACTTCATTCTGAAAATGTCCAAGATTCCAATTAAGAATCTGATTCCTACTCTGAATCTTAATATTTATTACTAGAAACTAGTCTTCCCAAGATAGGGATCTCAGAGCAGTTCTGACAAAGTTGCAGTAAAATCAGAGAATTCTTGTCACAATGCGAGGAAGATGACCTACCAAATTAATATTGAATTGCTTTATATGAATGTATTGATGTGCAGGTAAAGGAAAAGTTTCTTGAGGGTGTGTTTGTGTGACTGGAGAAGAGGTTCTGTAGCAAAGTGTTATGTTGGAGTTTCAAAATAATGTATGTTACAGGAAGATACATCCTGTCACACTGCCTAAGAAATACTGATGCTGTTGGAAGATAAGACACTGTACTGGTTTAAAGGTAAACTGGCAGGATAAATGAACCCAACTCAAAAAGAGATTGCAAGTCAGAATTAGAATTTAATAAAAAGATCACAGTATGTACAATGATACAGAGGAAAAATCCATCTGATCCACAGAAACAGATGCACAACCCAGCATTGTGAGGCATAAACAGAACGGAGCTTGCCAGCCCCTGTGCTGAGTACGACATGCCCCCCCTGAGTACGAAATAAAAGGAAAGAGAAAACCT
>VWZF01002492.1:0-13397 GCA_013396755.1 Sclerurus mexicanus
CCTGACCAGCATGGGAGACCCTATGGGAGGCATGTACCACTGCCAGCACAGCTTGCAACCTCATAAGGGCATGCAACCTTCTTTTCCCTCTACAAGGGGATGTCTGTGGAGAAGTTTGGTCACTTAATATACTAATTTAAAATGCAAAAAGGGTAGTGAATGGATTTTTTTTTGTTTAGTAATTTATATACCCACAATGATACAAGGTAAACTCATAAGCCATGAAGATCCCAGAAGTTAGACTGCTAGCTAGTGCTGAGTAATAATGCAAGGGGAATTTGTGCAGTTTTTCATCTTCTCCTTTGTCCAGTGCCTTACTACCCTGCTAAGAAAAGTCAGGAGCTCTGAAGTTATTGCTTGTATACTGGAATGTCATATTTAAATGCAAAACATGGTTTTTCTATTATTGCTGTGGTTACCCTGGTTCAAATGTTAGAAGATTTCTTTGAAGCTGATTATTTTTTAATTCGTTGTTTTCAATAGGACTGCAGCAGCATTATTTCTCAATCATATTTTTTATCTCTAAGAGATTTACATAGTGGGCATGAATATGTCTACTGTAATGCAGATGTTATTTGTTTGTAGCATATATGTGTTTTCTTCTACAAATAATTTCTACTGTATCTTCTACAGATTTTACTATGGCTCCATAAAAGAGAAATATATTACTTAAATTAGTCTAGTTTTGTATCTGATAATACACAACTGTCAAACTATTTATACTTATCCTGTTTCTTCTTATAAAACTGCACATTCTCGGACATAAACACAGCAATGTGATGGATATCACACCATGAAACACAGAACCAAAGATGTGAATTTTTGTTTCATAAAATGATACTTTGATTAAAATAGCCCATAACCAATCCTGGAAGTGCTGACTTACTTTTTTCAAATACTTTCTTGACAAAAGAAAAAAAAAACAATTAAAATTATGATTTGTGGATTATTTTGGTTAAAACTGGACTTATTTGGATTAAAATTAATTATTTTAGGATCAGATAAAAGCACACCTACAGCAGATTGTTCTTAAGCTAGACTAAGAGTATCTGCATCAATGCCTATATGTGATGGTTTGGTTTTCTTGGTAGGCCTTCCCTGGTAACAAGGTTATAACTAAGTATTCCACACCATTCCTTTATGTAATCAGGTGTATATAAAATGAGGAGGGAAGGTTCCTCTCTCTTCCTTCTGGGTGCTTGGAAGACAGCAGGTCTCGGTGTGTTGACCTCTATCTTATCTATGTGAGCTGGGGGCTAATCTGAGAACTGTTGTCCGGAGCTGCGCAGAGGTGAAGATTCTGCTGTTTTCTTGAGGGAAGTTGATGAGAGTTTATTGTATTAGTTATTTTATTGAGCTATTCCCTGAGTTTTCGAGTGTGTATATCTGTTTGGTTTTGGTTTTACCCTTTTTTATCCTTTCTTCCCTTCCCCTTTTCCCTTTTGGAGTTGTTTGGGATTCTTGTTCTGTATATACATAGTTTTTAATTGTATATAAATGTAATATATGTGACTATATATTTTTTTTTATTACAATTTTCTTTTGGTACTTTTTTACCTTTTTCTTCTCTTTCGGGAGGGGGGAATCTGCCCAGCCAATGGCTGGGTTTAGCAGGGAGCCAACCCAAACCACTACGCTATACCTGTAGAGCTACATTTGTTCAAATTTATCAACAATTCCAGAGAGAACACTGAGAAACATATGGTTCAGGCCCAATGAGTATTCTCCCTCAGAAGAGAAGCTGCTGGGGCTAACACCCAGGACTGGAAACACACAGGTCTAGAAGCAGAAAGTTCACACATGGAGCTCCCAATAACTGCTAGAGCCCATGGTCAAAATTTTGATCGTGAAGCAGCTGCACTGCACTCCCTCAGGATAAGTACAGGACAGCTGCATGTACTCTTTCTCCCTTTAGAGAGAAATTCCTGTTTGAACTTAATTCCTGTTTTAAAGGCTTTTTGCTAAAAGGAATTGATTCTGCCCTCAAAGCATTGGATTGGGTCATAGGAAATAAATGCACAGCTCTGTCAGGTTGTTTTAACAGTTGTCAATATCAAAACCAAAACCAAATAATTCTTCATGTCTTCTGAGATTATTTTCTCTAGGAAGCACATGAAATATGAACACTTATTCGGTGATCAAAGGAGTAAACCTNNNAACACTTATGCGGTGATCAAAGGAGTAAACCTCCCCCTCTGGGAAGGCCATGTAGACATGTGACATTCACGTGAGAGGCAGCTGAGAAGGGGTCATAAATCATCAAAGACCCCCAAAGAGCCCCCTGACTCTGTTCCTGAGGCCTTCCACCACCAGAGGACTGCATGTGATCCAAGTGATGCAACAAATCCAGAGTCTGTCTCAAGAGAGTCTATCTCAAGAGACTGCAAAGCTTTACCCTCCCCCCCGCCCAGGGGAGGTGCCTGGGCATCTCCTGAATGTATATTAATCGATTGGACTCTGTGTTTTGTGGGACCCTCACTACCAAAAAGACCAGAAGAAGAGAATCTACAGGACGCCACCGGGTTCTACAGAGTGGTGATGCATTTTCTATTTCATCTCTGTCACTCTCTTTCTTCCTTGCCCCTTCCTTTTTCCTATTTCTATCTCTCTTTCTCTGCCTCACATTTACTGTTAAATAAAATCCATACTATTGACTTTGGCATATGGTCTCATCTGCACCTTATTTTGGGCAGAGGCATTTCTAATAATTTTAATAACCGGATCATAACAACTATATACATTGGGGGCATATATTTACACAGGCACATACATTTGTAGTCCTGAGTGCAAGAATGCAACATGCACACATATTTTGTTTTGCTCTGTTCTGAAAGCCATCCATTTCTTTGCTGGCAGTGTCATAATTTCTTCAGCCCTGTCAGAATTAACATCAGTGACTGCCTGGCACACAAAGTTTCAAGGTATTCTTTCAAAAAAAGAGACATCCTTAACGCTCCTACTTGTTTCCTGTTTCTCAGCATGAAAAGCTCCACCAAACTTTTAAAAATATCATAACATATCATAACTTCTGAATGTCTGAAAATGAGGTAAGCTGCTTTGCAAACATCACTACATTAGTGCCGAATACAAGAGGAAGAATGGGTTTTTAATGGATAACAACAAAATATAAGTTTTATTGGCTCAACTGAACACACTATATAAAAAATTACTTCCATAATAGAAGTTTAGGTTATACTAATTGCATGGAAAATTATCTTTACAATAGCAACTGTTCACAGGATTGTAAGTGCTTGTTAGCGAGCAAAAGGTCAAAACTCTCCCTGAATGTCTGATTCTTGGTGCAGGCCACAGTATCTGGTGCATGTGTAGCATCAGACGTCCACAGTCAGAACACCATATGGTGTTCCATCATCAAGGCAAAGGATTCAAAGTCAGATATTTAACATCTGTGGCATACTTCAATCACTACCACAAAACATTCCTGGAAGAACTGCTGACTAGTACCACATGGCATAACTGTAACACCCCCTGAAAATTCAAGTAGAAGTCAATGATCTTCCACACTTTTAGGCATTCTGACCAATTGGCATCAAGCCAATCTCCAGTCTCATTGGGGATTAGTTACAACTCCAGGAAGTCACTGAAGAATAGCTTTGCTATCTGTCCATCTGTGACAAGAACAGAGTGCCAGAGGTTATAAATGTATGATTATCTTTCCCTGAAAAGTAGGTCACTTAAAGAAAATTAATCCAAAAAGCTCCAGTCACCACATTTAGCCAGTTGGAGATGACTTGTGAAGGCAGGGGCATGGGACTTACACATTATTGAGTTGCATTCAGAAGTTATTTCAAGAGATGCCTTCATGAAACATAAAACCCCAAAAGCAATCCAAATCAAGAGATGTTTTCTGCTCTTCGAATCAGTATCACTTGTTCATTGTTTGCTGAGTTGCATGTTGTGTCAACACTATAAAACATGGTTTAAGCTTTATTTCAAATGTATAGAAATAAAGTATATGCAGAATTATGCTTTATTGTTTTATGAGATTTAATATTGGATTCATTGAATAAAATTAACTAATTTTAAAATTGGATTTCTTACTCTACTGCAGTCATTGTTTCAATGTCTTTTCTTCAAGTGTCACTGTGATCTGCACTGAAGATGTATGGTGAGCAGCACTGTCTTGGCATAGCAGAAATGAGGAGCAATTCAGTTGAGTAGAGACTGGAGCACTTTCACTACAAAATTTGGCATCTGGTAAAGTAACTAAATCCCTAAGACTTGACAAATATTAATAGAACAGAGTCCCTGTAGCTGCTGTGCAGATTATAAATAGTGTCACATGTTAGAAGCAGACCAAGAATCTGATGGAGTGAGCATTACCAATCAGCATGAGAGGTATGTCAACCAGCCGGTAACAATGTATTAGCCTTGCTGGTGAGCCTTATGGAGAAGCATTTCAAGCTTAATGATTCTAACAGGTATTGTGAATGATTTATTCTGTTACTGTAATATCTGAGAGCTCTAGCATAGCAGTGTAGCTTCTCTTTGGGAGTATAAGGCAAGTGTTTGGGTTTATGTAGAACTCTCTGGTGAATTTGGGAAGGAATTCTGCACAAAGTCCTTATGAAATCCTCCATAAAAAATAAAGTTCATCCAGAGAGGCCTGAAAATACTTAACAGTCCTGGCTGCAATAATGAAAACTCAAAACAGTGCTGTGAGAATAAGATGGTAAGCTTTAAAGGGTGCCTTAAGAAAACTCAATAAGCTTCCCATAATGCTGAGGTCCCAGGCTGGAAGGGTGAGATCTCTGCAATGGCCTACGCTTGCTTTTGTCCACATTCAATTGACTGTTGGCACAGAGGATGAGTGCAGCATCCCTCAAGATATTCCTAAAAGCTTCCAAGAAACCTCTCTCATTCATACTGAGAATGACAGTTGAGCTCCTCACTTCATAACCTGATTTAGAAGAAATTTTAAACTGTCATTTGGGGAATTTCACCCATTTTCAGATTTTAAAGGGCATCTGCTGTGGTCATCTATTAAATATGTAAAATTACATCATGATAGAAAGGATTTAAACATAATGATTTTAGAGTTTGTCCTGCTGCTAGTCCAAAGTACCATAAGCCCTAGGTAATGAAACTGAAATTTCTTCAGTCTCTCTCTTTCTCTTGAACATTCAAAGCAAAATTGGAAATAGAAAGGGGTTTTGTTATTTAGTTATGTTTAATTAGGAGTCCTGGAGTGAGTGGGAAGCTGAAGAAAGAGCAATGGAGCACATAGCCATCAGGTCCTCTTCCATTCCAGGAAGAGACAAGCAAGAAATGTCATCATCTCTTGTCCTATGCTTTGATCATCAAATCAGTGGAGCTGGGTCAAAATCTTTGCAGACTTGATGGATGAAGCTGACCAAAGAGGTTGAGTAATGGTACAGACTCTTTCCACTATATGGCAGACCACCATGCAATGCAAATCAGTGGCTATATTCTATTTGTATCCATCACCTAAAATCCATGTTCTGTATTTCATAATAAAGACTTAATTCATCGCAGGGACTGTAGAAACTACCACAACACAACTAGAAACCACCTTTCAACATGGAAGCTTATCACTGAGGAATAGATGGGAAATTAAATTCTTTTTAAGGAAGAAAAATTCCACAGAAATATTCTCTATGGTAACCTAGCATGGTACTATTGCAGAAGATAACAAAGCCAGAGGAGAGGAAAAAATGCCTAAATATGGTTGTGTTCACTGCTTACTGAAACACTAAGTCAATAGCAATAGAAGAGCTCTTGAAAGGCACATCATGGGATTCAGAAGATTGGATAGTAACGCATAATTAATTCTTCAGCTACTGATCCTTATCAATCCTTAGATCCCAGGCATGACCCAAGTTAAAGTTGGGGACAAAGAGAAGAGTCACTCTTCTCCACAAGAAACAATGAAGTTTCCAAGCTTCTTGTGTTCTCTTCTAGTATAGGCTGGATGTGTTCACATAGATGACATTTTTTAGCTGTTTCTCATTAAACTTGAACAGTTAACAGTTTTATGCATGACTTTTGTACACTGTATCACAATGCAAAATACTTGTATTTAAGCTGAATCATCACAGCAGCATTAAAAAATACAATTTCTCTGAAGAGGCTCAACTTTTATTTTAATTTGGTTCTTTTTAAAAGATTTCTTTTTTGTCTTAGTCATTTAATTTTATATAGTAATGAGTCATTAGGTTATCTCTTCACAAAGTCCATATAGCATAAACCAAAATTGATAACTCTGTCTTATAACTTTTAGCCCTTTGCAAATGCAAGCATAGCTAATTAATTTCTAGGTTTTTTTGCACTAAACATTAAAACCTTGTAGTCCTAAAATTTCATCACATATGCTGAAAAATTTTTAAAAATGCCCTTGCTTCCACATTGAAATTGCTTATCAGTATCACTGGAAGTAGTTTATTCTCATACCTGTAATGTATCTGATTTTTTTGACAACTGTTTCAACAAGTGTTTTAGTGCAATAAATTAGGGCATAATTCCTTGCTGTTGCTATGGTTCTGATTACTTCAAATATTCCAACAAAACTACATTTTTGAAAGCAACCTAAGTTATTTAGGAACTTACATCTCATTTTCTAAAATGACAAGGTATTTGGCTGCAAAGAAAGTCAAATTGACTTGGGCTCCTATGGCACTTAATCACTTTATGAAAGCAATTAGAGGATGTGGTTATTGGCAAGTCAGATACCAGGACACAGTGACTGACATTAAAATTATCTGAATTACAACCACTTTCATTATGAAACTAATTTGTACACTGTTAAGGAAACTTCCCATTCTGACCATTCACAAGACTCCCCAGCAATCACACTCCCAACACCAAAGACTTTCACTGCTGGGACTGAATCCCCTTCACAGCAGGAGGCTCCAGTGAGCTGATGGGTGCCCCATTTGAATCCCTACACACTCCACTCACTAGCAGTCAGACCAGGTTCGAACCCAGGTTTCCCACAGAAGAGTCTCAGATGTTTCGTTCCATAAAGCAATTTATTCATGGTGCAATAACACAGGAACATCTCAAGCTGGTGCCTCTGAGGAGGGATCCTGAACAAAGGAACGCCTGGACTTTTATACTCTCACAGTCCAAGTGCCCAGAAGTCTTGCTCTTCCTCCCAGGTCATCCTGTGTCCTCCACTCCTGCTGTGTCTCTCAGTGTCCATTCACCTGGCTGGCATCACCCATCTTCGTGACCTTTGTTATGCAAAGGGTTGGCAGTTCATGGCCTCTTGTCTCAGGCTCCCACCCTGAGCTCAATCTACATCTCAGTGTGCATCTGGAACTTCAGCTCAAAACCAAGCTATCCGGACTGAGTGTATTCCTCAACATACACACAAGAATGTAAAGCAGTTTAACTGTAAATTCACACTTTGAATTAGTATTAAATAATTTTGCTGAGGCCCCTTTGAGAGACAAAACCTTCTATTTCTTTCAAAAATCCCACCTATAACAACTATTTATGTGTACATTGATACAATCCACACTCTGTCAGCAATGAGAGAAGAGAGTATTTGACTGCCCTACAGTTCTCTCAAGTTCAAATCTGCTGTGGTAGTAAGAACAAGAACAACTTTTTTCCCAGTGACCACATTTCCACCACTAAGTAAAACGGGGCCAAAAAGGCCCAAGCTTCTGAAGGCCATACAGACTAGGGAGCTTACACTCTCCCCAAACTGCTCAGGTCCATGACAGCTGCCAGACAGATCCTGAGCACAGTTTGCATATAGTCAGGTTTAGTGCCCTTCCATCTCAACAGTCTTCCAAAATTGCCCAACCAGGCTTTATGCAATCTGCAACCCTCCCATGCCCATCTGCAACACTTCTGGGCATGCAATGCACATATTTGCTTTTGTGCAAAGAGAATATCACTCTGGTGGGTGGCAATGCAGCCCTCAAATTATTGCAGGCATTTGAAACTGGAAAAGGAATCCACACAAAACAGTAACTTTGTCTTATGGCCACAAGGACACTACATAGGCCCAGAAGAGATCCAGTGCCATTGCTATAACATGTAGACATGATTCAGACCATGGCCATCTTNCATGAGTAGTCCCTGGCATCAGGGACCAGACACCTCACAACTTTGTGGTATGCTTATGGATTAATAAAGCCCCCCTGTTTAATTGATTTCCTTGTAATAAAACCATGATGCCTGTTTTTCATAATAACTTTCCTAAATTTTTTTAATTAATAGTAGCGGGTGGCTAGGTTTCTTTTCACAGACTCTAATTCACACTTTGAATTAGTATTAAATAATTTTGCTGAGGCCCCTTTGAGAGACAAAACCTTCTATTTCTTTCAAAAATCCCACCTATAACAACTATTTATGTGTACATTGATACAATCCACACTCTGTCAGCAATGAGAGAAGAGAGTATTTGACTGCCCTACAGTTCTCTCAAGTTCAAATCTGCTGTGGTAGTAAGAACAAGAACAACTTTTTTCCCAGTGACCACATTTCCACCACTAAGTAAAACGGGGCCAAAAAGGCCCAAGCTTCTGAAGGCCATACAGACTAGGGAGCTTACACTCTCCCCAAACTGCTCAGGTCCATGACAGCTGCCAGACAGATCCTGAGCACAGTTTGCATATAGTCAGGTTTAGTGCCCTTCCATCTCAACAGTCTTCCAAAATTGCCCAACCAGGCTTTATGCAATCTGCAACCCTCCCATGCCCATCTGCAACACTTCTGGGCATGCAATGCACATATTTGCTTTTGTGCAAAGAGAATATCACTCTGGTGGGTGGCAATGCAGCCCTCAAATTATTGCAGGCATTTGAAACTGGAAAAGGAATCCACACAAAACAGTAACTTTGTCTTATGGCCACAAGGACACTACATAGGCCCAGAAGAGATCCAGTGCCATTGCTATAACATGTAGACATGATTCAGACCATGGCCATCTTTGCCAAGACCTGTTTTATTTAGCCATATAGATGTGACCCATAAGACTGTTGCAGATACAGGTTGAGTCTATAGAGCTCAGCAGAGATCCTTAGCTTTGCAATGACAGAGTAAAGACACTAAAGCTGCATTCTGAGCAGCTGCAGCTGTTGGAAATGATGAAATTGTGAGAAAAATCTCTTTTATTAAATTTAGAAAACGGCAAAAATAACCTGTGAAACAAAGAAGTGCAGTGAGCAGGAAAGTTTAATAACAGCGTGCACTGGGTGCTCAGGCCACGAGGGTCCAAAAGCACACCCTCGTTTCAAAAAGCACACTTCTTGTAGGCTTTCCTGGTTACAAAGACCCACCCTTTCATTTCAGTTAATAAATATGCATTTAAACATGACTTTGCCTTAAAAAGGCTGCTTTTTTACGTAAGGTAGCAGGGGAGGGGGTGTTGCCCTTCCTCTCATGGGTCCTGACCTCCCCCCCTGTACCTGGTGACTCACCACCCCCCCATACAACATAGCTGACCCCCCTGTACACAAAGGCCTGCCTCATGGCAGGGGAGTCTTTGTTATAGCCCCTTTTTAATTTCCCTAATCCTGGCCATGAGTAGTCCCTGGCATCAGGGACCAGACACCTCACAACTTTGTGGTATGCTTATGGATTAATAAAGCCCCCCTGTTTAATTGATTTCCTTGTAATAAAACCATGATGCCTGTTTTTCATAATAACTTTCCTAAATTTTTTTAATTAATAGTAGCGGGTGGCTAGGTTTCTTTTCACAGACTCTTGTCGGTTTGATCTTTAAACCACTGAAGTTTTGAGTTTCTCTGGACTAGCTCTGATAAGCTTCAATAAACAAAGCCTGAGGGAGCTGAAGATTGGATATCTGGGATCTTAAATTTATGGTCCTTCAAAGACATGTTGGAGTCAACAGAAGATACAGAGGAGATTAACGTTACCCCGAAAGTTGGAGACTCTCTGTCTGAGGAAGAATGATAAGAGGACCAAAGAACGCAGACCAAATTAGCATTAAGGGTGAGAGATTGATAACCAATAAAAGATAGAATATTAGTTAATGAAGAGAAGTGTGTAACTTAGAATCAATGAACATTAATTTCTTTGCTAAAATGTATAAATACGTGAAAAGTCTTGAAAGGGACATATGTAGCTGGAATGATTCACTAAATATCCTCATCAGAATAAAGTAATGTCTAGCTCACTAACACTTAAAAGGTGGTGTTGGAGGGTTTAATTTCTTCACAACAATTTTCAGTGACACAGCCACATATAGAGCAGTGAGGTGGCTAAAGGGACCTCTCTCCCAACCATGTAAATCTGACACATGCCATATGTAAGGGGTGGATATCCTCTGCATGGTCCTCTGTTTACCACAACCTCGACAGATCTGGACTGTGACCACCATTTTGACAGGACTACAACCAACACTTCGACCAACGAACATCGAAATTGCAATAACCAAGTCTCATCGCTGGATCCAATGGGTGTTTTGCCTAGGGGGTCCACAGCCCCTGCTCTGACTGTCTGTACCAGCACTGCAGCCTCACTCCAGCGCCATGCAAATGTCTGCCAGTATCCCATCTATCCGCCTTTTCCTGCCAGCGCTGACTCTCCAACTGTTCCTGCCAGGTTTTCCAGGCATGGGGGAGGCAAACCATGTGGAAGGGTAACTATCTTGTCTCTGTCCTGTGGCCACGTTTTTTCTGGGTGGGAGAGGCCAGATGCCATCTTGATTTAGTTCAGGGGTTGGGCTTGGGAAGTTTGCTCCTCATTGGTTGGTTTAAGCCAGTTTTATCAGTATTATTAGCATTCTTCTTGGTAAAGAGTTATTTTTNACCGACTTTACTCCCCAAGTCCCCATCCTACTGTCCATCCACTTGAGAGGTGTGGGAAGAGAGGTTGCCCTTGAAGACTGAGGCAAAAAAGTTGAGTACCTCAGCCTTCTCCTCATCGATTGTTACCAGTTTGCCAGTGTTATTTATCAGGGGGGCGGTACACCTTCTTTGATCTTCCTTTTCTGGTTAACATACCTGTAGAAACCCTTCTTGCTATTCTTTGTGTTCCTTGTCAAGTTCAGTTCCAGCTTCGCCTTGGCCTTCCTTGCTCCATCTCTACACAACTGTACTTCATGTCTATACTCTTTCCAGGTCATCTGTCCTAGTTTAAACTCTCTATGCATTTGCTTCTTTTCCTTTAGTTTGACCAGCAGATCCCTACTCAGTCATGCTAGTTTCTTGCCTTCTTTGCCTGTGGGATCTAAGTGATCTTAGGTTTCCTTCAGCTTCTTTTTAGAATAATGCATAGGGCAGATGATTTACAGTTGGACTCAATAATTTAAAGGTTTTTTCCAACCTAAATGATTCTATGATTTGGCTCATAAGTCAACTGGAAGTTTAAAAAAATTAAATTTATAGACCAGTTCTTCCTAATTCAACACTGCATTGAAACAACAGTTTCAAAGAATATAAGGTTTTGCTCCCTGCTTCTCTCCCCTCCAGTTTACAGAACTCATCACAAACATAACACAGATGCCAAGAATATGAAGTTACACATGAGTTTTGCTAGTTGTGATTTCACAGAAAGCAGAACAGATGCTGAGATCCCATCTTTTCATGAAGCTATGCCTATGTCCCACAGCACCATTAGAGCACATTTGTTTTCTAACGTTGAGAGATCTATTACACGTTCTCTGATAAGGTATCTAGATTAGTGTCTTAGTTTAGAAGAAACTAAGATGTCTATGTTGACCAGGAGAAGGAAGGGGCCTTCTTCCTCAAAAAATAACCACCCAACTCCCTTAAATTAAGAACAAGATTTAATTAGGAAAATGTATATAAAAGGATAACAGTTCTTAAGTACTATATATATATATCTCCAGGGAAAAAAAGGAACCAAACAAACAGTCTGTAATCAATGCTTTTAAACAAAAAGTTTTCTCCCTTTGGGTTCAATTATATTTACAGGCAGCAGGTGGCAATGTCGTGCCTCGGCTGGCTGCAGGGTTGTCTTCCAGGAATGCAGGTGGAGACGGCCAGGGGGCACGATGATGGAGCTGTGGCAGTCCAGAATAGACTGACATGGGATCACTGGGGGCAGAGGGACGGTGCAGAACCCCCTCCGTGCTGTAGAGTAGACACACTCCCGTCCTTTGTTCGAGAGAAGCAGTGCTGGGCCAGAGGGAGGCAGAGGGGGAAGCAGCAGCTCCTCCACCAATGTTGACCCCGTCAAAACAAAAAGGTCCGTAGCAAATACAAGGCACAGGGTACCCAGAGCTAAGGGCTGAATAGGGGAAGAGGAGCCAAACCGAAAAGAGAGGCTCTCTCCAAGATGCCTCCACCCCCAGCAGCAGCTGGGAGAGAAAAAAACCTAAGTGCTCCTCGCCTAGCACACCACCCTTCCCCCTTCCCCTTCCCTCAGCCATTGGGTCGGAATGTGGGTGCTCAGCCATCCCTTTTGTTGACTAACAGTAGGAGGTTGGGCATTAGCTTCAAACTCTGTGTTGGTAGGAAGAGGAATTCCATAGCAAGATTCTGAAACTATAACAACTATAACAGCATGATGTGAGGACATTTAAAGTCCAACTTTCATGAGCCTCTGACTGTACTGAATGTAAAGTCCAGCATAAATGATTCATAAAGTGCTAAAGTAGAATTAAACAAGAATACTCTGGAGAGTTTCAAAATGGATCCTGTTGCATTTCATGACAGGAAGACAGAACATCATAATACCACAGTGCCAGAGAGTAAAATCTGCAAAGGCAACAACCCTACAATCTAATTTCTTCACAATGAATGGACCACTAGTAATGTTTCATTATTGTGTACTTGAGAAAACAAATCCCAGACATTTTATTTCAGTACCTTCATCCAGCTCCAGCTTCCTTCATTTGCCAAATACCTTAAGAGCTGATTAAAAACCCGAAACACCTGTTATATTCTACTTCATTACTGACAAAACATTATGGCTGTTTGGTGTCACTGTGAAATACTTTGATTCTGCTTATGAATTGTCACTTGTTCACATCTCACCAAAGTGCTATTCAGCAATTTGAATTCATCTCAGCAGAACACCCTGTTATATGATCAAACACAAACTTCTTTCTGCCTACACTACAAAATGTCAGTGGCATCTACAGTGATATTAAAGGAATGCAAAAGCTGTGACATTTAAGAAACAGAAAGCTTCCCTAAAACATAAAGCTGATGTAAAATTACAGGAGATATTGATCTCCAGCTGTCTTAGTTCAAAGGGAGGACTAAGATATCAATGTTGACCAGGAAAAAAAAATAATCCCTCTCTCTTTAAATTTAGAAAAAAAACTTTAATTAGGAAATATATATATATATATATGGAAAAGGATAACAGTTCTCAATCACAATACATTTATATGTATCTCCAGGAAAAAAAAAAACAAACTCCAACAGTTTATGATAAAATCTTCCCCCTTCCCAAACGACAAGAAA
>VWZF01002493.1:8846-42507 GCA_013396755.1 Sclerurus mexicanus
GATGGGCAGCGAAGCGGAGTTGCTGGTGCAGCGCCGGCTTGGAGGGGCAGCTGGGTTAGTCCCGTCGCTCTGGGTGCGGGCAGAGCCCTGGCCTAGCCCAGGCAGCCCTTCGCTTGAGGCGGGTCGTCTTAAATAGGAGCGGGCAGGCGGGCGGGCAGCAGTCTGTGCGGTGAGCAGAGGGAGGGCGTGCGGCTCAGTTCTGCTCCTCGTCCCGCAGCTCCGAGGGCAGGAATTTGTACTGCTGCTGCCGGATCATCGCCAGCTTCTTCCGCGCCTCCTCCAGCTCCCGCTCCTTGCGCAGCATCTCCTCCTGGGCAGCGATGATCTGACGGGAGAGAGCCGTGGGGTCACAGCTGCCCTCACACAGGGATGGCCAGAGCTTCTGCTGCCGCCAGTGCCAACCCGAGAGCCCGGTTCTTTGGCCACTGCTTCCCTCCCATCACAGCCACAGCCCCCCTGGGCATGAGGGCTATTGTCCCTAGGGTGGGAGCACGACACTCCAGAGATAAGTGGAACAGCACAGCTCCCAGGGCTCAGTCCCACGGGCTCTGTAGAGGATCTCAGCTGCATGGAGGCAGCACTGGGACCTGTGGCACCCCATACCAGGCAGGTCTCACCCCTTACTCAATGCTCTGTCTTTCACCTGTGTCCCAGACACAGGGGTAGTGTGGGTGCTGCACCAAGAAGGCAGGGTGTTATACTCCTAGGAGTGTGCACCATCACCCACTGCTACTCATGGCAGGACAAGGTGAAGCCACACTGTTTATCTGATGCTGGGTGGGATCGGTGCACCCACAGCATTTTTGCAAGGCTCTCTGGAGACATGACCCATGCTGGTGGGTGGTAGGACACACTCCTGGGACAGGCTCACACAGCTTGTGCTAGCACCCAGAGCTGCTACTGCCCCACTGGAGCAGGCCAGCTCCTTACCTGTGCAATTCCCCCGACCATCTTCTCCTTCACCACAACCGTTTCATCGTGGTCCTGGAAGGCAGCTGCCTTCTGCGCTGCCTTCACCAGATTGTCTGACGCTCTCTTGACAGCATTGCCGGCGGCCTGCAGCAGGGAAACCGGGAGAGCCACCGTGAGTCACAGTCTCAGGGTTTAAATGCTGCCCAGGGGTGTGAAGGAACCCCTGCCCCAGGCTGGGCCAGCAGGCAGGACAGGCAGCCAGGAGTCCTGGGAGCTGCAGGCAGGGATTCCTTTACATGGCTTGCTGCCTTGCCACCCGCTCATGACCATTTCAGGCGCTGCTGCTCCCAGCCAGGCTCTGGCTGTCTGAGCAGTGGGGCAGGGACTGGGAGGCAGACCTGCTGACTCTCCCTTGTCCCCAAAGGTGTTGAGATCCCATGTTTACCCCCAAATGCATGGGCATTAACCCCTTCTATACCATGGCCTCTGACGATTAAGAGTATTACAAAACATACCCCCCAAACATTAACCTCTCGAATGCCAGTGATGCAGTGCACCCATTTCAGGCATTCCTGTGCCAGTTCATCATCCCTGAATGCTGCCAGGCCGAGCAGCCCAGCATCACTCACACACCTGGAATGCAGTCAGCAGTTATGTCCAAGTGACCTGGAGCCTGTGTTCTAATGAAGCCCCTGCTGACAGCACACAGGCAGGGAGCACGAGCCCTGGAGAGCACCGACACTCCACTCCCATCCATCCCTCAAGCAACTGGGAGGAGGCAAATGGGGCTGGAGGGGCAGCCTGGAACTCACCTGGAGCCTCTTCATGGCCTCTGAGTCATGGTCAGCCTTCACCTTGCAGGCCACCAGGAGCTGGGCTGTGGAGGCAGCCACCTGCTTGGCAGATGAGATGAGCTTCTCCTCGCTGGCATGGCCCTGCACCGCTGCATTGGCAGCCTCACACAGGTTGTTGGTGGCAGCAGCCACCATGCGTGCCTGTGGAGAGAGAGGCTGTCAGAGCAGGTACAGGAACCCTAATCAGCCCCAACGAGGTTGTGGCACATGGGATGGCAAGAACCAGCTGTCATGCCATGTCTCAGCAGATGGAAGAAGGAGCAAGAAGCATGGCTGCTTCTTCCACAGAGGAGAAGCACAAGGGCAGAGAATCCTAATCTTTGCAGCAGGAGCCAAGAGGAAGGTCCCTCTCAACTCCTGAGCATGACCTTGATACTCACGGCTGAAATGAGACCCTGAGACCACTGTCCATCATCCACTGCGTTGGCGGGGATGGCACCCACCTGTGAGGAAAGAGATGTGTGAGGTTCATCACCCTCTGCACTTCTTGTCATGAGGCATGAGGGTTACAAGAGCCCCGGAAGAAAGAACCCACCACAGCCCTACATTTTCTTATTTCTTCCCCTTTTATGGCCTTACTTTTCCTTGGGCCACTAATTCCCGCTGGGCCGCTGAGGCTGCTTTCACCAGGGCACTTGTGGCTGCAGCAATGGATTTGGCAGCTTCCAGGATCTGCTCCTCAAAGTTCAGGCTCTCATCTGCTTGCTGTAGGCAAAAGCAGAGTGTGAGTTGCAAGCAGGGCTGTTGGGACAGACGGAGCAGAGCAGGATGATGGCTGCAGGGGGCTGAGTGGGCACATATAAAGCTGGATTAAGGTCTGTGGGGTGCAGCAGCGCGTGGGCTGCCTGAGGAAGGTCCAGCTGGGGAGGTGGGAGGCAGTGGGAGTATAGAAAGAGGGACCAGCCGTCACATGGGGCTTCAAACCTGGCTGAAGCACAGGCAGAAGAGCCCCAGCCCACCCCCAAGGTGAGCAGGGTCAGACAAGCTCAGCACTGCTACCTTGGGCTTGGCTCTTGGCTTCAGCTGCTCCAGCTTCTTGGCTGCAGCCTCAATGGCAGCTGCTGCCCCCAGCAGCTCATTCTCAGCGATGACAGTGGGGTCTTCTGGGTCAACCCACTCCGTCCCTAGGAGTACCGGGAAGCAAGGCAGGTTACACCTGTGTGCAGCCTCATTTCTGACTCTCCCTACCTCCTCCATCGGCTGCTGAGCCCTCCATCCTAATCCCCAGTCTTCAGTCCTGCCCCTTTGAGCAGGATCTTTCCTTACCTTTCATGGCCTCGGCTGCCTGGATGAGCTCAGTGACAGAGCTGGCCACACGCTTGGAGTAACCTGCCAGCTGCTGCTTCAGCTCGTGAGTCGGCTTCTGCAGGATCTGTGAGGAATGAGCAGATGTAAGCACCTGGAAAAACGGGACTTCATAGGGCTGTCTGGGGTGCACTCTCCAAGGAAGGAGGGTGGGATCCCCCAGCCCCTTCCCACATCTGGACATATCAGGAACTGTCTGAGATGCTTTCTCAAGTGACCCTGGCTATTGCCTTCCTGCCCCAGGATGGCAGGAGCTTCCCCACAGCCTTCCTGCATCCACAGCTTTTTGGAACATGTCGCAGACATAAGACCTTCAGCACAAGCCTTCCTGCACTCAGCAGCTACCCACTCAAGATTTCTCCCTGGCAAGTCATTTCAAGCTCCAGAAGCACTTCCTCCCTCCCACCATTTTAGAGATTTGTCTGCAAACACAAGCTGGACAAAGAGGGATACTCTGGTTCCACATCCCAGCCCAGGATGGCTGGCCCCATCAGGACAAGGTGGTAGGCAGCGCCAAAATGGTCCTTCACTGGGGTAAGGGGCACACATGCACACACCACAGCACACGTGTGCACACACACATACACACACATGGGGACTGCACGAACAAGCAGAGCTCACTGGTGGCCCGACTTGCACTGCACAGACAGCGGCTGCCCATCAGCTAGAGGAGGTGTGAGTACACACACACAAACACATGGACTCGGGGTCCCTGTGGACACACACCAAGTGCCACCCCAGCACTGGGCTGGGCACACAGACAAGCCGTGAGCAAGGCTCATGCTGAGGTTAGAGACCAGCAGGCCCCCCAATGTTGCCTTACTCACCGGCTGACAGGGAGGGAGGGAGGGAGAAGAGAGAAAAGAAAGCAGTGAATGCTCCAGCCAAGACACGTGGGTGTGGGGGACTGGGGCATGGGGAGGGGAAGGTGGGTGCTTTTCCATGAGGGATGAAGGGCAGCCAAAAGGAGAGGTGGGAACAACGGGTCAGAGATCCTGGGTGGGGACCCATGCTGCCATCATCAGCTCATACTTCAGCCTCACAGGGCTGGGTGAGACGGGGCATTTGGATGAGGCTCCCATGGCTGGAGGAGCCACCTGCACTCAAGAGCTCTCTTCCTCAACCCTTTTACATCTCATTTCTCCCCTCTCTGAATTGCTTCACTGCAGTTTTCAGCCACTGGATCTCTCTGCTTTTGGAGGGAGATACCGATTGTTACCAAATACCAAGTCCCCGTGGAGATTCAAATTCCTTCCCCTCCCCAGTGAAATATGCAGGCTTTCCCACTACTCTGCCGGGAGCCACATTTTCCAGCTCAAATAACCCTCATTCTGAACCTTAATCATGCTTGTTCATGCTCTGTGGAAGGCACTGGTTCCCTTGGGGACACAGTGTACAGCAATGAACTTGCTGCTCCTGGGGAATGAGGCAGCACCCCATCTGCCATCTGCCATCTCCCCTCCCATTCTCCTAGATCCTTCCTGCTTGTGGCTTTCCAGGAACCTGCTGCCCTCTGATAAATAGGACCCATGAGCTTTATTCCTTTACAGACCAGAGTCCTGTGGAGGCAGGGGAAGTCATGGCTTTATCCCAGACTTCAATGGGGCCATTCCAGCAAAGTCACTAAAGCTACATGTGGCTTGGAATACCCAAGCTGATGGCACACAGTGAGGGCCATTTTGCCCTCATAAGCACATCCAGCCTAAATGCCATATTATTAAGTCTCCTGTCTGCTCTGACAGCATGTTGAAAACTGCTAAATGGTCTCTGTCTGGAGCTGAAGACAGCCTGGAGGCTACGAGCTTACTAAGATGCACCTCCAGTGAACATTTCAAGGGATGTACCAACATATGATATTCAGAACATTGCATGGCAGCTGGATGGTAACACCCAAAATATAGGGGAATGTCATGTTACTGCAAGTAGGCTGACCTGGGGCACTGCCATGCTAAGTCATTAGCCTAATCATCTGCTAACAACAGGTCAGCCAGAGAATTTCTACTCAGCACTCCAGCCTTGGCTGCCATGATTCATGTATGCCTGAAGCATCTTCCAGATAGACATTTGATCTAGATGCAGAGGATGGAAAACTCACTGCTCCCCTTGGAACTGTACCGCAGTGGTTGCCTCCCTTGAATAAAACAACCCTTTGACTTCTCCTCTGCTCAGCTTCAATTTCTAGTCAATGATTCCTGCCTATCTTCTCCTGCTGCCACTGCTAGTTATACTCTGCCTAAAGGGGCTTTCCCTGCAAGAAACCACAGTCTGGGCTCTACCACCGTGTATCTGGTGATCCTGGACAGCAGACTCTCACTAACCAGCTTAGTGAAACCTTGACAGAGCTGACTTGCCCTGTCTTTGTCCTGATACTGGTTTGAGGGATCTGACAGCTCTGTGGGCTGGGTATGCACATCCCCATAGTGCCCAACTCCACTTCTCTGGTCTTGTCAGAAATGCAAACTGCTGATCAGACCTCACTGGATCTTTTCTTTTAAGAGTCTTAATTTGCTTATTGTAAACTAATCTTGCAGCTGAAGTCCTTGGGAGGACTCAGTCAGAGGAAGACTGAATCAACAGTGCAGTGGATGCTTGCAGTCATAATCTCTGCTATCGCAGGCACTGTTCGTGCCCCACACGTGCCCATCTCCCACACTGCTGAGCTTAGTAAGCTTTGTTTTCCCACTGCCTGAAATCTTTTACTCCCACCACTTTTACTGGAAGCTGCACTTCTACAGCATTTTGCTACCGTGTAGTTGAATTTCCAGCCTCCATCTGTTTATGGCCAGTTAATCTCCATCTGTTGTTAGATAAATACCTTTCTTCAGAGCCTGTTGAGCACTCTGACATCTGCTTCCATGGCAGGGGCTTGGCCACATGCTGTGCCAGCACAGGCAGTGAAGGGGGCTGTGCAAAGACTTCAGTGGGAGGAAGTGAAGAGCCCAGAGGACATTGGGGATTTGGGAACACCTGGGCATCCATGGTCAATCTCTGCCCACCCTGGGAACTGGGATGGGGGCACTCACCACCAGTACATGCTCCAGCAGCTCCAGGTAGCCATCAGCACACTCCTTGCCGAAGCGCAGTGCCCGCTGCCGCACATCCCCGCTCACCTCTGGGTGGTAGGCTGCTTCCTGAAACACAGAAAACGGGAAACCCCCACTCACATCCAGCACCATCCCTACTGGCACCCACAGTCCCCCACAAACCCGTGCCAGACCCACATCCCCTGCCTGGCCCACCTTGCAGGCACGAAGCATGTCCGCGATGGCGCGGCGGCTCAGGTTGGCCGTGGCGATGACATCCTCCTGCCGACAGGAGTTGCCAGCGGCCACCGCTTTGGCCGTGGCCATGGTGATGCCTTTTGTCATGCGAATGAAGTCCTCCGGGGTGGAGACTTTGGCGGGAGGCACCGGGGAGGAGAAGACCTGCGAGGCAAGAGGCAGGGTGAGGCACAGGGCAGTGGCAGAGCAGGGTGGCAGCTGCAGCACCGAAGTTGTTACTCACAGCCAGCTCTTGGCGTATGTGCTCTATCGTGGCCTCCAGCGCCCGTGTCCCCTTCGTGGCCTCGTCCTCGACAGCCTTCACTGTCTTCAGCAAGGAAGTGACATTTGTCACCATCACCTGTGGAAGTGAAAAAGAGAACCAGGTGAATCCCCACACAACCTCTGTCCCTCTATTGTAGTTTGGTCCAAAATGGCCCTGACTCCATCCTCCACTCACACTGCCTCATCTTGCTTTCCCACCACTGCCTGCTCTGCATGCTGTGTTCATTCTTTTATGTGCCCCTTCCTCCCCTTTTGTCCTGACTGCCTACAAGTTGTGCTCCTGCTCCCAGACAGGCAGAAAACCCCCCTGCTTCCTCCAGCGCCGCTGCCTCATCCCCTCCATGCCATCATGCCCAGCACAGACCTTGGCAGAATTCTTCAGCTGGTAGACAGCAGGGTCATCCCCAGCTTTGCCAGCAGCTGCCTTGGTGGCACCGATCAGGTCTCCAAGTGCCTTGGCCACATCCTTCACAGCATTGATCAGGACCACCTGGGGAGAGCAAGACCAGGGAAATGGCTTAGCTACAGTCATGCTCAGGCTGGGGCTGGTGCAGCCCAGCAGTGAGAGATTTGGGCACCATAGGGCACAGAGGGAGTCCAGCTCAGCCAGCACCAGCCAAAACCCAGCCCACCCTCTCCACAACAGGGATACATACAGCCCAGAACACCATACGACACCTGCAACCCCAAACACCTCCAAGCAAGCTCCAGCAGTCTCCACTCAGCCCACACATCCCATCCCACCTGAGTTTCTGGGTCTTCAGATCCCAGGCTGGCAGCACCCAGCTTCACCACCTCGGCCAGGCGGGTGATGGTGGTCACAGAGGACTGGGCAGCCTGGGCTAGCTTCTCCTGGCTGGCTGTGGCATTCTGTACTAACACCTTGGTGTCCTCCACAAGTGCCTTGGCTGTCTTCAAGATGCCCTCCCTGGGGAGAAGAAGGGAGTCAGGGAGGACACAGCCCTCTACTGCACACCTGTTCCTTGGGGTACAGAGGGACTGTGGAGCCTGGTTTTGGTATGCACAAGCTGGAGGGGAAAGAGCCAGAGTGACCAGAGCTTGGAGCTCTCCTTGGGGCTGGTTCACAACTGAGAAAGACAGGAGACCACAGGACAGAGCCTGACAGGGGTGTCTCTGGCCAAGCAGAGACTGGACAAAGTACCAGGTACCTGTGGTCAGCAAAGGTCTCCGAGTTCTCCCGGTTGAGGGTTCCTGCTGTAGCAAACATGATGGTAGTGTCGAGATCAGCAATGATGCCAGAGACAGCACTGGCTGCTGTGATGCAGGCTTGTGTCCCACGGTTCCCAGCCTGAAGAGCTGCCAGCACGTGAGACACCTGTTGGGTACGAGTAGAGTGACCAGGGGAGCAGAACAGGATCAGGGAGCTCTCACCCCACACACCTTCAACACCTTCCAGGACAGAGCCAGTCCATGCCAAGGAGAGGAACTGTGAATTGTTTGGTCTGGGCACCTCTTCTTAGCTTCCACTTACTTCTTTTTACGTTGCACCTATCATGTTTGCTGGTGTAGGAGATACAGGACTCTGGTAGTTTTCAAATGAGTAAGATCTGCATGATGGGCATCAGAACAGGACAACTTGTTCCTTCTTTAGCTGTTAAAACTCAATTTCTGTACTTGGGCAAGCATTCATAGGAGAACAAGCTTCCTAATGGAAAGCAATTGTGGAAAGGAAGGACGTGCAGGAAGTCCTGAGCATGCATGCATGTGCAGGCACACAGATAAGTGTTTGTTTTGCATTTGTGATTGTGCTTACAAGCACTGCTACTCTACTTTATCAACTAGTTTTTGAGCTATGTTTTCATCTGTTATTCAGAAGTGTGCTCTTTAGATTGACTGATGGACAGGATGCACGAGCTGCAAGCTTGGCTGGAGACACACTAAATGCTTTGTCCAACACTGCAAGTGCTGATTTGGAGAGCCCCAGGCTGTCACCAGTGTGTAGATCAGACTCTTCTGGCAGGCTGCCATCAGCACGTCAGCAGCACCTGGACACCTCACGGATCACAAGCACCAGCTGCTGTTATGGTGCCTGGAGGGGGGGTTCATCCTTCACCCCCTCTAGCAGAGCAGGGTGAGCATGGCAGAGAGCCAGCAGAACTCAACAGGACCATGGGAGAACCTAGCATGGTGGCTCCAAGGGCACATTACTCAATCCAGTATCCCTCCCACCTACCTCACCATGATGTCACCCCTCCCTCTGGACCACCTACCTTCTCGGAAACCTTGCGTGCACTCTCTATCAGCTCCTTCTTGGTGTAGGCGTCACTGGGGCTGCACTGCAGGGCTCCAGCTTTGGTGACCAGGGCGGCACAGCCGTGACCCAGCTCCTGCACCCGGCGCTTGATGTGGGAGCCGATCTGGAGAGGAATGTGTGCATGACAAACTCAGCAGGGAACGAAGCCCTGCATCTGTCATACCCGCTGGGAAACACCAGCCACCCAGCTCCTCTTTCCCAATCCTCCCACTCAGGAGGGGGAAAAAGGAAACACAGCTTTGCTCCCTGTTTCCACACCATGTTTCAGGGGAGGTGTAAATGCTGCCCGCCCCCAGCTCCAGTGGGAGATTCGCGTGTCCCTGTCCTCTGTTCTCACGCCCCAGCAGCCCCTGCTCTGCCTCACAGCACACTCCAGCAGTACCCCCATGCTCGCACCTCCTCATTCTCGGCAGTGAGGGCAGCTGGTTTGGCCTCTTGTGCCAGCTGCCCATAGTCATTGGTGAGTTGGTTGGCCAGTATGCCCAGCTCATCTGGGTTGGTGGTGGATTTGGTGACCTGTTGATGGAAGAAGAGCAGGGGTTGGACAAGGTAAGGAGGGTGGTTGCCTGTCTGGCAGGCAGGCAGTGCATTCTGCAGTGACAGGCTTGCTTGCACTCACCATCTCCTGCACAGTCACAGCAATGGCCTTGGCTGTCTTCACCATTGTGGTCTGGTAGTCCACAAAGGTGCCCTCAGGCTCTCCCATGGGCCCTTCGTCCAGCTGCAAGAGACCATCAGAAGGTTCTGACTCTAGCTCTGGCTCACAAAGCCTTAATCTTGTAAGGTTTGACCCTTACTCTTCCTCTCTCCCACACCCAGCCTCGGCCAGGCCTTCTTCGTGTTCCCCTCACCTGGTTGATGGCTTGGGTAATGGAATCCACCATGCCCCCCACAACACCTGCAGCACTGGCTGCCTCATTCAGGGTGGTGGTCAGGTCCTCCACTGCTTCCTTCATCATCTGCACAGCCTCTTCCAGAGCCTCCTGGGTGTGGGCAGCTTGCTGCAAAGATGAGTCAGAGTGAGGAAAGGCAGGAGTGTCTCCCCTCTCAACAGGAATGCTGCACACTCACCGTGGGGTTTCCGTGTCTGGCACACACATGGGCACCATGCACCCCCAAAGGAGGGCACACCACTGACACGTCCCTCCTGCTCACCTTGGGGTTCCCACCAGCCTCCTTGGCTGTGTACAGCATCTGCAACGCAGATTCAGCCAGTGTTTTGGTCTGGTCCAGGAGGTTCATCTGCTGCTGGTGGTTGGGTGTTTTGGAGGCAGCGCCAATAGCTGCCATAATGAGCGGCTCAAAATACTGAGCCATTTGGGACACCTAGGGAAGAGCAGTGTCAGCACCAGCAGCTTCCAGCCCCAGCTGCCTTGTAACTCTCTTCCCCATGCACCAAATGCCTCGTCAGCCTCCACACCGTGGTTACCTTGTGCCCCAGCTGCGACGCCTCGGCCCGTGCTGCACTGGCCACAGGCTCAATCAGGTTGCTGATCTCCTGGACAGCTGTGATCATCTGGTTGTGCAAAGCCTGCACAATGAGAGGGCGTTGTGTGAGGCTGCAGCAGGGCTGCAGTCTCTGCATGCTGCTGAGAGCTGGGAGAAGGACACCCATGCTCTCAGGCTTGCCACAGCATGTCCCTGACCCACCTCCTGGGAGATATCTTCTCGGGGGGCCAGCTGCTGGCTGATGGCAGCAAGAGAAGCCTGGTCCACCTCCCGCATGCATCTGTTCAGTACCTCAATGGCCTCATCACACTCTCGCTGTCCTGGAGCTTTGTCCCTGTGTGACAGATGGATCAGCAAGTGCTGGCAGGTGCTGTGCCACCCCTTCACGCCCAGCCTTGGGTGATGCTGCCAAGGGGCAGGATCCCTTTCCTGGGCTTTGGGGCAACCCAGTGTGATAAGAGCATGGGCACACCAGCACGTGTTCCCATCAACCCATGTGAGAACTGGAGGAGAAGTTCCCAGGCAGAACAAGAGGGACAGCATCTTCCATGCCACACCTTGCCTCCCTCCACCAGCAGTGGCCAAGGAGATGATGAGCCAAAATATCCCAGGAACGCTCACTCAGAGCAGGGATACAGAGGGGGACAGAGACACAGCCACAGAAGCTGGACTCTGCTCACCTCATGTTGGTGATCAGCTTCTTGATGGAGTCCGAGACGGTGCGTGAGTGTCCAGCCAGCACTGACCACTGTGGCGGGTCCTTGGGGTTGACAGCCAGAGAACGGGCAGTCTGGATGAGGCCAGCAGAGCTCTCCAACATGGTCTTGGCCGAAGAGACGATGGGTTCCATGGCTCTGCGCCCCTGCACAGGGAGACAATGGACTGGTGAGGTAAGAGATTGTGCATGGGAAGCCTCCCATGACCTTTATACTGGAGCAGCCCCCTGAAGGCCAAGGTTTGCTGACAACTTCCCATCACACCACCTCAGTGCATCAGCTCCACATTAGGACTCCATCCCAACCTCAGGAAATGCACAGCACCCTACAGCAGCCTGTCACCGCCAGGCTATATCCTCCCCATCCCTGCAGTATCCCACCTCTGGGCTGATCTGGGCAGGAACGGTGGCGAACTCTGGGTTGGAGGCGAAGGCTGTCAGGTTATCCACGGCCTCTATGAGAGGGGCAGTGGCAGCACGGCACCGCTCTCGGTTCTCCTCATTGAACTCGCCATCCAGGGCCTGGTGTAGAGAGACCAGAGCAGTTATCCAACCCGCACCATGCCCCAACTCCTATCCCCACCACAGTGCCTCAGAAGGGAAACCTCACCTTGATGGTCTTCACCAGGTTGGCCGTGCTGTTGGCCACCTCTTTGGCTGACTGGACGAACTGCCGCTTGGCCACAGGATTGGCAGTGCGGGAGGAGGCCAGGCGGCAAGTGTTGCACAGGGCTGAGGTGTGTTTTGCTACAATGGTGGCTGCTGACAGCACCTGCAGGGGAAAACACAGTAAGGCAGGATCCTCCATGANACCACAGGGGTCCCTCTTGGGACTCAAGAAGGATCACCAAGTTCCTGCACCTTACATCTGGACTGTTACCATTGCACCAAAGCTGCCAGCTGGTTTCCAGTGCAGCTGACAAGGCCTGATGAGACACCAGCCATCATCTTGGGTAACTCTTGGGATGCAGCTCTTTCAACTAGCCTTAGAATTTTTCATGCAAGAAAATAAGCGTAATGGTGCCCCATCCCACACTCACCTGGGACTGGGTACAGGCAGGGTCCACCAGGTTCTGGCAGGCCATCTGGATGGCTTGATTAGCTCTGGCAAACTGAGTGGGGTCTACCAAGCCCTGCTGTCCGGCCTGGCTGTTGGGGTCTGAGACTCCCACGAGGTAGGCAGCCTAGGAGCCACAGCAGAGACAGTGAGAGAGCCTGCACACAGCAGGGAGGTTCAGAGCAGGCATGGGCTGCAGAGGAGCCTGGCAGCACCGTCCCATGGGGGACAGGCTTGGAAGGGCAGGGCTGGGGTGCATATGGCAACTTGTGCACTTGGGGTAATGCTCAGGGCTGCGACCAAGTGCATCTCACCTGGGCAGCTGCCTCTGTCAGCCCACAGAGAGCTTTGGAGGCGGCACTGATGGAGTCTCCAAACTCGGGCAGTTTGCTGTTCTTGGCATTCTGGGATATGCCAGCCATGGACTCACCCAGCACCTGCAGGACACACCACGCACTGGTTATGGAGACCATCTCCTGCTACTGCAATGCTCCCAAGATCAGAGCTCACTGCGCTTCATCAGTGGAGGAGGAACCACCTTTCCCTTTGCCCCCACATCCTTCCCAAATCCTCAGTGCCCTTTCTCAAACCTCCATTCCTGGATCAGGGCTCACCTTGGAGTTCTCCATGACGCTGTCAAGGCAGTTGAAGTAGGACATGTCATTGACAGTCTGGGTGGGGTTCTCCAATAGCTCCTTCACTGTCTGCAGGGACAAAGGTGTCATGTCCAGAGAAAGGTTCTGCATCCTTCACCTGTATCTCTCCTTCAATCCCTCCTGCCCCTT
Source organism: Sclerurus mexicanus (assembly GCA_013396755.1). Taxonomy (NCBI): domain Eukaryota; kingdom Metazoa; phylum Chordata; class Aves; order Passeriformes; family Furnariidae; genus Sclerurus; species Sclerurus mexicanus. Next base: position 21,744 of record VWZF01002493.1, read on the forward strand.
GCAGTGGGGCACAGCTCCCCCCTCCCCACCATGACAGCCCCTTCACTGTCTTGTCAAGATGTGATTTCTCACCTCCAGCTCCCGCAGGGCATTGTCGCACTCCTTCTGGCCTGGGGCCTGCTGGGTGCACATGGTGATCAGCTGGTTAATGCTGTCGGTCACAGCTCTGCCAGGCACACAGACAAAAAGACGCATGGATCAGTGCCTGCCCCACCACCTAGGCCTACTGCTATGTCAGCAGCATTCAGGGAGCAGTTCCTCCTACCGTGCTGCTGCTGCCAGCTGATTCTTGAGGTTGGGGGCGGCAGGGTCAGCAGAGAGAGCCTTTGCAGCCAGCAGCAGCTTGCTGGAGGACATGGAGATGCTCTTTAAGTTCGACACCACCTGTGCCTGGTCTTCCTTATTCTGCAAGGAGCCAAGAAGGGTTATCTGCAACAGGTTTCCAAAGTCCACACCCACTATGGGTCTTCTCTGGTGATTTTCAAGCTGAATCGATTTTCTTCATTCAACTTGTTCACCAACAGCAGGGATATGACAGCAATTCTCACTGAACTAACCCAAGCCCCCTTCTCCCTGCTGCTGTAGTTTTACACAGCTCCAGATCCCATCTCACCAGCTACACTGGCAACAGCAACCCTAACCACCACTGCCTGGCCATCCTGTGGTCAGCTATGTTCTCAGGCATCCCAAACTTCTCACCGTACCCAGGACAGCCCAACAGGAATTTACTCTCACCGGGGACTGGCTGGCCATCTCCACTCCTGCCTGCAGGAACTCATTGAAGTCCTGTCCAAATTTGCCAGAGGACTTGGCTAGGTCTTGAGGGGTGCCACGTGATGCCTGCACCAGCTCATTGGCTGACTGGTTGAGCCCTGCAGCTGCCTGGTTCAGCTGGCTCTGCGCTTCCTGGAAGCTCTTGGTGCTAGGAGGGAACTGAAGGAGGAAGAAGGGTTAGAAGAGGCAGCAAGGTGGATGGAGGTGGAAGATAAAAATCTGGCACATGCTTGAGGATATGCTAGAGGAATCTGATGCAGCTGGACTGGCTTGCACCTCAACACTTCCCCCTTCAGCTCACCGAATCTGCGAGCAGCCTCTTGCTGGCCTCTCCCACCATGCGGATGGCAGCGTCGACATCTCGCTGCCCTGGCAGGCAGTTAACGCAGCGGTTCAGGGCCTGCGACACTGCCTTGGCCACCTACAGAGAGGCAAAGAGAGGTCACCATCTCCCAGCTGCCTCCTGCCCTTCCCACAGCCTAACGGGGCACACTGGGGTACTCCTTCTCCCCACCTGGGCCAGGCGCTGCTGGCTCTCTGGGTCACCAGGCTTGGCCACTGCTTTCCGTGCCTCCTCGATGAGGTTGTTGGCTTTATCCATGACGTCGCTGGCACACTCCAGCATGGCATTCTGTGCCTGAGGGTCGGAGGTGTTGGCTGCCACGCCGCGGGCAGCCTGGCTGAGCGAGCGCAGGGCCTGGGCTACTTCCCGGGCAGCAATTCCTGAAGGGATGGAGAGGTCAGTGCCCATCAGCTCAGTGCCCCCTCTTCCCAGCTCTGTTGCGGAGGTCAGTACCTGTGTAGTTCTCATTGCCCTGGGCCACCTCTCCCAAGAGGTGAGCAATGGCAGAACTGACAGCTTTGGTGCTGTTCCCCAAGTCCTGGGCACACTTCTCCATCTGCAGGGGGATGAATTGGGACATGTTGGTGAGCTGCACCTTTAGGAGACTCCCCTGACCCAGAGTTCACCCTTCACCACCCTTCCTTGTGCCCTCACCGTCTCTCCTGGCAGAGGCTTGAGCTTGCCATCACGGGCAGCTGCCTTGGCTTCCTGCAAGTCCCTCTCCAGGCTCTGCACCAGACCCAGTGCAGAGTCTATCTCCAGTGGTCCACACGCCTCCTGAGCCTGTGATGGGGCAGAAGGGAAGCTGAGCAGGTGAACACTGAGCCCACCTGGCTGTGGCAGATACTGCAACCTGCCACTGGGCTATCCCCACTGTCCTCCCCTGCTCTGCACAGCCAGGGTCCTGCTGTGGGATGGGACCCAGCCTCTCACCTTCTGGGCGGCTGTGCGGAGCTCAGCCAGAGCCGCGGCCAAGTTCTTGGCGCACTGGCTGAGCTGCATTGCAGAGGCTTGGTCCGTGATAGTGGGGACGGTGGCCTTGGCTGCAGCTACCATCTTCCCACCAGGCTGTCAGGCCAAAACAAAAAGCAGTGAGAAAGGGATGAACACACAGCATGTCAGCTGAATGTGTGCAGAACGTCTCCCAGTATCTTAGGAGGGCCAGGCATGGTAGGAAAGCTGTAAAGCCAGAGCTGGCATGGGAGGTTCTGGCGAGCACAGGTACCTGCAAGAAGTTCTGGCTGGCAGCAATGAGAGCCAGCTGGGCACTGGGGCTGTCCGGCTGGGACTGGCTTCCTCGCACACCCTGCACCAGCATTGGGATCTGCTCTGCCACCACCTGCCAGAGAAAAATGGTCACTGAAGAGGCTTGGTCAGGAGGAGATGGATCCAACCCAGGACCAGCAATCAGAAGATGGGCTCCTGGGAGACCTGAGTGAAGACTCCAATATCCAGTCTGCCCACTGGCTGAGCATGAAGCTACAGCATAGCCAATGGGAGACAGGATGGGAAAAGGGAGCAAGGAGATGCCAGGATCAGGCCTAGACCCTTACCTTGCAGCTCTGCACCAGCTGCTGCTGTGCAGCAGGGTTCTTGTTGGAGGAGGAGGCGTGCTGTGCGGCTGCGATGGTCTGGGTGGCGGAGGCAGCCGCCTGCTTGGCTGCGTGCTGACAGAAGGAGGAATGAGTTAACACTGGAGGCAGGGCAGTCTGTCTCGAGCCACCCCACTACTCACCAGGGCCCAGCTCCCCTAAACTTCTCCTGTGCTTACATCTGTGACACCGGAGCATCCCCAGTACCCTTGATACCCAGCGCCCCAAAGCAACAGGGTGCACAAAAGGAAAGGGAAAAGAGGTCTCTGCATGATGCAGACACTGTACATGAAAAGGACTTTATGCCTCTGGGAAGTGCAGGGATGTGGGGCCTCCTGACAGTGCCTATTTGCCCTCCGAGGACCCTCGCCCAGCGTCTCACCTCCAGCTTGTGCACAAGCTTCTTTTTGATGGCATTCTGGGCTGCAGCATTGGTTGCCATGCGGAGCCCCTCTGCTGCTTCACGCAGCCGCTGCTGCTGCTCCTCACTGTCCGGATGGGCTGCAGCTCCCTGGAGAGAGCAGAAAAGCCATCACACCTTGCAGGGACCAGAGAGTCCCTTTTCCTGGTGAAGCAGTATCTGTGCTCTGGCCTGATGCCAGGGAGCCCCCCCCAAGGTATCCCAGCTGCTTATGGTGCTGTGAAGATGCCCAAAGCCTCCCAAGCAGAGCCCAGCAGCAGGAGTGGTAACAGCTACTCTGCTACACCCACAGCTCTGTAATAAGCCCACCCTACTGCACAGGTCCCTTACTGTGGGAATTGCTGCCCCATCCAGGGGCTGCTCATCCCCTCCCCAGCACTGAGTCAACAGCACTAGACAAGGCTGGGGGCCAAAGCCAGCATCGATCCTCCTCCCAGGCACTGACCTTAGCAGCCTCCACCATCTTGGCAGTGGCATCAGCCAGGATCTTGGCTGCACTCAAAAGCTTGCGTGAATTCTCCAGGTCAGTCTCTCCCTCAGCGTCGGCTTTGATGGCATTGACCAGGTCGGAGGTGGCCTGGGCCAGAATACGAGCCTGACGCACCATCTCCCCTGGAACAGAATGGAAGTGTGGCCCATTAGCAAGCCCCAAGGGCTCCCCAGTACCTCACTATCCACCATGTGGGTGCCATCAGCTGCTCTCACCTGCATCGCCCATGGAGCTGAATATATTCTCAGTGACATTGAGAATGGTGTCAGTGGCCTGGTCATAGCGCCCGATGGGCTGCCCGCCCAAGGCATGCTGCTTGATGTGCTGCAGCAGGTCATTGAGGGCCTGGGTGACGGCCGTGGCTGCCACTCCCACCTGCTTCAGGAGCTGGTCATCACTGGTAGCTGCCTTGGAGGCCTCTACGCAACCCTCAGCTGACTTGGCCACCAACTTGCCAGCCTCGATCAGTTGCTCCTGGCAGACTGGGGAACTGATTGTGGGAGCCACAACCTGGAAGGGAGGAGAAAGGTTGGGCAGCAAGTGTGGTGGCCTCCTTGTAAGGGCTGTGCTGGGACAGCTATCCCAAACTTCTGCTCCTCCAAAGAACATACTCATTGCTTGGGTACAGTGGCAGGGACCACAGCCTGAGGCGACCCACACTTCCTGTGCCAGACTCCCAGTGTCCTGCCTTAGGACATGTTGTTCTGACACACCTAGGACCCTCCCAGCGCAGTGAAGCTTGCAGTCACACTGAGGCAAGGATTAACCTTGCTGCTTACCTTGGTGCAGGCTACCAGCTGGGAGGTGGAGAGGGCGCACTGCGTGGCTGCAGCGATCACCTGTGTCTGCAGCGCCGCGTCTTCCGTTTTCTGAGCCACATTCTTGGCTTTGAGCACCAGCGTAGCAGCAGCGCTGGCCACTGCCTTTGCCAGCTGCATAAGCATGTCCTGGGAGGGGACAGAAAGGGTCAGCGAGGCAGCCATGGCAGTAGGAGCAGCCGCAGCAGTCTGCAGGGCTCTCGTGAAATATTCAGAGGAGAAATGTGAGCTCTCGGGGGCCTTTCATCCACTTTGTCCCAGCACCAGCAGCACTGAATACCTGGAACAGCTGGCAACACCTTGACCCCATCTCCTCTATGGGCTACAGCTGGCAGTGAGGCTGTAGCCTGGCTCTGAGATGCAGCCTACACTACCATGAACACCACCCACAGCCGCTCGGGCACTGCTGAGCATCACTCCAACATCCACTCCCCCATGCAACCACCCATTCCTGATTGTACCGCTGGCACTGCCTGGATTTGCACGGGGCTTGCAAACATTTGAGCACAGCAAAAAAATGATAAACCCTTCCAGGCAACTGGCAGGTATAAGCCAACCATGGCACAGCCACACTGGGGACAGCTGCCAGCCTAGGGGCTCATCCCACCAGCAAGAGGTAAACTGGAGATGCTCCCACACTGGTCACCTGTACTGCAGGCATGCTAAGTATTTCCTATTCTATCTTGTTGGCTCAAGGGCTACATCTCTGCTATTATTCCTGGAGCTAAAAGAGAGGTATGACAGGGCAACCAGCCTCCTCTCCCATCGGTGGCACAAAAGCCATGTGGCCACCCTGCCAGCACGCACCAGGCAGCCACCAACATGGAATACTGCTTTCCTGCAGGGCACCAGACATGACAGCATGCTGCAGCCCTCAGGATTAGCCCCTGCGGCACACTGCCAGGCTGGCAGCACTAGTGTTAAACAGCAAAATGCCTGGGGCAAAGATCATGGTAGGCAGGGCAGGGCTCTCTGCCTGCTGCACCTGCCAGCCTCCCGTGTGCATGCTCACAGCAAACAGCCCTGTACCCCACGACAGGTAAACCTCTGGCCACCAAACCAGAGGTGTCACAGCATCCCCTTGCCTCCTGCACACCAAGACTACTCCAGCAATCCACCACCTTTTGCAATAGAAGGAAAGACCGAGGAGTGCACACACCCATTCTCAGAATACCCAGATCACTGCATTTGAGCCCAGGGAATGAAGTAGATACACTCGGGTCTGGCAGCTGTGAGGCAGAACATACTGCTGCATGACTGCAAATTGCCTTCCAGATACTAAATCTGCCCCTTGGGGATGCTCCGTCCTGGCAGTGCTGCCTGGTCAAGCATGGCTTCCTGCCCTGGTGTTAGCTTTTCTGCTCCCCTTGGATATCTGTCAAGGCCTTTCTGCTCACGTCAAGGCTGTGTGGCTCTCATCAACAGAAATCTCTTCTTTCTGGAGTCTGTTTTGAACTATACTATGGCTGGATCCTCCTGCCCAGCACAGTGTGCTAACCTCCCTTGTATTGGAAGCACCAGTCATGGGAATGCAAGCCAGCTGGAAGTCAGCTCATCTAAAACCTCCCCACAAGACTCCAGCCATTCTGGGTCTCCGATGAGGGCAGACAGGCAGCTCCCACAGGCAGGGAGCAGCAGGCAAGAGCTGAAGTGGCTGCAAGGGAGGACTCTCAGGGCAGCACTTGCCCAAGCAGCGACCCGAATGTATGGACTTCTGAGAGCCAACCACCAGAAAAGCAGAATTTTTTAAGAGCCCTCCTCCGAAGAGACAGTTCCCAGAAGAGCACCCCTCATGTTGGAGATGGCAGGGACCACCAAGCCATGCCTACAGCCCTGTTTTACCGTCTTTGGTTCAGAGGCAGGCAGGATCCAAGCACACCGGCTTTCTGCGATCTACATGGGAATCCACAAGATAGGATGTGTTACATCACAGTGGCACAGGGGACAGCGATGGGTAATGGCCTGTCCCCTCCCTCACAAAGTCACCACTGGGTACTGGACATACTTCGATCCAGAGCCCTCCTGCCAGGTCCTGTGCAAAGTTTGATGGTTTTAAGGAGTGGGTGTCCCTGGTTTCTGCCACGTGCACTCACCTGGAACCGGGGGTCAGTATCACTCTCTCCTATCTGCTGCAGCAGCTCCCCACTGGTCTGGCCCACAAGGCCAGCAGCCTGCAGGAGATTCTGGCGAGGCTGCAAGGAACAAGGCATAATCAACACTGAGCTCATGAGCAAGCCCTAAAACCACACTCAATGGTTCCCTCTGGCTTCCCCCTTCTTCTTGGCCCCACAGCCCCTCCTGCCCACCTCAGCACTGGCAGGCTGTGCTGTTTTCAGCAGGTCTGAGACGGCGCTCGCCAGGTTCTTGGCTGCCTGCAGAAGCTGCCGCCCATTCCCTCCCTCGTCCTCCATCAGCGCCGCCAGCAGCTTCACACCCTTGGACATCTCCGTCAGGTTGGAAGAGATGGTGGTGACAGCACAGCCCACAGCAGTGTAGTCTGTGTCTGCTGGATCTCCTGTACAGGGAAGAGACAAGTCAGGATGGGATGCTCTTCAAGTGATGCCCCAAGAGCATCCCCATGCCTATAACTGATGTGATTTTCCTTTCTGGGAGCAGTGGGAGAGACCCTCTAGCTCCTGAGCCTGAAAGGTTGTCATATCTGCTGAGACTTGGCAGGAGACCCCAGGGAAAGAGAGCTGCACTGGGCCATGGCTGTGCCTGAAGCTATGGCAGGGACTGGGCAACATGCTCCTGGTCCAGATCATGGCTGGTTAGCAAAAAATTGGTAGGAAGGATTGGGCTGGGCACAGAAAGGGGTCTAAAAGCCGGGTGAGTTGTGGGGGATGGCCCGCTCTATAGGGACATTAGCAGCATTTGGGGGTGATTTAGTTCTAGATGGGGCAGGCTGGCTTCTTGAGGTGGAGGGATAGAGACCCATCCTTCAGCCAGATAAGCGCCTTCGTCAGAACTGGGGCTTCCCTCTTCTCCAACCCTTCACACACCTGCTGTGAGATTGACCACCGAGGCTGTGCCAGCAGTGATAGCATCCACCTGGGAGTGGATCTCATGCTTCGACTCATCCATCTTGTTTTTGCGCCAAGCTTTGGATGCCTAAAATGGGGAGTACAGGATGAGGAGATGGTGGTAGACGTGGTGAGTAGCTGTACACATGCTCATACAGAGGAATGCAGGGCAGAGAATATAAGGAAAAGAGAAGGAAGACCTGTGACCACCCAAAACTCTCCAGTCCATTCTGATCAAGAAGATTTCCAAACATCCCCTTCATGACTGCCCCTGGGGTGGGATACAACCCCATCTCTTTTCAGGCAGCAGATCTTCCCAAGGGCTGCTGACACTTCTCCTGGGAATGTGACCAGCCTCACCCAGCCTAGCGAACAACCTCCAGCAAGGTCCACCCCCAGCACACCACCTTCACCCGGCACTCACAGCATCCTGCCCGAGGGGTGGCAAGGTCTCGAAGTCATCCAGCGTAGCCTGGGCTGCATGCACAGCCTGCATGCTGGAGTTGATGGTGCCTGTCAGGGCTTGTTGGGCTGAGGTCTGCAACACAGAGACAGACCAAGGTACACTGAAGGCTTGAAATACAGGCTTAAATATTTTGCTCCCCTGCAACGTGCTGTTGATGACAGTCTAGGTTGGTCTCCACAAAGCGGGGTACACTTATCAAAAAGGGGACTCACTTTGTGCCTCCTACTGGGAAATGCCACATCCCACCATAGGTACAAGCTAGTCTCACAGCTAACCAGCTCTTGGAGAATGGGGAGCAGATGCTATGGGATCCCAAAAGGCTTTTACAGCAAGCCTGCACAGCAGGCTGCATGGGGCCAAAGAAAGAAATTAGCCTCCTGGTGGCCTTTTCCAAGTGCTTTGTCAACTGCAGAGGACATGCGGGCACCAAGGCAAGGCACTGGGCTCTGCTGCAAATCACAGCACTAGTGGGGCTGTCCAGGCACAACCTCAAGGAGAGACTGCAGTTGCCAGCCAGGGGAAAATGCTGGTGTGTAGCTCAAATTTGCAGAGAGCGTGAAGGAGGACACCAGCTCAGTCAGGTCAGCAAACACATGAGGCCAGCGGCACAGAGCCCCTGCCCTTCACAGGAAGGCAATACCTGGCCATGAACGGAAATGTGGGTCTACACAAGCCCAACAGGCACCCCTCCAAGTCTGTGCCCTGTGGTGACCACAGGGAGAGCTTACCAGGGGAGGCATGTGCCCTCGGTGCATTTGGCCACTGGTGATTTGCAGTTGAGGCTGTGGCATTGTGCCAACCTGGAAGTTTTCTGGCCCTCCAGCCCCTGTCCGCATGATGGCTGGCAGGGCCACTGAGCCTAGCTCTGCCTTGCCTGCACGGCTAAACTGCTGCTGCAAGACTGTTGACCTGAAATGGGAAGAAATACCAGGTGAAGGGATGTCTGCGACCCCAGAACCAGGCTCTGTGGGAGTGCTGGCAGCACTTCCTCCAGATATGCTGTGCTGCAAGCCTGGCTGGAGCCTGCTCGCCATTCAACTTCTGCTTGGCAGTTGTGCTGCTCCTGGAAGACTTACTTCTTTGGAGACACTGAGTCTTCCAGCATGGTGGACTCCTCATCCCCCTCCAGTCCAAAATGGTCTTTACTCTTTTTCTGTGGAGGGAAAGAGAAGATATGTCAGAGAGCACATACCTCCCAACTTTCCCATCCTCCTGCAGCCCAGACACTGTACTAGAGCTGCAGGGCTCCACTGCCCTGTCTTCAGCTCTCCCAGCAGTACCAGTGGCTGTCTGGAGGCAACTGGAAAAGGGGTACCGTTCTCTAGAGAGGAGCCAGTTACCAGTGCCCTTCTCAGCAGAGCCTCACCTTTTTGAGGATGATATCAATGTAGCCAGCGATCAGCTGTGCAATCTGTTCCCCCTCCGTTGTCTGCACCGAGTAGTAACCATCCTGGTAATCTCCAAAATCCTGCAACAGCAGGGCACAGGGTAGCACCGGAGCAGGGCACTGGCAGCCACCCTGAGTCCCTCTGGTATGTGCTAAGCACTAAGCTGCTGGCCTCCAAAGCAAGAGCTGGGAGAGGCACCAGAGGGCAGCAAGGCTGTGCCACTGCGGGGCAATACCCAAGAGAGGGGCTGGAGTGAGAGGGGGCACCACCGGGGAGGGAGTGTGGAGGACCAAATGCTGGTCCCTACCAGGGTGAAGCTCTTGGGCGAGGCTGCCCAACGCTTGATGTTGGTCAGGTTCCACTCCTGAATCACTTCCTTGGTTTTCTCATCCACACGCATCACACACTCCTTAGTGATTCCCAGCAGTCGTGGCACCAGCTTGTTCTTCCCCTTCATCTTCTCCTGTGGGCCACAACAGAAGGGCTGTGGGCTATTCTTGAGATGGATCCATCCAGGTAGAAACTTTTGAGGCCTGCTGTGGCTACCAAATACCCCCAATGCCACACTTTCTGTTGGTGACAGCCATCACATGGAGCTTAAAAATGAGAAAAAAGCAAGTAGGAAGGAGTAGGAAGGCAGTACACAGGGAAAGGCAAGGAGAGGTGGGCAGTGGGAAAACTGGAGCAAGATGGGTTCAGGTGTAGTAGCTGGAGACCCAATGGATGGATGGATGCTGAAGCGGAGGAATTTTGGTTGGTGAGAAGTGGGATCATCAGGGGGGCTGCTGCTCTACCTTGACCAAGAAGAAGGACACCCCATAGGTCTTGAGGGAACGGGCAAGTTTCACATAGCGAACTTTGGCCTCAATCTCGCTCATGTTCCCACAGCTCTTGTGAGCCTGCAACAGCAAAGACAGAACATTGCACTAGCTTCACACTCCTATCTGTGCCACAATTGCATAACCTTCTGGGCTCTCCCTGCCCCATGAGCATGCCCTGCCCCTGCTACAGCATCCCTCTGATCTCTGGTATACCTTAGGAGCTGCCTTGTCTGCCCACCTACAGCTCCTGCTCCTGTTTTTCACCCACCAGACTGCTAATGTGCTGTCTCCTGCAACTACCAGCCTCAACCTTTAGTTACGAAGAAAAAGAAGGCAAGTTTTCAATCTCCCTGCTGGACATACCATGAAGATCTTGCGCTCCCCTTTCTGCTTGATGTACTCCTTAGGCAGGAAATCCTTGAGCCTGCCAAGAGACAGCCAAGCCAGTTAGCAGCAGACCCCAAAGCTAGTATCTGTCTTTTACTGTGAAGAGGCCCAGCCCAAATCCTTGGATAAATCCTTGCCAGGGCACGAGCTGGGAGTTTTTGGGAGCAGGATGGTTGTGGGAGAGGTTGTTGCAGCTATGAAAGCTGTCCTTGGAGTTGCTGAGAGTAGCTGAGAGCGGGGTGGAGGTGCTGAGGATGCAGCCCTTTGTGCACCGTCAGGACAGGTCAGTAGGGCCCACCCATTAGAGCTGGCTGCATGTCCCTGTAGGGGTACCAGAGGGAGCAGGATGGCAGGATGGGGTACTAGCACACCTTGCAGCTGGTGTGGATCTCCACGCCTGGGCACTGTGCTGTAGGGAGGAGAGGGATTGCACCAGAGGCAACCAAACCTCCAGAGCCCCACAAGGAAGTGTAGCGCTGGGTGCTGTCAAGCTGCTCCAGCCCCCTTGAGACAAGCCCAGAGGCTCCTCAGGACACTCACTCCAGAAAGCCTGGCTTGTGCTTCTGCTCGTTGTGTGGCCCAAACTGGATCTGGCACTGATGGCCAGCAAACTCACAGGCTTTGTCAAAGGACACAGGGTGGGAACCATTCAGGATGTCGTCACGAGCCTGTGTGGGAATAGAAGACACTGCTATGGGCTGGGCAGCCACACAGCTCTGCCATTGCTCCCGTCCACACCACGAACAACCTGTTTTCCAAACTTTAAAGTGACCATGAAAAATAGGAGGATCTAGGACCAGACTGTTCCCTGCAGGAAACACCATCAAGCCTTGGAGAGGAACAACAGCAGGACTTCAGGATGGTTCCTACCAGAGCTGGCATTGCATTCCCTGGGAGCTCTGAGTATACAGAGGGCAGGACTAGATTGCTAGCATAGGCTCTTACCCAGGAGATAATTCATTATACCTAAGTACCCCCATGGCGACTCCTCGCAAAACCTTCGGCCACCAGCCAGAGGCTGGCACAATGCAGTGGAGCCAGGTGCTCTGGGAAGCTGTACCTGCACATAGAGCAGGTTGAGCTGCACGGGATCTCTTGAGTCCACGTTCTGGTCAGAGTAGAAGAACTTGCGCCGCAGCAGCAGTGTTTCGTTATCGTCGATGCCTTGCTCACGCAGGGTCCGGCCATGGTCCAGCCAATTCACTGCAGGCAATGCCAGGGCATGAGCAGGGACAGGCACCAAGGCAGAGCTAGTCCCGGCCCCAGGTCTGCTTCTGAGGAGCTAGAAATGGATGTCTGCCTAGGGTATCCCAGCTCTCACTCTTCTGCCTCTGGGCCTCAGGCAGGAGACACTCCAGAAGGTCTGGGCACATGTTCCCTCACCACAGTTCTCTACACTTCCCTTGCAGGTGTCCCTGCTCTCCCTCTCTGCTGCCCCGAGTACAGACTGACCCCATCCCCAGCACATCCAGGCACCTACACTCGTCATCTGTATGCAATTTCTGTTTGAGCTTCTCCATCTTCTTCTCATCTCGCAGCAGCGTCTTGTCCTTCTTGAGGGTGCCAGTAACCTCCTCCTTCTTCTCTTCCATAATCTCTCGAACAAGCGAGTACTCATCATAGTTGGTGATGCCTGCAGGGGAGCAGAGAACCAAACTCAGCATGACTTTGCTGCCAAATACAAAGCACAGAACAATGAGGCATGCTGAGCAGTGTCCTCTCCCCAGCACCATGCACCCCTTGGACACCCCTGCTCCCAGGCCATCTGCCACAGAGCTGCTGCCACTCCCCCAGTAGCGTGAGAGATGCTGTCATCTCTCCCTGCCTCCCTTCTTCCCCCCTGTTGCTGCTGTCCCCTCTCACCAATCCGGGCACAGATTGTCATGAGCATGTCTGTGACAGTTTTGGAGTCATCCACCATCACAGTTTTCACTGTCCCATCCAGCATGCGGATTTTCAGAGGCCGCTGCTTCTTCTTGTATTCCATGGTATCCTGCAGGCACACCAGAGCACAGCTCCCAGCAGTGGAACCAGTGCAGGGAACCCACACCACACCATAATGCCAACAGCTCCCATCTGCCCAGTGCAATTGTTGGGGGGGGGACACACAAGGTATGCTGTGCTGCAGGATATGATGCAAGGCAGCAGGGCAGGCACCCACACTACCTCCACACTGCAGGCACATCCAACTGTGGAGCAAGGCAGATACCAGCTGGAAAGACATGGGATGAATGCTTACCCCATTGCGAAGCATGTAGTAGTCCAGAGCCTTCCCAGCCTCCAGCCAGATCCCCTTCTTTGGGTCTTCATCCGAGAGGAACAGCCCAAAATCATTGGCTGGAAAACAGGGAAAGTCTCTGCCAGGGAAGTCCTGAGTAAGGACAGGGCCACCAAGATGCCAGTCTGGGCCCAGAGATGGGCATCAGTGCAGCCCATGAAGCACAGCAGCATTGCGAGCACTGGAGCCTAAACCTAACGAGTGGGCAACAACGCTGGCAAGCAAGCTGAGGTGCATGTTTTACCAGTTATCTATGGAAAAAATCATCTGAAGCATGCCTACACAACGCCCAACTTGGAACTGACAGACACAACAGAAGGAAGAGCTTGCAGTTGTGGTTGACAGCTCTCTGAAATCTTCAGTGCAATGTGTAGTTGTGGTGAAAGCAAGGTAATAAAATCTTGGATCACCAGGAAGGGTGCTGGAAACTGGTCTATAAAATCTAGGCAATTCACACTTTGAGTACTCTGTGGCAGTTGGGTCAGTACCTCCCCAGGGCGCAGTAGAGTTTGAAAAGATACAGGGAGAGGCAATTTAAATGATGGAATTTTGGTGTGAGGGACTAGAATTGTCGGGACTTCTCTGTGGAAGAGGAGGCTGAAGGAGGATGGGACGTCAGAGGTTGTGAATAAGTGCTGTTCACCAAATCATGCTCCCTTGGGGCTGGTGAAAGTGCTGCTGGAGCCTGGGCAGTGGCACATCAGCTCAAACTCACAGGGACAGCTCTGTTTTCATGCTGCAAGAGGCCAGGACCACGCCTGGCTTTGCCCTGGAAAGGTCCTTCCCCACCTCTGCAACAACCCTTTGCCGCAGGCTGTCTTGGTTGGCTATGTTTATAACTCGTCATCTTGTTGGCAGCTCTCTTTGGGGAGGGACAAATTCCTGAGCCGCCCTGCGCCTGCCTGGCTAACGCTGCCGTTAGGATCCTACTAAACAGGGAGCAGAAAAATCACGGTGGCTTGCCATTTTATTTTTAAGTTAAAAAAAAAAACAAGAAAAACCCAAACTGTTTTCAAAGCAAATTCCAAGAGAATAACTCTAAAGCACTGAAAACTGAGCAGCTTGCCCCAGATCCATTGGTTGGGCGGGGGAGAGGCACTTCCTGAGTCAGAGCAAGAGCAGAGCTGGAAAGTTACACTGAAGCTCCCCCCAGCCCAAAGGTGACAAAAAACCAGGGCAGCTCAAAAAGGAAGCCAGAGTGCCCGAGTGTAAGGGGAACAAAGAGAAACAGAAGCTGCAAGGAAGATAGGAAAAGAAAAGCTGTGAGCAACTGAAAAAGAACTCGGGAATAAGAAGTTCCCTTTAAGGCTTTCCCCTTGCTGTTTTTTTATAAACAGGCTGGCTCATGCCCAGGAGCAGGAAACGCAATGCTTTTCCCAACACCAGTATAGCCCTGCATCCACAGACATCCAGTCACCCTCTGAAACTGAAAGCCACGGTCCGCTGGACTGCTGACCAGCCGGGCACAGCGCGAGAAGGCATTTCCTTTCATCCTTAAGGAATTTGCAGCTCCCAGATGTCGCTGCACTTCCCCTCCTCTTCCCACGACTCCTGACCTCCTCTTTGCTGTCTCTCCCCTGTGGCACAGCTGCTTTTGGGGGTTGCAGGGACCCAGGAGAGCCCCCAAGACAGTGTCCCAGAGCTCCAGCCCCCCCACCCACGATGGGGACAGGTCACATCCGTGTGGGCGTGAGTCACGTCATGAGCTCATGAGCCACAGGCTTAATTGTGAGCCTAGCAGCAGCAGGAAAATACTACAGCAGAGAAGGCTTAGAAGGGTAATGGAGGACCAGCACCAAGTCTCATAGACAGCTGCAAGTGGGAGACAGACCCAATGGAGACTATATATATCCCCAAGAAAGGAAAAATTAACTTAAATGGTTTACTAATGTTTGTTATAACCCCTGAAGCAACTAGTCCTGGCTAATAGTTATGAATGCAAGTAGGACAGAGGATCAGAGACAGAAAGGGCAGTGGGCTCAAACTGCTTCACGAATATTTTACTTCCAAATGTGATTTCCTACCTCCCAAAGCCTCGGATTTCTTCTGAGGTGTCAAGGAGGGAGCCTGAGAAGTTAAGCCCCTCATCAAAACATGGCAGGAGGACTTGGGACCTTGCTCCCCCCACCCCACCACTTCTCTGGGAAAGCATCAGAGTGGCACAGATAGGAGAGAAAAGGCAGACCAGCGAAATGCCAGGAGCTAAGCCAGGGTGGCTGTGGCACGGCAGCCCAGTCCCACCATGGACTTACGCTGTCCCATCTGGGCCTCGGGCACCCGCTCACGGATCATCCGGCAGGCGTCGTACACCATGGTGGAGGGCTCGAACTGCATCGTCTTCACCACATTGCCGATGCTGATCTTCAGTGAGAGGGCAACCATGGTGGCGGCTGGGCTGTCCCCACTCCTGCGTCACCTGTCGAAGGAGACAGACAGGTGAGCTCTGATTGCTGATCCCTCTGGTGCACAGACTCCTTCCTCCTTCTCCAGCAGCACCCCTGCTCCCTGAAAGCTGGGACACAACTTCTACTGGCAAGCAAGGGCTGCACCTTGTGTTGGCAAGCCTATGAGGAGGTTCCACTTTCCAGACACTGGGATCTCCAGCCAGCAATGGGACCTTGCCTCCAGGCACCGGGACCCTTGCCTCCTTGTCCCAAGGTCCCAAAGCCAATTTTACCCTGGTGCTGGAGTGACAGCAGCTGGTACCCAGTGGAGACGCTGCCAGAGA
The DNA here is from genome assembly GCA_013396755.1 of Sclerurus mexicanus. NCBI lineage: Eukaryota > Metazoa > Chordata > Aves > Passeriformes > Furnariidae > Sclerurus > Sclerurus mexicanus. The sequence continues at coordinate 37,273 of VWZF01002493.1, forward strand.
AGAGGAAGGAGGCATGTGGGAACACACAAGATAAGCTGGGAGAGCATGATGGAAGGGGTTATAATTAAACCTGCCGTGACACAGAAGCCACAAGAGGAAAGACAAGTTTTCACCCGAAGCTATCAGGGCCCACCATGGCACCAGCAGACAGTCCTGAGCTGGCAGCCTGAGCACAGAGGGACGGAAAAGCCTGAGGCTGCTCAGAGAGGCAAGATAAGGGTACCAGGCACTGAACTCACATGTTAAATATAATTACCTGTGGAAAGCAACACTCAGACCCAGGGAGTGCTCAGAGATCAGGGGCTACAGCAGCAGCTACTGCACAAACCCAGGGCTGTTGTACCTGTGCACAAGACAATGCACAGGAGGGCAAGGGAGCAGCCAGGGCAGGCCTCACTGCAAGGGCATGCAAGACCCACACCATGCCATCTGAAACAAGACCCAAGCTGGGTCCATCTTGAAGGATCAGCTTCATAGAATACAACAGAATCAAAGAATCATCAAGATTCTAAGAGACCTTTAAGATCAAGTCCAACCATCCACCCAGCACTATCACTGAAACCACTAAACCACATGACCCAGTGCCAGATCCAGATGCCTCTTAAACACCCCTCCAGAAGTGGTGACTCCCTTACCTCTCTGGGCAACCTACTGCAATGTCTGACCACCCTAACAGTCAAAAAAATTTTTCTAGTATCTAATCTGAATCTCCCCGTCTGAATTTAAGGCTATTTCCTCTAGTCCTCTCACTGTAGGCATGGTAGAAGAGACTGACCCCCAACTCACTACAACTCCCTTTGTTTCAGGGAGTTGTGGAGTTCAGGCCTGAAGGATTGCAGAGTGGCTTCAGAGTGAGCACCCCTCAACAGGGCTCCAGAACACCAGATTTAATAACACATCAAATCAGAATCACAAAATTGTTATAGCAGAGTAAAATCTGAAAGACATAACTGAAGCAAAGGAAGCTTGTAAATAAGCCCCCTGCTTGCCTGATGCAGATTGTAAGAGCCCTTCACTTTGGGTTTACCCATGTGCAGCAGCTTTCAGGGCTTTCCCAGGTTACCACATGCCTCAGGGTCCCTGTGCCAGGTCCTTTGCCCCTGCCCCACTGCTTCCTGCCCTTCTCAGCATTCCCAGTCCCCATCTGGCCCTAACCTGATGCTCTTGAGTAGTGACATGCACTTTCCTCTCTCTGAGACAGCTTACAGAAATGGAGTCCCTCTGTTCTGCCAACACAACCTGCCTTGTCCTTATACCCGTAGGGTGGGAGGATACAAAAACAGTAGTGGGATGCACCACATCTGCTTGTTCTCTTTTAGACTGATTTGCTTCTACCAGGCTTCCTATTAAGGCTGTCAGGGAAAGCTTATCGTGCATTCTCAGCCTGGTCTGGGAAGGTTCTTGGGCAAAATGTGCTGGCAGCCTTCCTTGCACTGCAGCAGCCCACAGTGAGTCTGTGCATCCTTGCCCAGTGCTGCCAACTCCAGTCCCCCTGGAAGGGGGTACATCAGTGGGGGCTGCTCCCAACCACTGACCTGAGCCGACTAGGGGCAGGATCAGCATCCAATTTTGGCCAGGAGCAAGTCAGAGGGCAGGGGCCCTGCTCCTGCAGAGCCACAGGGCCATGCTGGTGGTGCAGGGTGGGAGGCAAGGACTGAGGAGCGTGCCGCCTCCGCCAGCACATGGAGCGGCTCCAGCTTTGCATTCCTGAGTCGTTCTGCAATGTTTCTGCGGAGGCCCGTGGCCCCCACTGTCTCCGCTGCTGAGGAATGAAATGCATTTTGGGTCCAGAGCAAGGGAGCCCACCAGCACAGGGAAGGAGGTGGCAGAGGCACCCACTCATGCCACTGTCATCTATCCAGAAGCACCAGCAAAACTGTGGAGCTGAATAAACAAGGAACACCCTGTCATGGAAAGGGTTTTCCAAGTATTTTATAAGCAGGGTGGACTGCTGTGGTCACCAGGCCAACTTCTCTATATCTAAAAATATTCTCAACTTGAGCATAAAGCTGCTTTCCATCCCTCTGCAGGAAAAGGAGAACATGCTATTGCCAGGACAAGGTCAGAGACCACAGAGGAAGGAGAGGGGAGGACACTGGACAGTAGAGAGGAACTGAGAGGAGCCAGGCCATGCACTGCCATTTCTGCATCCTCTTCTTGCCCTCCTGAAGCTACTCAAAATCAGGCACTGCATGACAGTCACCCCTTAGCACACCCTTCAAAGGGCCACCGTGCTTTCCAAGACTTCACAGGAAGATGGTGAAGATGCTCAAGCCTTCCCAGACTCTTAAAAAATGACACAGAAGATGCTGACAACAACAAGGAAGACCTCAGATGAAAGGTAAATGGTTCACTTTAATTTCCACATTGTACAGAAAAAGTTCAGGCTTCAGCAGCTGAACTTTGCTGACTGCAGTGTCTGAAGCAGAAATGCTCTCTGCTGCGTAAGAACACCTCCTCAAACCCTGGAGAGTTTTGTCAAGTAAACGTGGCAATTAATCACACAAGGTTTGCGAATCTTCTGTCTGCTCCGAGGGCAGCAATGCAGGTCTTAGCCCCTGCAGAACTCTCCCCTCTGGGAACCGTGTGGGGAAGGAAAAACTGGACTAGACATAACGGATGAGACAGCATGGGAGCCTGGCAGTGCAAACCAGAAAAATAAAGGACAGTGAAATTCAAGCTGTCCCCCTGGAAAATAAAAAACAAAAAAACCCCAAACCAACCAAGTCTTGATGAACACACACCAAATTTCTGCGCTAGCTAGCCTCCAGAGGAAGCAACCCACTCACAATTGGTTGTCGCTATGCAAAGACAACTAAGGCACGGCAGTGGCCAGATTAACACACTTCTGCATTTCACAGCAAGCTGAGTGCACCCATCGGCATGTTCCTGAGCCGATACCAAAATGATGAGGCAGCAGGGGGAGGGCCTTGATGGGGTCCCACCGCTTCCCCTGGAGGAGCTGTTGCAGCTTCCTCTCACCTCACACTAGCTGAGCAAACCCAAGCAGGTGGCAGAGGTGCAAAGGCAGGGTCAGCACAGGCAGGGCTGGCTGTGGGCAGGCAGTGCCATGCTGGCCCAAGGAGCCACGGCGACACTGCTGGGACCACTGACAGCAAGTTTTCCGTTACGTGATGCAACTGCTATATTTGTATCGGCTGAGTTTTAGTGCTGCAATAATGGGACAGAGGAGGGTTTGTATCTTAAATGACCAAAAAAAAAAAAAATCAACCAAAATTCAACTGCAGTATGCTGGAACTGCTTATGGCAAGTTTCCAGAACAAGCTGAAAAATCTTCACATGCAATAATTTTGCCACTTTTAATATGCTCTTTCTAAGGGATACTCCAGATGAGGTTTGAGGGTTTTTTTGGTTGTTGGTTTTTTGGTTTTAGTTTGTTTCTTTACAGCAACACCAAATATCACCTGGGAAAAGCCTCACTCCTGACCACCCGCATCCTTGGAGCTGGCTACAGGAAGCTTTATCAGCTGCAAATTACCCCAGTGCTGTGGTTTTCCGTAGGCACAGGGCTTCTGGCCCAGTCACTGTGGCCACTGGCACAGCCAGGCAGGTACCAGGCCACCAAAATGCAGTGCCTATCAGCAGTGGATTGGTTGACACATCAACATCTGCACAATCAACTGGGTCAAAATTAAACTAGCAAGCCAGACCAGGTTCTGGCTGGGTTCACCAGTACGGGACCAGTATACACAGCCACAGAAGGCACTGGGGGCAGACGCGGGAACGGGAAGGCTGATGATGGTGCCACACACTGCTGAGCCTGTTCAGCTCTGTTCCTCTTTCCCAGCTACACATCCGTGTTAGATGGGAAGACAGTTTCTTCTCTTTAACTGAGGCCAAGGTTGCTCCTGGGGAGCATGAGCAGCAGGCACAGCCAGACACAGCTCCATGGCACTCCTGTGACCACTCAGCTGTCACCCATGGCTGGGACAGGAGCATCCTGTGAGCCCCAAAGGGAAGCAGCCCTGCTCTGCGTGGGAAATATGCAGGGGATGGGCAGCTGGGCTGGAGGATCACAGCCACAGCCTCCTGCCTGCTCACATGCAAAGAGCCGAAGCAGCTCTGGCCATTAACTGCCCACGTTTTGCACACATCCCCAGGCCTGTCTGCTCCTGTTGGACATCCCCAGCACTCCAAAGGGATGGAGCACAAATTGTGGCACCTCCAGACTGCCCACTGCCAAGGTAGGCATGGGGGCAAAGGGGATTTCAGCCACAGTCTCTGCTGAGTCCTTAGTGAGCTGGCCCTCTGGCACAGGACCCCAAAAGCAGGGGTTGGGGTGCAGTGGGTGCCCTCAGGACCTGCGGAGACCACTAGGTACCCTGATCCAGGCACGTACACGTCCCAGGTCAAGCCACTTGCCCAGTACTGTGCTGTGGGACAGAAAGGTGAAAGCAGGAGGAAAGCATGGCTGGGTTTTGGGGTCTTTTCCACCCAGCAGTCAACAAAGCTCAGGTCTTGAGGGTGCCCCACAGGTTTCCATTTCCCTTCCCTAACTCTGCTGGGATGTGTCACTTCGGGAAGCACCAAATTCCTGCTGCTACCATTCAGTAAGTTGTGCGCTTGGCTGGTGCTTCTCACACACCATCAACGGCTCATTTAGCACTTGGGGGGTTTCACCCCACATTCTGCGAGAGGAAATGGGGGTTTCAAACCTTTTACTGGGCAACCCACAGGTTCTGGCGAAGCTAAAGATCCCAAAAATATGTCCCCTCCCCTTCTCAGCAGCGAGGCTCCGGGAGAGAGGAGAAGGGAGTAAACAATTATTGCTACCAAATATGGGTCTAACAGCCAGCGGTGAAGGCACGGCAGAAGCATGTAGACATCCTGCCGGCAGATTCAAAGGGCCGGGGAGCTCGCAGGGGCGCGGGCGGGATCCGGCAGAGGATGGGGCAGGGTTTCCCTTGCCTGGTCAGCCGAAGCAGCCGGGACACGGCGGGGACGCGGGCCTCCCCCCGACGGGGGCCAGTCTCTCCCTGCACGAGTGCCACCCCAGCGCCCCACCCCGGGGCTCCTCGGCTGTCAGCGCCGGCCGGAGCTGCCGCGGTGCCCTCGCCGGCTGTGGGGAGCGCGTCCCCTCGCGTCCCCACCCAAAGCCACGCAGCGGGGTGCGGACACCCTTCCCGCCGGCCCTGCCCTGCGCTCCGGCGCGGTGGGCACGCCGTGCCCGGCCCGAGGCGCGCCCGCGGCCGGGCCGGTCCCGCTCGGGCACCC
>VWZF01002493.1:43169-65835 GCA_013396755.1 Sclerurus mexicanus
AGGGGTTCGTGTTTCTGGGTCCGGTGATCAAAGTTTCCGGGTTTCTGAGGGTTCAGGGTCTGTGGGCTCAGAGTTTCTGGGTTCAGGGGTTCCGAGGGTCCGGGGTCCTTCCCCGTGGCCGTGAGAAGTTGCGTGGCTCCGCTCGGGCGGGTCTCCTGGAGAGGGCAGCGGCCCCTGCGCTGCGGAGGCTCCTCCTGCNGCACCTGGGCCATGTGTGATCAGGAGATAACAGCAGCAGCCCCAGCTGGGACTACACAAAGCTAAAGCTGCCACAGCCTCACACGTGCACGAACGCCAAGGCGGGGCTTGACTGCGAGGCCATCGCTTTCTCCTCCCTGTACCTGTGGCCTCCGCGAGCCCCCTGAGCTCTGCTGATCTCCCTGTGAGCAGGAACACTTCTCCAGGTCGCTCCTCAGGGCTCAGAGACCCTTTACCAGTGTCTGATCTCTTCAGCAAGGTAAGGAGCATTTTGCTTTCAGCCTAAAAGTATATTGTGTGCTATAGTTTAATTACTACAAGTATGGTAAATAGTGGAGTGTTTGACAGCTGTCTGAATTGCTGAATCATCATTTAAGTGTTTGTCAAATCACTCATTAATTCCTTGTCAATGATCGCTTCATCACCATCTGATTTCCATTGAATTTCTGTTTGATTGTTGATTACTTAGAATTTGATTACCACTTAATCATTAACAAAATCCTTTTAGTTAACCCCTCAGCAGTGACTGTTCTTAATAACTTTCCTATGACAGGAGGCTGTCCCTGCTGGCTGCACAGTGCAGGGGTTTGACACTTTCGGGCTTCTGTTTAACAGCAGGATCTTGTCTGCTTTCCATGCCGGAAAGTCTGGAGCTGTTTCTCTTTTCCTCTCCTTCCAGCAGCTTTTGTGTTCTGCGTGGAACATGGCTCCTTTGGCTGGGTCCCAGTAGCTTTGTGGGGAAACTGGTGTGTTGGAACTACGACTGCTATAATAGCCCTGTTGAGGAAGTACATGTGGACTGGTCATCACTGCAGGGTCCTGACAGCTGTTGACATTGCATGGGGAGACTTTGTTTGTAGGGTCTGAGGGACATCTCGAAGGAGTGAGGGTGTCTCCCCTTGTGCCTGTATTCACTTTGGGTATCCTGCTCAGATGTCATGCCCAGAGGATCTGGATGCCCTGGCAGATGTGGACCTCCTTGACTTTCTCCTGAAGGATGATGCTCCCTGCCCTGAAATCCCAGGGGAGCAGAATGGTCTGCTGGAAGACTGGGGCCTGCCAACACCTGAGGTGAGTTCCCTGGAAGAAATCACTGATGTGTTGAGGTTCAGGAGATTTGTGTCCCTGCTGAGTAAAAGCTGTTCCTCTGCAGCTCCTGGACAAGGAGATGGATGACTTTATCAGCTCACTTCTGAGCCCCTTAGAAGATGAACCAGGCACGTTCGATTATTTGCCTGCCAGCAGTGACAGCAACATTTCTGAGGATCATCATCTGTCCTATGGCCCTGGCAGTGATTTTGCCATCAGAGACATTGTGCAGGTTGATCACAACTATTCCCTCCATTGGCCTGTGCTGGAAAGTGTGAGGTCTGACATGGCAGAAGGAGATGTTACGATTGAGCTGGGTGAGTGATGTGTGTAGACTCTTTCTGTCCTGGATACAGGCAGAAAAGCAGTCCCACAATGAGGGTTTTTTGGGTGGGTGCCAGGCAGTGATGGAGAGAGCCAAGTTCAGAGGCTTTCTGCTACTACAAATTTGTAATTTCATGCTACTCAGAGCTGTCTGATCATGGGTTGCCTCAATAAGGTCCAGTGCCTGACTCTCCTTTCCTTCCCCAGGGACATGGGTGGGTTTGGAAGAGACAAGCAAGGCAGTGGAACAGAGCTCCAGTTCCCCCATTGCTGTTGCTGTGGATGCTGGACCCCAGCTTCTGCCTGAAGCCATCGTGCAGGTACTGACTGCCATGCCTCTGTACCCCAGCCTTTGATTTTTGCTCACATCTCTTCTCTTCTGGCTTGGCTTCTGCGAGAGATATGTCTGCAAGAAAGCATCACGCTGCTTTAGGAGAGCTCATCTCTTTTCTGTGTGTTTGCTGCATGCCCTCCCTGCCCTGTGTTTTGCATTCTCAGCATGTGTGGTTTTGCTGTTTTCTAGTCTGACTTCCCAGAGCTGGTCCTGACAGAGGAGGAGAAGCAGCTCCTGGAGAAAGAGGGCATTACATTACCAACGTATCTGCCACTGACCAAAGTGAGTTCTTGCTAGAGCCAAACAGACTTGGACAACTTGAATATGCCAGCTAGTGCAATGGTTTGAAAGCACAGGAGAGTGCCTTAATGAGAATATTGGTGTCCAGGTGCTGTGTTCAGGATACTGTGCATCAGGACTTGGTGTCCTTTTCTTCCTTTCAAGTCCAGGGTTGTCCATGTGCACAGAAACTTTTGCTTTGCTACTCAGGTAGATACAAAGACCAGTGAGACCTGTTGCTGTCCATTTCCCTACTCATGAATGCTTGCAGGAGGCAGAGAGATCACAAATCCCTCCAGCCCTTTTTTTTTCTGCTTGCCTAGTGGTTTGTGAGCTGTGTGCTTTTCATTTCCCTCAGATCTACCTCACTTCTACTACACCATGGAAGTTGCTGGCTGCATCAGCAGGCCAGAGTTTGCCTTGCAGTTCATTCAGCTGTGTGGGAGGGACAGAAGACAGAGGCACTCAGGCTGAGCACTGAGATGTGTGGGGGTTTGGGAGAGTGGGATTGCCAATGCCCTGGGATTGCTGTTAAAAGGAAATTACCCTTGCAGGCTGAAGAGCGAATTCTGAGGAAAGTGCGTCGTAAGATCCGGAACAAGCAGTCAGCTCAGGATAGTCGCCGCAGGAGGAAGATCTATGTGGATGGCCTGGAAAACAGGTATAGGCACACAGCAGTGTTGTTCAACACTGACGAAACACATAGGTTCTTTTAGGGATCCTTGGCAGAATGATGAAGGCACTAAATCATGGTTTCAATTAAATTATTTTTGAAATCTGATTTCTTATGTTATTATTAGTGTAGCACAGAATATGTGATTTAGAAGGGCACCGGTGTTCTACAAGCAGAATTGATATAGTACAATCTATAAGCAGCATAATACAAGATTTGTCATACTACTTGTAAGTTCTAATCACCTACATCCTAATGCAACTTACGATTTCTAGTCACCCACACCCTTTGCAGATTAAGTCAGATCTTAATATGGTTTTCTATATCAGAAGAACATAGACTCAGAAATTATACAACAGAATACAAGTCACTCCCTCAATCATGGGAGGAAACAGGCAATGGTGGAGGTGTCCCTGGACAGAGGGGTCCAGGGTCTTGCTGTCTAGCAGCAGCTCCAGCTCAAGTTTTCCCTTAGCACTTGTAATTGATTTTGTGGACAGTGCATTCTGTGCTGCTGTGCTTCTCTGCACTGTGATAGGGCTGGCTGGGTGCCTAGGACCTTCAAGGTTGGGAAAGGAAGGGAGTAACAAGCCTGGTGCCCAGGAACCTTGAGGTTGTCAGAGGGAAAGGAGAAATCTATTTGGTACTTGGTGCACAGGACCTTCAGAGCCTGATAATGAGGGGATGAGAACAAATATGTGACCCACTTGGTCACAGGGAGGCTGCTCCCCTTGTACATGGCCTTAGTTGTGCTGGCCACGTTGCCAGGGCCAGGAGCAGGGGGTGCCTGTCACAAGCTGCTGAGCTATTTCGCTGCTGGGCGCTTGCCACCCTGGGCAGAAAGTGTGGCTGACCCTCTGGGGCAACAGCTCTCTGCAGAGGGTTCAGAACCTCAGGACACAGCCTGCCTGGCTCTCTTATGTTTGGATATGGCCCAGAGCTTGCTTTGTTCAGGTGGCTGACCTGCCAGATCCAGTATGTTTTCCAGGTCAAGCTACTCTGCAATACAGCTTGAAGACAGTAATCTGCAAAGCTGGTGTGTTACTAGGAGGCAGCATCCTTGGGGTTTAGTCTGGTGCTTTTCTGCAGGACCAGGCAGAGCTTCATCCCTCCCCAAATCTGGTGTGAGGTGTTGCTCTCTCGGCTTTGTTGTACTTAGTACCAGGTAGACACCAGGACTGATTTTGACTGCCCCGGTCACCCAGAAGTTGTGGCTGATTCCCTGAGGAGAGATCCTGGTGAAGTCCCTGCTGTTGACTAACAAAACCTCTCTGTTTTACCCTGGTGCTGTTTGTCTTTCCTGGAAAGGGTGGCAGCGTGTACAGCTCAAAACCATGAACTAGAGAAGCAGGTGCAGCAGCTGCAGAAGCAGAACATGTGAGTTCTTGTTGGATGTGGCCGGAGATGTGGTGGGGAAAACTGTTCCTCTGCTGGGGACTGTGACCAGTCCCTGGCTGCAAAGGGTGGAGGGAATCCTGCAGCCCTTGATTCAGCCGCTGTGCTAAACTGCATTGCCTGCTCTCCTGCAGGTCACTGCTCAGGCAGTTGCGGAAACTGCAGGCCCTGGTGAGACAGTCTGCCCCCAAAACTACCAGAAGAAAAACCTGCACCATGGTAAGTGGTTTCAGCCCCAGTATCTGTGAAGGGGACTTTGCTATGCTTACAAGTTTGGGTGAGAGGTGTTCATTGCAGCCAATGGTGCCTGTCCGTCTTTGCTGAGATCTGTGCTGATCTTTTCTGTTTCTAGATCGTGGTTCTGTCCTTCTGCCTCATTCTCTCCCCCAGCATCCGCTCACCTGGGAGCGTAGAGCCACAGCTGGAGCCCAAAGGTGAGTGCCCAGATGAGGGCTGAGGCATGGCTTCAGGTGAAGCGCTGCCCTCCAGGTTACAGCACCTTCCTCAGAGACAGCCTGAACTCTGGGGCACCTCCAATTCAGCAGCCCCTTGCCTGGAGTGACCACTAGGTTTGGCTTTGCTGTCCTACCCCAGCTCTGAACTCTTTCTCAGCCCTGTTGCAGAGGCCTGCCTGGGAGCAGGGCCAGGGGCGATGCAAGGACTGGAGAGATCCGGTCCCTCTTGGAGCACAAGCTGTGCTTGTGCCTGGCAGCTGTGCAACATCCTCTCCCCGCCTCCCCTGGGAGGAGAAAGCCCTAGTTGAACAGTTTGTCCCCTCTCCTGGGCTCTGTGGTGGCTCCGTGCTCGGAGCTGGAGGGTTAGAGGCTGGAAATGACAGGGCTGGCTCTACCTCTCTTACAGTGCTGTCACGGCAGATCCGTGAGCTCCCAAACCATGGAGCACCTGATGTGCAGCAGGATGCTGAGCTGGAGGGCTTGAGCCCAGAGCCTGGAGACTCTTCACTGTCAGGCAACCTCAATCAGTCGTGGGAAGAGGGGCAAAGTCCACTCAACCCCAGTCCCAGATCTTTCAACAGCAACTCATCCTCTGACCCTCTGGCAGCAGCAGGCTCCGAACTGGGCCCTCTTCAGAGTGACCCTTTCCCAGCAACGGTGCTGGTGCCATGGAAAGCCAAGGGTCAGGAGTGGGTGGAACACCCTGATAGAGTTCTCATCCAGCAGCACCATGCCAATGAGATGTGACCACTGCTGCCTCCTTGGGGTGGTGCTGGGCACCCTGTGGCACAGGGACAGAGCTGCACTAACAGATAATCTATCCAAGCAGTTTCTTCTGAATGTTCTTCCAATTGCCAGCACCTCAGAGGGTTTACTAGGGAGAAATCATTCTGACATTGTAGCAGGACTCCATCTGAGACAGGACAGGAAATTCTGGAAACTTCAGTGTGGCTGCTGATGTGGCTTGCAGCCCAGAGTGGATCTGGAGGATTGTGGGGATGGGCTGTGGAATGAAGGATGAAGGCAGTCAGGCCTGAGGTGCCCGTGCTTGGTCTGGCTGGTAGAGGCCACTGCCCTGTTTTTTCCCTGCTCAGATGGAGATGAACAGGCACCTCTTACTGTGGGTGGTGGCTGCATGCATCTGTCACATGTCCCTTCCCCTTCATGCTGCGGTGTTGCCTGATGTCTAGGTGTGAGGTGGCGAGTTGACCTTCAGTGCCCTCACAGAGAGTGGTCCTGCCTGCAACTGCGACAAACCCAGTGTGTCGCCTGTTCCTGCTAGCTTTTGAGCCATGGCCACAGCTCCCAGCCTGGCTAGAGGAGGTAATGTGGAGTCCTTCCTGAGCCATGTATGCTGTTTGCCTACCCTAAGGGCTGAGGCTTTCACCTCCTGCAGGCTTCTGGGCCTCAGGAAGCAGGCATACCTTGAGCCAGACTGCTGAGGCAGCATGGAGCAGAGAGCAGCAGAGATGCTTGCTTTTCTGAAGGCTTTTCTGGACACAGGGTGGTTTCAAAGCCATGTCCTCATGTGCCCAAACCTTGCTGTGCTGGCTGGTGATGCAGTCAACTGGTTCTGGTTGCTCCCCAAGGCTGAGCAGAAGCACTTTAGCTGGTGGAGCAGTGTCTTTCCTGAAGTGCAGCTTAGTGGTACCTGTAGATCAATCTCCTCATCCTACTTCAGGACATTTCACAGAGTCATATAGAATGCTTTGGGTTTGAAGGGACCTGTAAAGGTCATCTGGTTGAGTTACCCCTGCAATAAGCAGGAACTTCTTCAACTGGATCATCATAATAATAACTTCCTTATTAATAAAGTCTAAATAAATAATGATGTGTGACTGGGTCCTCTGTGGTTGTTTTGGTGAGTTGCTGGGCTGCTGGGTGAAGGCTGAGGGCTGCACCTGGGGCTGGGAGCCTTGTAGGAGGAACCCAAGGGAGGCTGGGTTGATCACTGTCACAGCTGGATGTGGGGGATGGTGCACTACCTTCCTTTGGCTTCCTGTGGCTTGTTGAGGCATGGTGCGGGTTTGCAAGGGCTGTTGCTCTGTTCTCACCTCCCTTCAAGGGTATGAGAACACTCTTGGAGAAAAGTATGCGTGTCAAGCAGCCTGCGCCCACTGTGCACACCCAAGCCCACAGTGCCGCGGAAGCAGCAGCTTCCCGGGTAAGGAAGCATGAGGAGCCGCTGTCGGCCCCCACTGCTGCTTTCGTAAAGGGGAGCTGCACAATCGCAGGAAGTGGAGCAGAGCCAGGGTGCTGCAACAGCCCTGTCCCCTCAGCCAGCCGGGGCCACCGGGAGGGCCCTGCCTGCTGTGGGGTTGCTAAACACAGGCTGGGTTTTGTGACTGGCTGGGATCATTGGGTACACGGGAGGCATCAGGAGAGCCTGAGGTCAGGTTGCAGAGCCCATTGTGGGGTTTGGGGACATGGGAGCCCGGCGAGGGTATGGTGAAGGAAGCTCCACTCTCACCGCCCACCCGGGAAGCAAAGAGTGCTCTTGTAGGCAAAGGAGATATATGAATGTTGTGTGTCTGCCTGGGGAGGAGAGACAGCCAAGGAGGGGCTTGCCCAGGAGCCCTCTCTCAGGACAGGAGGCAGCATGGTCTCAATAGTGTCAAGTCACAGCTTGATACCCTGTCCAGGGCTGGTAGCCCTCAAGCATCTCCAGGAAACCACTGACCCTTTTTTCCCAGCATCAGAAAGGTCTAGGACCCCACCCCAACTTTAGTTTCATTTTTTTGCTGTTCAAGGCCAGAACGAGTATTTCCCCATCCTCACACTAGTTTCAGTTTTTGTAGTTCCAGGCAGGGGTATGTAATGCCCGTCCCCACTTTAATTTCACTTTTTGCAGTGTAAGGCCGGGGTGAGTAATGCCACTGATGTCACATGGTGTCTCTGGCCCAACACTAATGGATATTGAATGAGTCATCGGAAGTAACACATGGTGGTGCTGCCAGCAAAGGAGGGAGCAGCCACTGGAGCTGCTGTTTGCCTAGGGGTGATGGAATCAGCTCTCTGCACCAGGCTGGCTCATTGGCCAAATGTCAGGAGGGTGGATAGGTCTGGTAGAGGGGGCAGGGAGCCAGGAGGTGCGAGTTTTAAGGCTGGTTACATCATGATCTCAACCCACGATGACCTGAGGTCTGCTATTTTTCATTGCTTTCTGTGTTCTCATGCTGGTCCCACAGTCTGAGCTGGTGAGTGGAAGGAAGCCCACCCTGGACCTCATGCCTTGAGTTAAAGCAGAGCAATGACAAAAGTGGCCATGAGTTCTTCAGGTAAGAACCTCGTTATATCAAGCAAAGGAGCAGGAGGCACCTGGTGTTCCTGCCGCTCTCCTCCTCTCTGCAGCTCCTCCATGCTTTTTCCTGGCACACTGCAGGGATCAGAGCAGAGGCTGTGTGTGCATCAGCACTGATTACACACACACATAGCCCACACTCTACATTAGGTCGGTGTTACGGTCCCTGCTTGCCTTCCCCACTATGTTCCCTCTGTTATACCCCAGGTCAACCTCTACCTCGCTCGTGTCCCAGCAGGTGCCTGTGTCTGTGTTGTGGAAGCACATTGACAGACTGGAAATGTGAGCCTTTTAGGGCAAAATATTTTGCTCAGCCCTTGGCAAGTCCCATATGGGTGTTGCTGAATGGCTCTTTTACACTTGGTGACTCCTTAAGTGTTGGTTGTGCCATTTCTTTTCCAAGGTAGTGATGTACTGAAAATTGTGAAAGCATGAAATGAACTTTGCCTCCTACTGCCGAGGAAGGCCTGGACTGTGTAACAAAACACTTCCTGATCATGGCTTTAAAGGAGTCAGGTTTCTCCCCTATTTTAAATGAATCAGGGTTTCTCATAGAGATGATAATTTAAGTCAGTAGCAGAGATAAGACATACCCTTCTTTTCACGGGAAATCTAAACCCTGTGTCAGCATAAATCCTAATTTTATCCAATAGCACCAGCTGCTGGATACTGGTGGAAACAGAAAAACTAGCAGAAATTTGAAAGCTGGTTTAAAAAGCATCTAGAAATACAGCAAAGAAGCCATCTCCTCCTTTCAGCTCCCACAACTGAGCATCTCAGCCCTGGGCCAGATGAACCCCCAAGGCATCATGCTGGGAGCACTTTGGTGCAGTGTCTAAGGCAGAAAGTAGAGAGGGGAGGCTGTGATGCCCAAAAAAGTCCAGCCACTGCCAGATGCACCTTCCCTTCTTTTTCCCAGGCTATACTTGGACATCAGGGTCTCGGCTGGAGACTCCCACCTGTGATTTTCTCAGAGGACACAGATGTGCCAAGGGGTTTCTTAGGGAAGGACATTTGGGAACTTTCCCCAGCCACAGAATAGGAGGGCAGTTGGCAGCTGTCCCCTGTTGTGCATCCGCTGGGGCTGGGAACAGGAGACTGCTGGCTCTGCAAAAGCCATTTGCAACCACCCCGTGCTTTCAGGCACCTGAGAAACTTCCTCTACTCTGCTCACAGCGGGGAGGCTTTGCCTGGAGCCTGCTCTGCAGCCCTGGGTCATGCTGGCCACGGCAGCACACTGAGGCTGTGCCTTACCCTGCTGCCTGGTCACAGCCTGGTTTGTTCCCCATCCCTGCAGAGTTCTGGAAGTGATGCTGAGAGACATGTTGCCCACAGCACAGCAGCAGGTTTGCAGGCACAGTACTGCTGCACGCTGGCAGGAAGGGGACATGGGACAGCCCCCATCTCCAGGGACTGTGCTGCCCTCAGCTGTGCGGCACGAAGTGGAGCGAGAGTGGCTGTGGGGTGACACAAACTTCACGGGTTGGAGGCAAGGCAGAAAACAGAGCTAAGCCCTGCATCTCCACAGAAACCATTTATTTTGCATCTGGTGAACTTGCCTGAGAAAGCACGAACATGTGGGCTGAGAGCTGCTGAAGTGCAACATGTCAGTGTGGGCAGAGCCTGCCTGTGAGAAGCACGGACTCCCTGTGGTCCTGAGCCTCCTGGATTTCCTCACTTGATGTTATTTTATCCGTGTGAAGATGCTGGTGCCAATCCTGCAGAAAACACCAAATCACTGTGCTTCACCCAGATGGGGTCACCTATGCTGTGGAGGGTATGAAGGGGAAACTCAAGGGAAGGGTTGTGTTGCCCACAGGGTGCTGAATGAGGTACTACAGACTCCAAGAGGCTGTAGCAGAAACTGCACTAGGTGCTGGCACCTTTTCCTCTTCTCCTGCTGTGGAGAGTGGAAAGAGGGTCCTGAGGTCGGGGCGGCGGGGGGGCATTGTGGCCAGACTGTATCCTGGGGTTACCCACTCTGAGGCACATCTGGCACGCAGGGACTGGCCATGTTACAGGGGGGCTCCTTAGCTCCTGCTCAGCACCAGTGACCAACCCATTTAACCCTCATGATCCTGCCATGCTTCATCCCAGGGGATTTCTCCCTTCTCCAGCCTGGGATGCAGGAGAGCTTGGCAGAGCAGCAGCTAGGACCCGGCACTCACCGAGTGGCTTTCCAATCCTCAGTGGGACTGTCAGTCGCCTCTCTCAGGAGCCACAGGGCATGCAGGATCTCCTCTCCTTTGGTGCCCACATAGCACTGGCCCAGGAAGACTGTTTTCTGGACTTTCTCTGAGTCTGGAAGGATTTGAAATCACATGAGCTGGGCAATGAGGCACAAGGCCACTGCTCTGTGTCCTGCTGGCATCCCTGATGCAGGGTGATTGCCCCCTCCTGCCCTACCTCGGAGCTGCCAGTGCACGGTGAAGGAGAAGGTGGGCTGTGGGATGAACACTACATCTTGCTGGGATCCCTCCAGTGGCGAGGTGAGGATTTCAGAGCCACCAGTGGCAGGACCCGGCAGGTAGGAGCCAGAGAATCTGCCATCCTCATCGAGGGTGGACACAACCATCCGGCAGCCGGTGTCACTCCGCCACGATCCGGAGAGGAGGCACTGCAAGGACAGCGTGAGGGTTGGGGGTGCCTGGGCAGGCAGGGGGCAACCTACTCCCACCCCACCACCCTGGCTCTTCCCAGGAATGCTTGCAGCACTGGGTGATGTGCCACAGACCTGATGTGCCATTGGCATTACAGCCTCAGTGTGAGCGACATGCCTTAACACTGATTGCCTTCAGCTCAGCTGCTGCTTGGTGTGGTTTGATGCACTCAAAGGAGAGCAGATCCCCATGCTGAAGCAGCAGGTGTGCTGCTTTCCATGCAAACTTGGTGGGAAAACAGAAATTTTCTGGGTCGTGGCTCTGTTTGCCTATCTCTGGATGATTCCCGCACCCTTGCAGGAGCAGTCCCTCTCTCCCAACCTCTCTGCAGTTTCCCTCAGCGCTGCACAGTGCTGGTCCCACCAGATCCAGCAGCCCGGCTCCCTGTTGAGCTCTGCAGCCCCAGCAGCATCCTGGGGGTCTAGCAGAGTGCCAGCACCACATCCCCGCCGTCCCCATACCTTCCTCTCTGCAGGGGCAACACACGCTGCCAGGGCCAGGGTGTAGACCAGGGAAAAGGCACCGCCCGCCATGGCCACTGGGCTGCTAAGAGCCCGGCACGGCTTCCCCGGGCACTGCAGCCCGACCCCCTTTATAGGGCTGTAACCGGATCCCCACCAGCCCCAGGCTGGCAGCCGCGGGGTGAGTGGCCTGATGTCAGGGTGCCCGGAACAGGCAAGCGTGAGGAGGTCTGCATGACCTGGTCAGGGCTGGAGGAATGCAGGGATGAGCACGGTTTGCAGAGGGGCAGGGGCACAGTTATTTTATAAGGCACTTATAGTAGCCTAGAAAACACCAGTATCTCCCATGGGAGTCCACCTCCTGTGCATGCAGGCTGGGAATTACCACCTGTTTAAACATTTACCCTCTCCATGCTTTGCTGGTGCCACTGCCTGAGCAGAGTGTCACCCAGGTAGTGCCAGGGCATCCCTGGCAGGAGCCAGCTGTAGCAGCTGCAGCACTTCACGGAAGGGAAGACTCAGCCCGACTTCTGCTTCAGCAGCAATAACCTTTCCCCAGCACACTCTGTGTATCAACTGCTGATTGTGATGCTTTTGTTTTCACTTTACTGAAAGTTAGAGGAAGAAGTAACCACAGTGAGATACTGAGGTCTTAGCACGTGTGTGTTTGCTAAACACACACAGCATGATAACAGCAATGTATTCGCACCTCTTTCTTGTATCTGTAGCTCTAAATGGCTTTGGATGTACAAAGTGCAGCTTGCGCTGCCCTTGTGTTCCTGAGCTGTGTCTTTGCTCCCTGTGATGCCTGCAGCAGGCATGGGGCTGTGGGAAACTGAAAATTCAGGTGGACCTCAGCTGCATCAGCACCTCCTGTTTCCAGGACAGCAGTGTTTTGGCCACTGGATGGCAGCAGGGCTGCAGTGGGCATACTGGGGGTGGGGGAACCTCCCCACTGGGGTGGCATTTCTCAGTGCCCACCATGAGCCCTGGCACACCCTGAGACCCTGCTGCTGCTCAGCATATCTCCCTCTCATCCAGATAGCTCCAAAGGCTAGGGTGAGCAGAAAATACCTCTCTCCTAACATATCCCTCATTCTTGTTGTCTTTTTCTGTCCCAAACTCATGGGCTTATCACTGGGGCCTGAGAATTGCTCTTGCAAGATTGCTCTCGCCCTGGATACCACACTCTTTTGGCCTGACACCAGCCTCTGCCTTTCTGCACTGTTTGGCTGGGACAAGTTGCCCTGTTAGGGGTGCCAAGGAGGTGTCAGGCATCACTCCACATCGTGGGACCATACTCTGGCCTCACTGGGGCCAGGCTCAACAGCATGCGTGACCACTGTGCTGTCATCCTCAGGGCTGGGATGTTTTTGCAATGTTTTTGCAAGAGACTTCATCTTCACCCATGGATCTGACAACAACTTTGTGTCAAAAAGAGCTGCCAAATCCCTGACAAAAAAGTTTGGCAGGTGTCCACAGAGGCAAATAGAGCAGCCCTGTCAAAATGCAGTGGTAGAGAAAGGTAAAATCTCTGGGTGCAATGCAGGTGCCTGGTAAGAAATGGGATGGGATGGGACTGGACAGGATAGGGCTTTAACTTGTGCACATTTTACTTGTGGTGCTGTACAGCATAAAGACAGCACTTAACCAATATCTCACATCTACTGATAATGTTACCTCTATCATGCCACCCTATGGAGCATGGGGTCCTTGTACTGGACAGAGTCTGGTGGGGATGGATATGAGCGCAGTACAAGGAACTCAGCTGTATTCAGGATGCTGCTGGCAGCTCTGCCACCATCAAGCAGGTGGGGAGTGATGACACAGGGTGGAAGTTTGGATTAAGATGAGGTGGGAAATGTGCCAAGGGAAGTGGATGAGTGGGATCAGGGAAAGATGCAGATGCCTCTGGGGAAGGGTAGTGGTTAGCCCTCACCTCAACAGGGATTTCCTTGGGGTCAGAAGGGTACCAGGAGCAGATTTTTAAAAAAGGCAACCACAACAAATGGTTTTTAAGTTTTATTTTCATCTAAGAGGCAGGTTTTGCTTGCCTTGTTGTGGGGCCGTGCTGCAGTCAGACCATCCCATCATGGGGCTGGTGAAGACACATCCTCACAGGATGGGGACAAGCTTGGCAGGATCTTTCCTTTTGTCGTGCGTTTGCGTATGAAGACATTTCTGCCCACCCTGTTAGAAGAACAGATTTCCCATGGGATGACCCACATGCACTGACCACTCAGAGATGCCAGTTTCAACAGGGACACCCTAAATGCCACCCAGCTTTCCTCAAGCAGCTGCTGGGTGTCCCTGGGCTGGGCAAGCCCTTTGGCAGGACACAATGACACCCCTGCTGCCAGCTCAAATGGTGAGGTTCCCAGGGATGGTCCCCTCTCTCACGTAGCTGCTCATCCTCAGGGGTTCTCTCCAGGGCCCCACGGTGGGACTGCTGCCTCCCATGTCCCCTTGGTACCTTGTGGCTTTCCAGTCATCCTTGAGGGACTCAACAGCTTCACGCAGCAGCCACATGGTGGTCAGTGTCTCCTTTCCACCTGAATCCACAAAGCACTGCCCCACGAAGGCGGTCGTGGCATCTGGGAGGAAGCACTTATTGGAAAATTGGTGGAGAAACTGGCTGCTTCCCCTTTCCCACTGTCCTGCTAGAGGCAACTATGTTCCTGCTCCACTGGCCACACACCCATGAAACCCACGCTGGGTGGGTCTTGCCCTACCCCTTGGTCTCCTTCAAACAAGGCAAGATCTGTATCACTGCATCCCGCTGCCCTAACAGGGCCTGGACCCATTGTGGTCACCCTGAGTTGCTGGGCTGGGATGGGGGGCAAAGATGTTGGTTGAGGAGGGTCTGCCCTGTGGGAGCCCAGCACTGCCCCTTAGCCCCACACTGGGCAGGTGTTGCTGCTTAACTGCACGAAAGCATCGCCTGTCGGAATTCCTGGCAAAAGAAAATTCATGCCATACCACCCCCAGGTACCCCAGCACTTACTGGAGAACTTGTCCCAGCGCACGGTGAAGGCAAAGGTGGGCCAACCCCCCTCACCAGGCTGCTGCTGGATGCCCTTCAGGGGTGAGATGTGGGCACAGCCATTGAAGAGGGTGACCCGAGTGAGGTATTTTCCCTGGAAGTCCCCGTTGCTCCTCAATGCCGAAATCTCCATCAGTGAGTCCTGCTCATTTCTCCACAGCCCGTTGAGCTGGCACTGAAGGGATACAGCCACAGGTTCCCTGTCCTCACACAGGGCACAGAGGAGGAACCCCATCCCTCCTGCTGCCTCACAGCTGGAGCCACAAGCCCTGCTGCAGTCGCAACTGCAAGGCATGGCTTTTCCCGACCCCAGTGTGGGGAAATGCTCCCCCAGGGTGCTGCTGGCTGCCGAGTAGATGGTGGAGCAAGGCCTGTATGTCCCAGCCTGCTAGCAAGCATGGTATGGTCACACAGACCCTGTGAGAGGGAGTGCCCTACGTACTGTATCCCTGGGCAAAGACCCTGTGGGAAGGGATGCTCCACGCATGGTGCCCCAGACATGTATCCTAGGGAGGGGATGTCCCATGCATGGTGTCCTAGACACATCCCATGAGAGAGGATGCTCCATGCATGGTGTCCTGGACACCTGTGGGAGCGGGTGCCTCATGTGTGATGTTCCAGATATGTATCCTATGGGAGGCGCTGCCCTCTGCATGGTGCCGTGGACATGTATCCCATGAGAGAGGATGCCCTATGCATGGTGCCCCAGACACAGACCACCTGGGAAGGGGTGTCCCTTGCCTGGTGCCCCCAGGCACAAACCTCGAGGGAGAGAGTGTCCTGTGCATGGTGCCCCTGTGGGAGTAAAACTCCCTGGAGATGATACGAGGTGGCTGGGGGTGACCCGGAGATACCCTGCCCACTTGCTGAATTAGGTACCTGCAAAGCTCTCCTGCTTTCCAAGCCTAAACTGGCATTCGAGAGAGAGCCCCTGGCTGCCCACGCTGCATTCCCAGTGCCATGCCTGCCACGCTCCCGCTGTCACCCGTGTCCGTACCTTTCTCTCCGCAGAGGCAACACACACTGCCACGGCCAGAGTGAGGACCAGGATGAAAGTGCCGCTGCCCATGGCTGCGGGGCTGCAAAGTGCCTGGCACAGCTCCGTCCCCTTCCCTGCATCCCAGTCCCCTTTATAGCGCTGTAACCCGAGCCCTGCCAACAGCGGGCTGGCCGCCGCAGGGCGAGTGGCCCGATGTCATCGTGCCCAGGCCAGGAGAGGAGCAGAGAAGAGGTCTGTGTGACCTGGACAGCGCTGGAGGAACGTGGAGATGAGCACGGCTGAGAAAAGAGCTGGGAACATAGGGATGATTCACATATCCTTTATCCCAGAGGCGCTGTCAATCCGGTCCTTGCTCAGTGCTGGAGTCCTGGGAACAGGCATGGCCTCACACTATCCCACTGCCACTGACCCATAGGGCTGCAGCAAGCACAGTGTGACCAGCTCTGCTCCACTGCACTGATGGGTGGTGTGTCTGCCCACAGGAACACATCCCCGTGACCATCCCCTCCTGCATTGTAAGCGTCTGCTGCTGTTTCTAAACTGTTTTTCCTCCTGGCTGTGCTGGACTTTCCCTGGATCTGGGAGCTGTGACTGTCACTGCAGCAGGGGCTCTTGAATTAATCCCTCTTCTAAGTGCAGAGGGGCTTTTCTGAAAGATGTGTAGATTGCTTGTCCCCGTGGAGGGGATGCCCTGTGCATGGTGGCCCTGTAGAATACATGGAAGGTGATGCCATGGTTCTTTGAGGCTGGGCAGGGCCTTGCCTGAGTCCTGCCTGCAGGCCAATAATGGTACGAGACTGTGCTGGGGATGTGCAGGAGGCCAGGGGTGTTCAAACTGGCTGGCCTTTGCACAGGGACAGAGCACAGACACATCCTCTAAGATATCACTCCAGCCAGGTGCTGCAGTTGCTGCCAGTGCTGTAGAGGAAGACAGAGGTGGCATCTGGCTGCGTCCAGGTCAGGATGGACCTCTCTAGCTCTTGTCCAGTACAGGGGATGAGATCTGCTTTGAAAATCCTCCTCATTTTCCTGGGCTTAAGGACATGAGGAAGGTCACTCCCTTCCTACTCAGGGAGCAGGATCTGACAATGCCTATGTTCAAACTGCACTTTGTTTTTAACTAAAAAATGATACAGCTGCCTTCAGCTACCATCCCAGGGACTTTCTCCAAAAATCCATGAGGTTCTAGCACCACTCTCCCTCACTTGTTGCCCATCTGGCTCTCAGCACCCACTTTCAGGGCTTGGTGCTCCCCTCTGGGCTCCAGGCAGCACCCATGGGTGCAGCCCCAGCACAGAATAAGGAAAGAGAAGTGCCCTATAGTCCACGCACTGGCTTTCCAGTCATCCTCATGTGTCAACTTCATCTTGCATGACGCATGTTGTCTTCAGTATTTCCTCATCCATGGAGCATTGGCCCATGGAGGCGGTGATGGATTCTGCAATTTGTGAAAGGGTGGGATGAGAGGGTGCTGGAATGGGGCTGTCCCTCTTAAGCAAACAGCTTGCCAGTTTGTCAGTGGGAAAGGCTGCTTGTGCGTGGGTGATATCATCCTTCCCAGTCTCCTGTCCTGCTGAGACAAGGGGCATGGTATTGAACAGGTGTGGGATATGCAGAGCTGGTGCGATGAGCCCAGCTGAGACTGCATCCAGCTCTGCCCTACCTCATCCCAGGCAGGTCGTGTCAGAGGTGGGGACCAGTAGGTGCCACTAGCCAAGCAACTCTAATATGGAGGAGGGGTGAGCCCTGGGAACCCCACAATGAGGTAGGTGACCATTAAGGACACCACAGGGAGGGTTAGGAAGTTCTAGGAACACTGGAGAGAGAGAAGAAGGCTTGGGACACCAATGGGGAAGGCAGGAGATCAACAAAGACAGTGCAGAAGAGCATCAGGGTCATCTCCGGAAGGGCAGGAAATATTAGGGACATTATATTGGAGAACAGGGAAGCTCTGAGGACGGAAGAGAGAGGCTGGGAAAGGAGAAACACCAGAAAATCTCCAATTGACAGTGAAGCAGAGGGTGGGCTGGTCCTTCTCTTTCATTGTGTGTCATCTGCAGTGGTAACATCCAGGCCTCATTCGTGGTGGCTGTCATGGCTGTGTGGTAGGAGCCAGTGAAGTTGCCTTTTCTGTTCATGGCCAAGATGTTCATGTTGGAGCCCAGGCCACCGACCCATTGCCCAGTCAGGTTGTACTGGAGTGGAGGGAACTCCACTGGTGCTGCACCACTGCCTGGGTGTGGGCAGGGTGGCAGGAGTGAACAATCCTATGAGCCATGGAGGGGAATCTGGACAAGCTGTAGGTCCCTCATGCACCCAAGGGGTTATATTGCCAAGTGTGATGAGCTCATCTGTGGGCTGGGGAGGCAGAATGCATCTGGAAAGGTGCTCTGGTTCCAAATCAGCCCCAGGATGGGCTGAAAACATGGCAAAGGAGCTCCTCCATCTTCTCAGGGTGACTGTGCTTGGCAAGGCTGCAGCTGAAACTGGGCTGTGAAAGGAGGTACAGGAGCAGAGCATGATGTGTGGTCCTGACCAGAGGACCATGCAGAAATGGTAGAGCGGATGGGAGCTACGTGTCTCACTCACAAGTGAAGTTAGAGGTTTCAAGATCAGATTTACTCCTTTGTCATTGCTGCAGCGTGGCTGAGTACCAGGTTTTGCCTGTGCATACACCCAAACCCACCAGTCATGGAGTCCTTGAGTGACCTGGGAACTCTCCGCCTCCATCGTCTTGGGTGGCACAACTGCACTGAGGCAGCTGTTGGGCACCAAGATGTCCAGTGTTGAGACATTTTAAACGGTCGACAGGAACAGTCCCTGGAGAAATGGTTGCGTAGGACAGTTTTCCGCATGTGGTTAAGACATGTAAGTGCGGGAGGATCCCTGCAATCAAGACTCCTTCTGCATTCTAACAGTGACTGTTTGAGGGATTTGATCCTTATGTGAGCATCACCCTTTGCCAAAATCCTAATAAATTAGTTTTTCTTTTCTTTTTTTTTTTTTAACCAATACACTATATGTGAACACCTGTGTCAGACAGACATGTCAGCAGCTGAATGCTGCATATGACTGCAGATGCCTCCTACCTCCACCAGCTCTCACTGACCCTGAAGGCATTCACAGTGAGCGAATAACCCTGACCAAGGTTTGTCAAGCAGCAGAAACAGTGGGGTTTCCTCCCAGAGAGAGGTCTGCAGTGGGGCTGAAGGGACATCCTACTGCTCACCTTTGCCTTGATGAACCCATGCTGGAAGCAGGCAAACAGTAATGGGTTTGCAGACCAGCACTGTGAGCAGGTCAGGCAGCTGGGTAAAACCCATTGCTGATGGATGACTAACACCCATGGGGAAGCACTTGCAACATTAGCCACTCCCAGATGCCTGCAGGTACTCCCTGGCACACCGTGCCCTGTCACCAGCCACGTCAAATCTGAGATGCTGAATGCATCGCAGCCTTGCTGGGTGCCCTCAGATAGGGACTGGCCTTGCAAACAGCTCTGCCAGACCATGCCCAATGCATTTCTCACCAGGACCGTGGCTGCCTGCCAGGGTTTGCTCAAACTGTGGTCAGCACTGCTGCCTAGCTGGAGCTCCCCAGAAATGCTGTACAGCCTCTGGGGAGAACTGCCCTGGGGTAATGTTAGCATGAAGACAATAACAAAGTCAGGAGAATGCATGTAGGGGGGCTGCAGACTTAATGGGTTGCCCCACTGCCTGAGCTGGCCCTGCTTCAGAGTCAGTGCTGTGGTCCCTCTGCCTCCCTCTGTCCTAGTTCTCATTTTCCTCTAAAGAACATAAAAAGTTGTGCAGGTATACATACATGCATAGCAGAGGGTTGGTGTAAAGGCATTCTGGTCAGAAAGGCTGTAAGGAAACTGCAAAGCTGGACAAATGCCAGCAAGGCACTGAGAGGGGAACAGCAGCATCACTCTAGAAGTGGAAGATCAACCCGAAGAAAGACGTGAGAAGCAAACCACATGCAAGTCTGCAACAAGGCAGGCTAAAACACAGAGCAGGTGGGAAAATTGTTAAAGCCACAGATGCTGTTAGCAAAGCTCTTGCATAGCATTTGTGTCAGGAAAGTCAGGGGAGCAGTGGGTGGTGGCAGCCCCAACACCTCAATCCTATCCTTAGGCCCCTCAAATTCCAAGGCAATATGCCAGCTCAGGGCATGCAGCACTATTTGGGGTTATTTTGAGAATCAACAGCACAAGGACTAAGTTTCAGGATCACATCCAGAGCTGTTTCCTGGAAATCATTTGATTTGGCTGAAACCAGTCTCTAAGGAAACAGTGGCGTGCACTGTCCTTTATGGTAAGGCACACAGTCCGTCAGGCTTTGGGGATGGATTTGCGACTCATGTGATTTCCAGTAAATCACACATTCCCTTAGGAAAGAGTTTTAGGATAGCATGTACTGCAGCTACTGGCACCGTGCTGCTGGTACAGAGAAGTCCTTGCTACTTTCCAGGAGTGGCAGACACTGCCAAGACCCCTCATCTGCTTGCTTGAGGGCTGTCTCAGACCCAGGGTTCTCTCAGCCAGATATCTGGAGTGCAGAAGAGCTTCCCAGCCTACCCTCCCACTACACTTATGAGTTTTTGAGCAGGAAAAAGTGAGCACTGGTCACCCTTAAGTGTCAGAGGGTCACTTTGGGAATGCACCATCTTGTTTGGGCTGGAAAAGGGGATTTCTTGTGAACCCAGAAAGCCTGGCTAATAAAAACCACTCAGAGACTTTGTATCTTTGAGTAGCAGGTATTTGTTTTATCACCACAGGGAGTGAATGGGATCGCTCTGCCTAACTCACTCACTCACTCACTCACGCACTCACTCACTCACTCTTCAGAACTTCAACATTTATACACTTCAACAAACAGGAAATAGTGAATAGACAGCCTCTTTTCTTCACATCATTTCACACTTCTCAATTACATCAGTCCCTCTGTTGGAGTATAGACAGTTGACAAACATGGTAGTCTTTTCTGTTTCTTCATAATTTTGGTGGTCACATGCTGTACTCATATTCACTGCGAACTTTCCACCTTATGTCTTGATGCACACTCTGTCCACTCGTTTTTCACTATTTTGCTGCTCAACAGGCCTATCCTGGCAAAATTTCCTGTTTTTCTGCTGCATTCTGATTGGTTACAAAGATTCTGTAGTGAATAGAGTTATGATTTATATCCTTTCTACCAGTTACGTTATTCAAACATCCTTTCCAGGCATCCTGTTATCTGTTAAACAATTCAAATATTCTAATATTAAAATGGCTTTCTTATATC
Source organism: Sclerurus mexicanus (assembly GCA_013396755.1). Taxonomy (NCBI): domain Eukaryota; kingdom Metazoa; phylum Chordata; class Aves; order Passeriformes; family Furnariidae; genus Sclerurus; species Sclerurus mexicanus. The sequence goes on from VWZF01002493.1 coordinate 63,667, forward strand.
ACTTGGGGCCAGTCTCTTCCCAGAATAAGAGACTGAGAGTTTCATTCTGCACCCATCTGCACAGTGTTTTAGCCCAGCTTTCCCAGGACATATCCACAAACTGCATAAGGTTTGATTTAAGTGAAAAGTCTTTAATTTTGTCTGGTACTTTTTGGGACATGTTCCTCCAGAGTGGATAACATCAGCAGATGCTGGCACACACTGGTCTTCCTGGGGTACGACTGGTCTGACAAGCCTGGTGAGAGCGAGATAGTTCTCCTTCCTTTCAGCCCACACGAGTGAATGTGTTTTGGCCAGTCCTGTGAAGAAGCAATAGCCCATTGGTTCCCAGCCAGCAGAAGGGCAGGGATCCAAGATGGACTGGGTGTCCTTTGTCTCACCTGGTGGCTTTCCAGTCACTGGGCAAGGTGTCGACCTTCTCCCGCAGCAGCCAGGAGGTCTTCAGGACCTCGTCCCCTTTGTCATCAGTGAAGCACTGGCCCACAAAGACAGCTGTGGAGTCTGGAGAAGTGGTGGCTGTTAGCACCCCCGCAGGACCTCAGCTGATTTTGGGGCTTCACAAGCACTAGTGGATTTAGTGCTCATGGAGTCTGAGTGTATTCTGATGTTTGCAGGGAGATGATGTGTGGCAGAGATGCTGCCAAGGCAACTCTTGGAGCTGCCTCACCCAAACAGTCTTTCCGGAGGTGTTCTGCTGTCTGCAGACACCATCCAGAGTGGCGAGAGATCAGGGAAGGAAGGACAGATGGGGGACAGGAGAGAGAGCACAGGGATTGGGATTGGGACCTGAATCAGCTCCCCTCCCCATCCCACTACTCCATCCAAAAACAGCTGTAGCTGCAGGTACAGACCTGAAAACTTCTTCCAGTTGACAGTGAAGCCAAAGGTGCACTTCCCATCCTTGTCCAGGTGCTGGGAGCCAACAAGGGGGGATGGTTGGATGGGTTTGGTGGCACTGGACACGGAGGTGTGGTACTCGCCAGAGAAGTTGCCCTCACTGTCAACCTCAAACACGCGCATCTTGGAGCCCAGATCGTTCTGCCACAAGCCAGTCAGGTTGCACTGCTGGGGACAAGCAGATGTGTCCCTGAGGGGTGCCTGCACACAGCCCCTCTCCCAGCCCCACAGGCTGAGCCCCCTGCCCGCACTCCCCAGTGACCATGGGGAACCAGCACTCACCTTGCCACTCTCTGTGGGGCCCAGCCACCAACTGCTGTTGGTTGCCTTTGCCTCCTTCTTGCTGGCCTTTTTGCCACTCGGGATCTCAGCTTCCTGGCAAAGAAGCTTGGAAAAGAAAGAAAACACAGGTCAAGCTGCGGACAGTGGCACTGCAGGGTGTCTCTGAAGCCCCACAAGTGCTCAGGTACTTGCTTTTAAAAGACATGACTTACAAAGGTGCTGCTATCTCAGTCATGTCAGGAGGGCCAAAAGCCGGGGTAAGACAAGCAAAGCAGAGAGGTGAAGAGGAAAAGCTAAAGGTGGGATCCCTGGACAGGCAGGAACACAGGCAGGACCTCTGCCATAGCCCCTGCCAAGAGAGCTGTGTGAGCTCAGGGCACATCTGCCCATGCCTGTGAGGACATATGATGTGCTCAGCACCCATGTGTGGCACGAGTGGGAAGCCCACTGGGATGGGCCCTCAGTTCCATTGTGGGCTCCATCACAGCCAGAACCCTGCACACCCCACCTGCAAGGCTCCACTTTCAGTTCTAAGCACTGCCTGTCCTCTCCCATACTGCACTTTCCCAGGCAGGGGCAAGTCACCTCCCTGGGGCAGGGAGCCCATACTTCCTCTGCCCCAATTCCCCTCCATGTCTCTGGAGGTCCCACATCACCGCCCCCTGCACCAGGGAAGCAATCCCCATGCACAAAGCCTCCCGGGGACACGGACAGCTCCGGAGCATCCCTTCCCCCTCGGGCCACCTCCCTCGGCAGGGGCACCATCTGTGCATCCCCTGGATCAGGGGGTCCTCCTGCTGTCGGGGATTTCCCCCGCAGATGGGTCTTCCACGCCTGTTACTCTCCCTCAAGCGCTGCAGCCCCCCTATCATATTCCACCCTCCCGGTGAGTTTCCCATGACTTTCCCTTTCCGAACTCCAGATCTCCAGCCGTGCTCCCATGCAATCTCCCCCGGGGCCGCGTTTCCCAATCTTGTGTCCCAGCAAGAG
>VWZF01002494.1:0-10714 GCA_013396755.1 Sclerurus mexicanus
GCTCGCAGGGGCCAGTCCTGCAACAGCTGCGGCAAAAGCCTTTAGAACTACAGCATCTGCCCCTGCCATGGCCGGCAAAACGCAAACTGGAGCTTTGCTGAACACCGGGGCCGCCCCTGCCCAGCCACGAAAGGCAGCATCCACAGCAGAGGCAGGGGCAGGGAAGGGAGGAAGGATGTCATCCATCCCTGCCGCCCCGCTCTCCACGATCCCCGCGCTGGCTGCTGCCCGCCCCCCCCCGCTTGCTAAGGTCTCAGTGCTGGCTGCAGCCCTCGCTCTGGGGGGCGGTCTTGATGCCAGGGGCTGTACCAGGGGTGGTGCCACTGGTGGAGGAGGCAGTACTGGTTCCCTTGGCTCCACCTACATGCCCCGCAGCCCTCCCTGCTGCTGATCCATCCCCCGCTGCTCCCCCCGCGGGCTCCAGACCAGCCCCCCCCACGCTCCTGTGCCTGGAGAGGGGCCTCGGCCATGCAACTCTGTTACCTGGGTTTGAGCAATAGGGAATGCCTTGCAATGTTTCCTTTTACCTTTTTCTAATACCATATCCGAAAGCTCTATAGGTGTTTTCTTGGACGCACTATTTTTCCTCAAATCTGGTCGGTCCAAGAGAAGGACAAATAACTCTGCATACCTTATCTCCCTCCAGCGTTCTTCCTTTCTCAAGGATGACAAGAGCTGTAACACTACCTTGCTCTGCAAAGATCCGTATTTTGGCCAAATTTCTCCTTTTCTCTCAGTATAGACTGGCCAAATGTGTGTACTTAATCTGATTTAACTCTTGCCCGTTAAGTTCTGGTTCCAGGCCAGCTAAATTATACCAATGCCTTAATATTAACCCTAGGGGTGAATTTTTAGGGATTTCCTGTCCTTTTGATTGCCAAGCACCCATATTCAAGTGAAAAACAACAACAAAAACAACAACAACAACAACAACAAATACCAGCTGGGATTTGACTTTACAACCCTTAGATTGCTAACCATGATCGCAGTATACACACACACACCCACACACACACACTCTCCTTTTCCAAATGGAGCAGTTTGGGCTACTTGCAGCTTTTGGACTCCTGCCAAAACTGCCTGGGCAAAGTGCAGATTTTGGACAGCTGCACTGAACAGCAAGATAGGAAGGGATTAAGAAAACAGAAGAACGTGGGAGAAAAGAAAAATCTCCNCAGGTACACAACAATCTGGCCAAGGTCAAATCCTTCTTGCTCTGTCAAGAAATCCACAGGCCTAGTGCAGTTTCCCACAGGCTCCGAGGGCCCTCACACTGAAACAACGATGAACCCCGGATCAGTAGAAACTGTTCAGCACCTGCATTGCTTGAGTTTATCAGAGAACATGGAGATGTGTTCTGTTCAAACCACTGGACCTGATCTTAGGAAACATTTGAATAGAGCAAAATAGCATTAAGCCAGTAGTTTCTGTAAGCTTCAATGACTAGGTCATGAACAATGAAGGTTGAAGAGATCAAGGTGAAGAAGAGGTGTTAAAGACCCCTAGAGTGAGGCCAAAGACCGGAAATGACCACCTAATCCTGATGCCAAAAGAAGAATCTGGAAGGCTCCACCCAGACTCTGCCTACTCTCCGCCTAATCATCAATATGCATAATCAGATATTGTAATATTATAACTATGCAAAATTGTATGTTGTAATCATGTAGTGAAATGTATAAAATGGCTCATTTTGCACTGTTGATTTGAAGCTAGTTTGTCCAGCATGAGCTGGCTAGCTTTCAAGCACTAATATTTTTGCTGCTAAAAGAACAAACTCTTAGCAGTTCTTTTAATATCGAGGGTTTTTGGCATCAGCATATCCAGGCTCTGACCGTGGCTCCCCTCCTCTCTCTTCCAGCCCTTGAAGCTGTGAGCGATGACGACTGTCCCTGCTATGCCCACATGCAAACTGCACTCCTCACAACTTATACACGTGCAGTAGTAAATTCAATGACAGTCGCATTTGCTCCACTGAGACAACCAATGTCCCTGGCAAGCACCACAGCCAGGAGACCACTTATCAGTGGAACTGCAGTTCTACTTAAAGCCAAGACAAACTGAGCCTGCCAGGAAGGCCAGTCACCTCCTGGAGTCTCCAGCCCTATGGACAGCTCCCTCATTTCCCTTCCTTTCTCCTGACCCCACTTCATCCCTACCTTTCCAGGTCTCTCCCTCCCTCTGGATGGCTGCCTCTCTCCAGCCTCAGACAGTGCCCCTTCCCTTCTCCCGCCCACACTTCAACCCTGACCTTTCCCTTCTCTGGCCCACAGTTCATCCCTGCCTCTTCTCCTCACCACAGATCATACCTGACCCTTCCCTTCTCCTGTCCCGAGGTATATGAGATCTCTCCTCCATCAGAGCCCGCCTCAGGGAGCAACATCACATCTGCTGAGATGAAAGAAAGGAATGATGAGGAAGGAGACTGCCCCACGGCAACATCAACATCTATCCGGGAGGAGAGTACAGACCTGACACCAGAAAATACTCTAGTGGTCCAGGACAGAAATCAACCATGTCTGTGCTGTGAGAACCGGACAGACACAGTCTCCAGGCTGGTGGAACATCTGAAAACTGACCATGGGAAAAGGAGGATTTTGTTCCAGTGTACTAAATGTGGGAGAGAAAGCATGGAATGCCAGAGTATTGCCTGTCACCACCCCTATTGTAAAGGTCCTGTTGAAGATTTAACACCTGCCGGGGAGTGGACCTGTGAGCTATGCTGGAAGGGATTTTCAACCAAAAATTGGTCTGGGACAATACAGAAGACTTTCACACCGTGCAGTAAGAAACATGGAGAGGATTGCTGCTTCATGCCCCAAACAAAAATCCAACAGAGGAGAACACCGCAGGTGCTGGACGGATGAGGAGGAGGAATTACTAAAGAAACTCATTACACAGTTTCAAGGGAAAAGAAACATCAATAAACTAACTTCAGAACACATCCCCACTGAAACAGCCAAACACATTAGTGAGAAAAGGAGGTGGCTGGAGCAACTGGTGAAAGACAAAGGGGAGGGGCAAGAACCTGAGCTGCAGGAGGGGGATGAATGGGAACAGCTGGCAGAGGGTGAGTCACCGAGGGAGGGTCAACTGAAGGCTCATTATCTCAAACCTGTTGGGGACTGGTTATGAGCACAAAACGTTCACACCTACCAGGGGGCATTCAGAAAGTTACTGGAGGGACAACAGGACCCATTGTCCGTGATAAATAGAGCAACCCAGGACTGTTATGAATGCCTGAGCCTGATGTGCCAGATAATTAGAACACCTGCCACTAAGCTTGATAATAAACAATCCACTCGGGGGTCTGAAGCATGGGAAAACCTCAAAGAGCTGGATGAGAAAGAGGGCTGTCAGAAAAGGGCAATACCTGCACTTCCAGCGATTATTCCATCTGGACAGAGGGAGATTCGCAAAGATCCTCCTTGATGCTTTAGATTCCATGAAGTACAAGATACCACTCAAAGAACTTTCCTCTGTGTTCCAAACGAGATGGGAGTCACCTGGAACATTTCAAAGCCTAGAAGGATTTTATTCTAAAGGACAGGCTGACAACAGTGCCTTCCAAGCTATGATCACAGCAAACGAAACTTCCAAGAATGTTATGGAAATGAGTAAAAACTCTGCTCCAGGGCCAGACGGGATTACATTGGGGGACCTTAGCAAAATGGACCCCAAGTATTCTCTGAGGATGGAAATTTTCAACTTATGGTTAACATCAGGTATGATACTGGACACAGTGAGGGGAGGGGCTGCCAGACTGTTTTAATACCGAAGTCGACCAGACCGGAACGCCTGAAAGACATCAACAACTGGCGACCTATCACAACTGGTCCCATCATTTTAAGGTTGTTTTCAAGAACATTGTCTGTGAGGCTGGCCAAGGCATGCCACATCAACTCGAGGCAGAGAGGATTTATATGGGCAGCAGGCTGTTCTGAGAATTTAAAACTGGTGCAATTATTAATACAATGTGCAAATAGGGAACACAGAGAATTGGGAGTGGTATTCGTCACCATAGCAAAGGCCTTTGACACCGTGAGCCACCAGCACATCCTCACATGTCTGAAACAGAAAGGCATGGACCCACATAATATTAACCTGATCAGCAACATGTGTGACAACATCTACACACACATCAGTATGAAGGAAGGAGAGACTGATCAGGTAAAAATGCGGGTTGGAGTGAAGCAAGGTGACCCAATGTCACCGCTCCTATTCAACCTCGCTCTGCACCCCCTACTGTGTAAGCTGGAAGAACGCGGGAAAGGATTCCATCAGGGAGGCAACAACATCACAGCGATAGTCTTTGCGGACAACTTGGTACTGCTTAGTGGATCCTGGGAAGGAATGAAGAAGAACATCAAGGTCCTGGAGACCTTTTGCGGACTTACTGGTCTCAGGACACAGGGGGGAAATTGCCATGGCTTTTTCATCAAGCCAACTAAAGATTCATATACCATCAATGACTGTCCAGCATGGACTGTTAACGGCACACCCCTCAATATGATAGACCCCGGCAGATCAGAGAAATACTTGGGCCTTCAAATTGATCCCTGGACTGGTATAGCAAAACTGGATGATCTCTGAGAAGTTAGGGCACTAGTTAGAACGTATCAACAAAGCACCGCTTAAACCACTACAGAAGGCAGACATGCTAAAAACATTTACTATTCCCAGAATAATTTATTCTCTTGACCACACAGAGGCAAAATCTGCATTCCTAGAGTCCCTTGACTCACAAATCAGATCAACTGTCAAAGAATGGTTACACCTTCCATTGAGCACCTGCGATGCCATCCTATGTTCCAGCACTAAGGATGGAGCTTTGGGCATCATCAGATTGACGGGACTGATTCCGAGCATTCAGGCCTGAAGACTGCACAGACTCGCACAGTCCTCAGATGAGACAATCAAGGCCGTTCTAAAGGAAGAACGGATCGAGAGAACATACGAGAAATTGTGGATAAAAGCTGGAGGGGATGAAGAAAAGATGCCGTTGATCTGGGAACCCAAACTGGTAACACACTCTTCTGGCTATGGGGATGAGGGTACGACATCTGAATGGGAGGTATGCGCGCAGAAACCCAGTTACCCGAGAGCTTGTAACTGGCATTCAAAAACTGGACTGATGTCCCAAGGCCAGGGGGTAATAAATTTTTAATCCAATAAAATCAGTAATTTTTGGCTTGAACAGCACAGGGGCATACCTTACAGGAAACCCTTAACAGCGATTCAATTAAGGGCCAACGTCTACCCCACAAGAGAATTCCTGGCAAGGGGGAGACGGGAGAACTACATCAAAACCTGCAGACAGTGTCAATCCGAAAATGAGACCTGCTCACATATAATTGGTAACTGCCCTGTTGTGCAGGATGCCAGGATCAAAAGGCACAATTACATCTGTCGAATGCTATTGGAAAAGAATGCTAGCTGAAAAGAAGGACTGGGTAGTGTTTCAGGAACCCCACATTCGGGACAGGGGACAGTTCTGCGCATGCTGCACCTCACCTAAAAAATCCATTGTGCAGGCTCTAGGGTTTCTCCCACAATTGCAAAGCCCTGTAGCGACAGGTGAGGGACGAAATGGCAGGTGATAAGGTGCACTGGAAGCCGCAGCCCCAACCCTGCATGCAGGTGGTTCAGGACACTGGTCACTCGAGACTGACCCGGAGATGATAGTCTGATTCGGCAGCATCCTGAATGACCAAGCAGCCTTTTTCAAGGAGAGCACTGCTTGCTCCACGTGGAGAGGGGCCTAGAAAAGGTGACCTAACCAAAGCTCATCTCCCCCTTCACCCGGTTGGCTTGCCACGGTCAACGGGCATCTTCCTTCCGGTCAAACTAAAACAAAACAGCCACCAGTGTGCTTGCAGCAAGCATGGGTAGAGCCCTTGTAAATGTTCGTCCGTGAAGCCTAGCCATGATGACATTCGGGACAACAACAATGAACTGTACAAACCAGATCTCATTTTCGTGAAGGACAGCAAGGCCTACGTAGTGGATGTGACAGTGTGATACAAATATGACATTTCTACGTTGGAGGCAGCAGCAAATGAAAAGAGACTGAAATATCAATATTTACAGTCTCAAATCCAAGAAATTACAAATGCAACAGAAGTGACTTCTATGGGCTTCCCACTGGGTGCATGTGGGAAGTGGTTTAGTAAGAACTTTGAACTGCTGAGTGCACTGGCTTTCTCAAAGTCGAGGCAAGAGAAGACAGCTCGGGCTCTGGCCTCCAGAGCGCTTTTTTCATCAGTTGATATTGTACATATGTTTGCTAGTAAGGCCCCTACAGTTGTGGCCTCATAGTTTTATGGTTAGGTACTTTTGTAAACGTTTTTCATTAAAGATGTGACAGCTAGGGATGCAGGGCCGCCACAAGACAGAAACATCAGGTTAGTGGACAGTGGGAATTATCAGTATCATGACACGACACGTACCATTTAATTTGGACAAATTCGCTACCGGTTTTGGCCGAGGTGGACGGGCCACCTTTACTTAACCCGGAAAAAGAATATATATTAATGACATGTGTTTGAAAAATAACTTGAAACTTGGATACGATTGCTGCCTTCCGTCTTAAACAAAAATCCAACAGAGGAGAACACCGCAGGTGCTGGACGGATGAGGAGGAGGAATTACTAAAGAAACTCATTACAGTTTCAAGGGAAAAGAAACATCAATAAACTAACTTCAGAACACATCCCCACTGAAACAGCCAAACACATTAGTGAGAAAAGGAGGTGGCTGGAGCAACTGGTGAAAGACAAAGGGGAGGGGCAAGAACCTGAGCTGCAGGAGGGGGATGAATGGGAACAGCTGGCAGAGGGTGAGTCACCGAGGGAGGGTCAACTGAAGGCTCATTATCTCAAACCTGTTGGGGACTGGTTATGAGCACAAAACGTTCACACCTACCAGGGGGCATTCAGAAAGTTACTGGAGGGACAACAGGACCCATTGTCCCTGATAAACAGAGCAACCCAGGACTGTTATGAATGCCTGAGCCTGATGTGCCAGATAATTAGAACACCTGCCACTAAGCTTGATAATAAACAATCCACTCGGGGGTCTGAAGCATGGGAAAACCTCAAAGGGCTGGATGAGAAAGAGGGCTGTCAGAAAAGGGCAATACCTGTGCTTCCAGCGATTATTCCATCTGGACAGAGGGAAAAATAGCCAAATGCCTTGTCATCTAATTAGTGATGTGCATGAATGGATGAACGATATTCCTACTGTCCCTGCCTAATATCCAGTGAAACCACAGCCAAGGCAACTGGCTTGGTAGAATCAGCGGGGAGGGAAGACCCTGTTCAGCTTGACTCTAGTCTGGCGCTGTGAAGAGACATGAGAGATGTAGAATAAGTGGGAGGCCAGGTGTGCTCTCAGTGGTGCTGGGCGACCCACGCATCAGCGTCCTGGCTGTCGGTGAAATACCACTACTCTGCTCATGTTTTCACTTACCCGGTGAGGCGGAGGGGCAAGCCCCATTGGGGGCTCTCGCTTTTGGCGCCAAGCGCCTGGTGTGTGCCGGGCGCAACCCGCTCCTGGAACAGCTGCAGGTGGGGAGTTTGACTGGGGTGGTACACCTGTCAAAGCGTAACGCAGGTGTCCTAAGGTGAGCTCAGGGAGGACGGAAACCTCCCGTGGAGCAGAAGGGCAAAAGCTTGCTTAACCTTGATTTTCAGTATGAATAGAGACTGTGGAAGTGGGGCCTAATGATCCTTCTGGGTTTTTGGGTTTTAAGCAGGAGGTGTCAGAAAAGTTACCACAGGGATAACTGGCTTGTGGCGGCCAAGTGTTCATAGTGACATCGCTTTTTGATCCTTCAATGCTGGCCCAATGCTGTTTGTCTGTGACACTGTGGGGTCTCCTGGAACCATGTGGCCATTGTGACACTACGGGGACACATGGAATCAAGGGTACCCCTTGATGCTGCAGAACCTCATGGTGCCCTGGGGCCCCTCTGACACTTCATGATCTCATGACTTCATGACCTATAACACTGCAGGGCCTCAGGGAACCAAAGGGATCCTGTGACACTGTGGGGCCTCATGGTTCCCAAGATCCATGTGACAATGTGGGCCGTCATGGTTATCAGTCTATTCTGATAGTTTTGTGTATCTGCAAAGAGGTTGAGCTTGTTGATCCAAATTATTCTCATTTTCATCTGAATATGTCCATGCTAACAAAGGCTGCCTCTGCTCTCTAGGGCACTCACATCCTTTGAGAAATGTCGATCACTGCAGTAGCCAAAACCACAGGACAGGGGCTCCCATAGTGTGGGAGCAGAGACATCTTTCACCAGATCAGGTTGCTCATAGTCCCAGTCCAACTTGGCCTTTACTGTTTCCAGGGATGGGGCATTCACCACCTCCCAGGAAATGTGTTCTAGTCTTTCACCATTCCCATTATAAAAATTTCTTTATTTCTTATCTGAACTGACCCTCTTTTAGTTTAAGTCCCTCACTTATCCTATTAGGACAGGTCCTACTGAAATCTTTGTCAACATGTTTCCTCTAATTAGTTTTGAAGTACTGGAAGGAGCCAAGGTGGTCTCCCCACAGCCTTTTCTTCTCCAGGCTGAACAGACCCCACTCTCTCAACCTGTCTCCATCAACGAGGTGTTCCAGCCCTCTCATTGTCTTGGTGGTCTCCTCTGGAACTGCTCCAAGGGGTCTGTGTCTTTCCTGCGCTGAAGACCCCACTGAGCTGCATGAGATGCTGGGTCTGGCAGGGAAACCAACAAAAGTGATTCTCATTCAGGGCAGGTGCATTACAGACATCGAGAGGACCGCAGAGCTGGAGGCAGCACTTCAGGTGGGGTCTCACCTGAGCACAGCAGAGGGGCTGACCTCCCACCGCCACCTGCTGCCCACACTGTGGGATGAGCCCTAGACACAGAGAGTTTCCAAGCTGTGAGCTCACCTTACTGAGTCACATCCTGCTTTTCCCCATGTCCTTCTGTGCAGGGCTGCTTTCAATCCCTTCACTCCCCTGTCCTTATTGATGATATCTGAGAGTGTTTTACATCCACTCGTTCCCTTTATACTCTTTCCTCCCACAGCTGGGCAGAGGATCAAGGGGTCCAGGCTTCCTGTGCCTGTTCCTCTCCTTCCCCAAAATCAACCTGTGCTCCTTGGAGATGCTGCTAATGGACTCCCTGGTCAGAACTTGTTTCCTGCTGTGATCCCAAAGCCGGATGCCCCATGGGCTGCACTATGCCGCTCAGCTGTCCCAACCCCCTTGGAGGACACTCCAGAGTGCCCCAATCTGCCCTGCTTGGGGTGCACATGGTGGGGGTGAAGGCAATCTCCTGTACAGAAGGCCCTAGGAGCCACAAAAGTGGTTCAATCACACCTTTACAATTCCTTAAATTTAAACCATTGACATGATCCAAGGCTAAGACTGAATCCAGCCACACCAGACTCCTCTCTGAGAAGAAATCTAGAAAGAAAGAGAGTCCTTTCTGCACCTCATCACTCAATGGCAGGACTTCTTTAATAAATTTTGTCTTGGTCTTCCACTCCCACTCATGACAGTAATCTAGGGGGTGTCTTGGCGATCCTGATCTGGGAGCCAGAGGAGCTATTCCCAGGGCTGCTCTCGGTGCTGCTCCTCATGCAGAGTGACCTTTGTCATGGCAGTCACAGCCCTGAGAACAGCCTGTTTGTCCTGCAGAGGGAAGGGGGAGGCTCTTCTGGGAGGGCTGAAGGTCAGTCTGGCACTCAGCATCCCCTGGACTGCCATCTGCCCTCCCTGCTGGGAGAAGTTTCCTGTTGCCTTCTGCCCTGCAGGAGGGCTCCCTCCAGAGAAGAGAAGGCTCACAGGGAGGCATCCAAGGCCAACCCAGCCCCTGTCACTGGGATCTTGGCCAAGGAATCGACACTCAGCACTGCAGATGGCATGCAGGATCCAGCCCATCCAGACCTGGCTCACTAGACCATGCAGGGTGAGAGCAGCATTCTCACAAAGGGCTGTGGACAAGGCAGGAATAGGAACTGAGAGGGGCAAGGAGAGACAGGAGAAACTGGGACTGGTAAAGCTGGGGCTTCTGGGCCATGTGGGATGTGCCACAGGGTGTGAGGAGAGATGCCTTTTCAAGGTGCACACTGTAGGACAATAGAGTTACACGGAATGGAAAAAGAACGAGACTGCTTGACGAGAACGAGGAATGAGGGAGAGCTAGAAGGAGCTATCCTGCACAAGAAAAAGTTTAGTGCGCAGTTGTAAAGTTAAATAGCCTTACTGCATGCTATACAAAACGGAATTTGGTCTTCTCCTTCATGTTATCCCTGCTCCCTGATTGTACAGATGGTGCCACACTGGAGCTTTTCCCGTATATTGTTATCTCCACCCTCGTTTACCCCTTCCGGTTGTGATCCTCCCCCGTTTTCTCGTTCTGTGTAGGAGGATTTGCATGCTCCTCCCAAATTCCACCCCCTTTCCTGAAAATTCCATACCACCCTTATATAAGCCGGCGCCATTTAAGGGCACTGGGCAGAAATTATCTCAACATCCGCTGCGGGCCTTAGCGATGCTTTGTTTTAATTAAACAGTCGGATTCTCCTGCGCCGCAGCAGTTCTAAGCCGGCTGCTAAGCGCCGGCCGAGGCGGGGCGCCGGTCTGGGGACCCCCCTCGGGGACCCTCCCCCGCGCGGACGGCCCGGCCGACACCGGCCGCGTGCCAGGACCGCGCGCCGCGGGAACC
>VWZF01002494.1:24839-36720 GCA_013396755.1 Sclerurus mexicanus
TCCCAACCTGGGGAGAGAGCAGAACAAAAACTAGACGAGTGATCCGCGGCACCACATGAATATGCAGTTTTCCTTTGTTATCCAGTGTCCACAGACAAAGGCGTTCCCTCCGAAGTCGTTAGGAAGCAATTCCACCGAGTATTGAAACTATAACAATATGTTTGCAAGTAAGGCTCGCACAGTTGTGGCCTCAGTATTTTATGTTTATTTAAATTATCAATAAAAACAGCAATGGCTAGGGATGCAGGGCTGCCAAAAGCCAGTAACATCAGGTTTGCGTACAGTGGGTATGTAATCTCATGACACAACACATACCACCAACTTTTGGACAAATTTGTTGCTGATTTTGGCCAAGGTGGACAGGCCACCTTTACGTAACCCTGAAAGGGAACATATATTAATTACATGGGTTCGAAAAACAGCCAAATGCCTTGTCTTCTAATTAGTGGCACGTGTGAATGGATGAACAAGATTCCCACTGTCCCTACCTACTGTCCAGCAAAACCACAGCCAAGGGAACAGGCTTGGTGGAATCAGCAAGGAAAGAAGACCCTGTTGAGCTTGACTCTAGTCTGGCGCTGTGAAGAGAGATGAGGGGTGTAGAATAAGTGGGAAGCTGGAGAGATGCAGTGCCGGGGCTAGCTGAGCAGCTGAAAAAAGCCCATGGGAAAAGAAGAATTGTATTTCAAAATGCCAAGTATGGTAAAGAGAGTGAGAAACACCATAGTATCACCTGTTACTTCACATATTGTAAAGGAACTGCTGAAGTGGCTCCAGCTGAGGAGTGGACCTCTGAGGTATGTGGGAGGGATTTCTAAACAAATATTGGTCTGGGACAACATAAATGACTTGACTAAACCATTGTCCCAAGGCCACGGGGTTAATAATTTTAAGGCCAGCAAAATCCACAACTTCTGGATAGAACACTACAGAGGCAGTGTTCATAGGAACTTCATAGAAAGCTCCTGACAGCATTTCAAAGAAGAGCAATATTTTCTCTACACGAGAATTCCTAGCAAGGGGTAGATAGGAAAATGACATTAAATCCTGTAGACACTGCCAGGCTGAAAACGAAATGCTCCCATATCATCGGGAACTGCCGAATTGGTCAAGATGTAATGATCAAGAGACACAATTACACCTCTGGAATGTTATCTAAAGAAGCCCAGAAGATTTATTGGCTAGCGTTTCAGGAACCACTCATACAAGATGACAAGAATAAATTATGCAAACAGGACTTTCTATTTGTTAAAAATAAACAGGTGTATGTGATGGATGTGACAATGAGATACGAGCACAACAAAACATCTTTGTAAGTGGCCGCAACAGACAAAGTGAAGAAATGCCAACTTCTTCATAAACCAGTTCAGGAGTTGAAAAATGAGGCAGATATTACATTTGTGGACTTTCCCCTTGGAGCACAGGGCAAGTGGTATGACAAGAATTATGAACTGTTGAGCACCTTGGGCCTCTCCAAATTGAGGCAGGAAAGGACAGCCAGGGCCCTGGCCTCCAGAGCGCTTCTCACTTTTGTTGACACTGTACATATGTTTGCAAGCAAAGCTCGGACTATTGTTGCATCTCAGTTTTAGCTTTCAATAAAGTGTAGAGACAGCTGGGCATGTAGGGTCATCACAAGCCAGTTAGACCAGGCCGGATAGCACATGGGAACAAAGATTTGGGACGCACATGATGACGTGTCTTTTACCACCTCTTCTGGGAAAAAATCGAAGCTGTTTTGACAAAGGTGGATGGGCCACCTTTACTTAACCCAGAAAAGGAGCACATACAAATTATGTGTTTCAAAAATAGCCAAATGCTTAGTCATCTAATTAGTGATGTGCATGAATGGATGAACAAGATTCCCACTGTCCCTACCTATTATCCGGCAAAACCACAGCCAAGGGCTTGGTGGAATCAGCAGGGAAAGAAGACCCTATTGAGCTTGACTCTAGTCAGGTGCTGTGAAGCGACATGAGAGGTACAGAACTAGTGGGAGCATCCTGGCTGTAGGTGAAATACCACTACTCTAATGGTTTTGACTTCTCCATGGACACCCCCTTGTAGTGGGGGGGAAGCTTGTGTGCCCTTATAAGGTTGTGAGCTGGGCTGGTGGTGGTATGTGCCTCCGGTAGGGTCTCCCATGCTAGTCAGGTTTCAGCTGAAGGGTCAGACAAAGTATGTCCATGGGCAGGATGGGCTCACTAGCCTCCTGGCAACCATCCCAGGAGGAGGACAACTCTAACTCCAAACCCGGGCAGATGGAGTTCGCTTAGCCCTGTAAGGCCATCCATCTAAGAGAAAGACAGTCTAACTAAACCTACATTTTGAGGACTTTGCTGTCACCGTCCAAGCTCGCTAGGCCCTGGCAGATGAACCTTAGGAGTAAAGGGTGGGGCCAGTTTTGCGCATGCTGCACTTCACCTGAAAAATCCATTGCACAGGCTTTAAGGGTTCACCCACACTTGCAAAGCCCTGTAGCGACAGGTGAGGGATCAAACAGCAGGTGATAAGGTACACTGGAAGCCGCAACCCCAACCCTGCATGCAGGTGGTTCAGGACACTGGTCGCTCGAGACTGACCCCAGAGGTCACAGTCTGGTTCGGCAGCATCCTGAATAACCAAGCAGCCTTTTTCAAGGAGAGCACTGCTTGCTCCACATAGAGAGTGGCCTAAAAAAGGTAAAGGTGGCCTAACCAAAGCTCATCTCCACCCTTCACTTGGTTGGCTTCCTGCAGCCAATGAGCATCTTTCTGGTTAAACTCAAACAAAGACAAAAAGACAAAGGCATACACCTGCCTCCAAAGATGTGTCCAAATTGGCAGCTGCATGTTGGAATATCAGAACCATGCTCAATTCTGCAGATGGTGGACGTCCTGAGTGTCATTCTGCTCTAATTGCCCATGAACTGTCACGACTCAACATCGACATTGCAGCTCTCAGTGAAGTTCGTCTCCATGAGGTAGGCAGCCTTAAAGAACACGGTGCCAGCTACACACTCTACTGGTCAGGCACACCCAAAACTGAAAGTCACCTTTCAGGAGTCGGCTTCATGATTAGAAACTCCATCGCCTCCAAACTTGAAGATTTGCCAACAGCTCATTGCTGCCTATGGAGACTTTCTGCTGTGCCTTTTGCAATTGAAAAGCGAATAGCCATCAGCGCGCTTGCAGCAAGCGTGGGTAGAGCCTTTCCCAAATCTACACTCACGAAGCCTAACTATGATGATGAATGGTTTTGTCAATTCCCCAATAAGATGGCAGGGTGAGCCCTGAGGGGGGGTTCTTGTTTCCGGTGCCAGGCACCCAGGGCCTGGAAACAATAGGTATGCATGTGAGAGGCCTCCAACTGCCTTCGCTTCCCTCTGCAGGGATATGTGGATCTGGGGGCTGAGTGGAACCCACCATCACAGAGGGTGGCAGTGGCAGGTGGCCCCTTGCTACTCCCAGGCCATGGAAATTTTCCATCTATGGCTGTCTTTAGGAATGAGACTGGATATGGTGAGGGACTGCCGGACTATTTTAATATCAAAGTCAACCAGACCACATCACCTGAAGGACATCAACAACTGACAACCCATTACCATGTGATCAATCATTTTAAGCCTGTTTTCCAGAATAACGACAGCAAGGCTGACCATGGCACAGCCTATTAATCCCAGGCAGAGAGGATTTGGAAGAGCGGCAGGACGGTGCAAAAATCGGAAGCTGTTGCAACTACTATTCAAAATGCTAGGAAAGAACATAGTGAACTGGGAGTGGTATTTGTTGATATCACAAAGGCCTTTGATACCATGAACCATCAACACGCCCTAGTGAGTCTGAAACAGAAGGGAGCAGACTCTCATATTATCAACCTGATCAAAAACATGTCTGAGAACGTCTACACATACATCAACAAAAGAATGATTAGAGAGATCACAGTCTAATACAAAGTGGTGTGAAACAAGGCAATCCAATGTCGATTCTTCTGTTTAATTTGGCCTTAAACCCTCTGCTGTACAAGCTGGAAGAGTGGAAAAGGGTATCAACAGAGAGGAAACACTGTAACAGTGATGGCCATCATTCATCATTTGGTACTATTAAGTACACCCTGGGAAGGCATGCAGAGTTAACATCAAGATCTTACAGACCTTCTGCAAACTTACTGGTCTCAAGACCCTGTGAGAAAAGTGCCATGGCTTCTACATTAAGCCAACAAAAGACTCATACACCATCAAAGACTGTCCAGCATGGGCTGTTAACAGCACACCCCTTAACATGGCTGATCCCGGCAGTTCTGAGAACTATCTGGGCCTGCACATTACCCCTGGACTGGTACAGGCTCACCAGAACTATCTGTAAAATTAGATGGGTCACAATGCATCAATAAGGCACCACTAACTTATTTGGGGGACCACACTGATGTGAAAGCAGGGTTCCTTGAGTCCCTTGACCTACAAATATAATCAACTGTCAAGCAATGGTTGCATTTGTCACTGAGCACATGTGACACCATTCCTTCTTCAAGCACAAAGGATGGAGGCATGGGTATCACTAGGCTGATGGGTTTGATCCCAAGTGCATGAGCTCAAAGACTGCAGAGACTTGCTCAGTCTTCAGATGAAACAATCAGAAGAATTCTGAAAATAGATCAAATTGAACACACATATGAAAAGCTGTGAGATAAAAGCTGGATCAAAGCTGGAGAAGACAAAGAAAAGATGTCATCAACACTGGAACCCAAACCAGTAATGGAACTATCCAGTTATGGTGATGAGGACATAACATCAGAATGGGAGGTAGTGTGGCGAGACCAATGTCAAATTACACGGAGTGGAAAAATAATAATCTTAAAGATCAAGTGACTCTGAGACACCATAAGGAGAATCCGATGAGAAACCTGCCCACGTCGTGGAGAAGAAACACGAAAAAAGAGCTCACAGTTTAATGTTTATGGTTTTTATTATTACAGTTAAACTAATATTTGTCAGAATAGTCATAATTCCAGTTGTAAAAGTTTGAATGTTCTTATTGGTCAGTTTTCCTCGGGTTCTGACTGGTTCCTTGTTGGTGCATTACCCCATTCCCCTAAAAGGTTTTATCCCTCCCCTTTTTTCCCTTATTCATACTTGTTGATGCCTCTTGTTCCCTTTTATGTTGCGTCCTGCCCCTGTACCGCTCTAGACTCCACCCAAGTTCCAGAACCTTCCCCTCAGATCTTATTTAACCCCCTCCCCCCTTCCGGGCAATAAACGCCATTTCTGCTTTACCCTGCTCAGAAGTGTGCCGCTCCTTTAGTTACCCTTAACGGAACGCGACAAGGTAGCCACTGTGAAGATCAGCTCTCTGAACCCTGGCAACTGGAGGAAAACCAGAATTTGCAAAATGGACCAAGCTGGTATCCCAGGGCCCAGGCATTACCAACTCAGAAGAGGATTGGAACCAGCAACTTTTGGATGAAGAACTACTGAGGCATCCCCCACAGGAAGCTCCTAACAGCACTGCAGTGGAGACCCAATGTTTATCCCACAAGAGAGTTCCCAACAAAGGGTAGACAAGAAAGGTATATCAAATCCTGCAGACATTGCCAGGCAGAGAATGAAACATGTTCCCATATCATCAGAAATTGTCTAACTGTGCAGGTTGCAAGAATTAAAAAGCACTACTGTATCTGTGAAATGTTATCAAAGGAAAATAAAGAGAAAGATGGGGCGGGGTTTCAGGAACCACATATAAGAGATAACAACAATGAGTTATATAAACCAGATCTCATATTTGTGAACGACAACCAAGCATATGTGATGGGAGTCACTGGGCAACACTGACACATGGAAGACACATGGAAAAGGCCGCAATGGAAGAAGTGAGGAAATAGCAACATCTACAGAAACAAATTCAGGAACTGACAAATGCAGCTGACATTGTATTTATGGGCTTTCCTCTTGGAGCATGGGGAAATGGCACTATAGAAATAGTAAACTTTTGATGGCTCCAGGTCTCTCCAGATGGAGGCAAGAGAAGACTGCTCAGCACCGTCTACTCCTTACCTCTGTAGATATTGTACAGATGTTTGCAAGCAAAGCATGTACTGTTGTTCACAGTAAAGTTAGTTCACAGTAAAGTTTCATAGGACTTACAGCGAACACTGTGAACATAAGGCCACGAAAATGCAGTTAAACCAGGCATGGATGGTATGTGGGAACGACAATGGAATCAGATCATGACGTGCCACATACCATCAATCTGAGAAAAAATTCTACTGATTTTGACCATGTCATGTCCAAATACTTAGCACTCTTAATTGCAAAATGGTATCTTCTAGTATAAATTGATGCCTCCTTAGGGTAACATACTGGGCAAAGAAGTTTTCAAGGTCAGTTTCGCAATTGTTTCAGGGACAAAGGAAGAGGCAAAAATAGACAGAATTACTAAGATGAAGCCACTATAAAAACAAAACGAACAGCAAAATTCAGGCCTCAGTTTAAACTAACACACTATGTTTATTCTGCATTTCAGTTGTCATTCTCCTCTTCCATTCCCACCTCCCCCTTCAAATATTCCTAATTCCTTTATGGTCTAAATCTAATTTATTTCTAAACTTTCAAATACATAATACATACACTTAGCAGAAAACATACCTAACATTCTTACCTCAGTATGGTCAGGATACAATTTTAAAGATAGTACACAGTTATTGAGATTAAGCCTTATGGATTTTTTTTTTTTTTTACTTCTAGAGAGAACAGCAATTATTAATTAAGACAAATGTATTTAAGAAGTACTGAGTAAAGCCTGCAAAAACCAGACTTCACCAAAAACTATGTGAGTGCTGAATGTAAGAAAGAAAGAGAACCTCAGGTGTGCCACCTAAAGGAAGATCCCTTGGGAACTCAGTCCAACAGACTCTGGTTCTGGCTTGATCATCCCTGTTGTACTAAGGCCTGCAAATCAGCTTTGCCACAGTATGTTACAATGCAAACTAAACTCCTTTATAGCAACAGTATGTCAAAAATTCTCTTTTTTCTGCTTGGGACTTTTTAAGACACTGAAGAAATAGGATTATTAGAAGATCCCATCTGAGTAAATACTTTATCCAGCCACTGAAGGGGACCATAAAGATGTATCTCCATCCAGCAGGGAATGCTCATTACATCCTGGCAATGATACTCAGCTCCCAACCCTTTACAAAACTCATAGGAAGAATGCACATCTTAGTAAGTTCAAACACTGCCTCAAAGCCATGGTTCATGGACTGAGCCAAAAGTTGAGTAAACTCCTGGTTAATGAAAATCTTTAAACTGCAGCCTCTAGGGATTTTGCAGACTGTGGTGGGATGAAACCCATGATGGTGGTTGCAGTTCAGATTTTGACCAAAAATACTGCTATCACTAAGACATTCAGCGTACACTTCCCCACCAACATAAGAGAGATGAACACCTTTGCCAATATGCTGCCTGGTGTTCTCAATGGTGGAGTTGCAGCTAATGTTGGAGAGTAGGTCCAGGCAAAACCTGTTCTTGTTGAAAGGATCAGTGAAGCCATCTACCAGTATGCTGGTGGAAGAAGCATGGAATGCCTCCCCAATGCGGTTATTCAGCTCATAGTAGGCAATGGAGCACCAGTGCCTGAACATCTCCTCTGTGTATGTCAAGGGCAGTATCAGCTGGCATCTGGATAGGACTTCCCGAGTCTAATCTGGCTGCAGAATGTGGATAAGTGCTACTGCTGCTTCCAGGTGAATTTAGAAAGCTGCTGTTAAGTGAGGGGGGGAATTAAGTGGCTATTGGGTTACTGAAAAGAGTCTGGGAAAGTAGCATTGTGCAGCATGAAGGGCTTGTTTTGTCCCAGGTTGCAGAATTGTGCCGAGAGGCTGTGCTGGGGGTTGTACTCATTCTGCTTTGGAACCAGCACTGGAGGAAGGACAGGACTCTCTACCTGCCTCTAGTGGTAGGGATTGATACAAACCTCCTTGTGTTTGGCACCAAAGGGAAACTCACAGCATTCCAGCAGTTTCAGTTCATGATGCTTCTGCAGGTCTGGCCAGTGCCACACTCTACAGTAAATGGCATGGGGAAACCCTTTCCAGTATGTAACTTGGAGCCTGCCATCCAAGGAATGAGGAATTGTGACACTGTTGCTGGGCTGACCAGGACAGCTTAACACTTTTTCCAGCTTCTTTTTATTTTTCAGTTTTTTTACTAATACACCAACAGCTTTCTCTGCCCAGTTTTCTTCTTCATCCCCTTGCTTCCACCCCAACAGCCTCTTCACTGCTGGGCTGGTGAAGGAGAATAAGCTCATCACATTCATGGTGACCCTACTGCATTGATACCAGAAAGCCAAGCAGGAGAGCATGCCCTGTTCTTTCACTACCACCAGGGTACAGCAGATCATGCCAGCAGACAAAAGCAGCCTGTCTGTTACTATTCTGTCTCTTGTATGTCCTTGCAAAGCTACAGCACGGTATTTCCACACTTTACCTTCTTGCTTAGCTGAGGTATCAGTAAACCACACATTCATAGAATCATCTGGGTGGGAAGAGACCTCTGAGATCATCAAGTTAATCCTTGATCCAACACGACCGTGATTACAAGATCATGGCACTAAGTGCCACATCCAGTCTCATCTTACAAACGTCCAGGGATGGTAAATCAATCACCTCCCTGGGCAGCCTGTTCCAATGCCTGATTATTCATTCTGTAAAAAATTTCTTCCTCGTATCTAACCCAAACCTCCCCTGACACAGCTTAAGCC
Source organism: Sclerurus mexicanus (assembly GCA_013396755.1). Classification (NCBI taxonomy): domain Eukaryota; kingdom Metazoa; phylum Chordata; class Aves; order Passeriformes; family Furnariidae; genus Sclerurus; species Sclerurus mexicanus. The sequence continues at coordinate 33,575 of VWZF01002494.1, forward strand.
CATGGCCTCTTGTCCTATTGCTGGTTTCCTGGGAGAAGACACCACCCGCCACCTGGCTACAACCTCCTTTTAGGTAGTTGTAGAGCCTGTCCAGGGCCTTCTGCAGAGCACTCCTGCCATCCAGCAGATTGACACTCCCTCCCAACTTGGTGTCATCTGCAAATTTGATAATGATGGACTCAATCCCCTCATCTAAATCGTCAATAAAGATATGAAACAGAACTGGGCCCAACACTGACCCATGAGGGACACCACTGGTGACCAGCTGCTAGCTGGATGCAGCACCGTTCACCAGCACTCTCTGGGCCCGACCATCCAGTCGGCTCTTGACCCAGCAGAGTACACCTGTCCAAGCTGTGGGCTGCCAGCTTTTCCAGGAGTATGTTATGGGAGATGGAGTCAAAGGCTTTGCTGAAGTCCAGATAGACTGCATCCACAGCCTTCCCCTCATCCACCAGGCATGCCACCTGATCATAAAAGGAGACCAGGTTGGTCAGGCAGGACCTGCCCTTGATCCCTTTTCCATCCTGTAGGTGTCATGTGATTGCATTTAGGATGATCTCCTCCATAACCCTGCCAGGCACTGAGGTAAGGCTGACAGGCCTGTAGTTCCCTGGCTCATCCCTGCAGCCCTTTTTGTGGATTGGCGTGACATTTGCCAACTTCCAATCATCTGGGACCTCCCCAGTGAGCCAGGACTGTGGGTAGATGATGGAGAGTGGCTCGGCGAGTTCTTCTGCCAGCTCCCTCATCACCCTAAGATGGATCCCATCTGGTGCCATACACTTGTGAGGATCCAAGTGGCTCAGTAAGTCTCTAACTATTTCCTCCTGGGTTACAAGGGGGCTATTTGGCTTCTTGCAATGGCTTTCAGTATGGGGGTGCAACCTGAATCACAGATGGTGGAGGGTCAGCGGTGCTACTTAAAGTTACCTCATCTTGTAAGGGAAAGCTTTTGGGACCTCCTTCTGTTACCCAGAAAATGGTGCAATAGTGTTCAATTTGTGCATATCATTTCCGAACAGTAACTTGCTGGGTCACCCTGTCAGGGAGTGGGGCTCCTGCCAAAGCAGGCTTGATGACCTTAAAAGGTTCCCTTAAAATTAGAGACTGATGACAATTTTTTCTGCTTCCCAAAAAGCAGTGCTTACTACAAATAAGCCCTTTTCCCAGGTAGAATATACTTTTTCAGCATCTCTGAAATTGCGTGAGTAAAACCTATAGGCCTAGTGGGGCCATCAGGTCCTTTCTGCCATAAATATATGGACAATCCAGAGCCTGCAAATCCCCACTCAGTTTGTATTGGATCGGTAGGGTGTACGGGGCCTAGTTGGTGGTATGTGTTGCCCTCAAAAATTAGGAGCTGTAGGGCTTCATCGTGAAGTGGGGTCCAATCTCACTTAGCTTTTTTCCGCAGCAAATAATGTAAGGGTATTATTGAAAAATTGGGGATGTGTTTTCTCCAAAAAATCAGCAGACCTAAAGCCTGCTGTAAATCTTTTTTATTCTCTGGTGTTTTAAGTTGGTCAAGGCAGGTAAGTGTGTCTGGGGGAATGCAAACCATTCCTCCTTTCCACCAAATTCCTGGAAATTTTACTTCTTATTTGTCTGCCCTCAGTGGTCTGCAGAAGTCCCCCGGGGCTCAATGCAAGAAACTCAGCTTGGTCTGCAAGACGTCTCCCGGAGCTCCTGTAAGCAGCTCAGCTTTGCAGCACCACAGCAAACTCTGACCTGAGGCAATGCAGAAGCAAAATTCTCTATGATCACTTCACTACATTGATATAAGGTATTAATAAGGTACTAACACTCAGTAAAGATAAGTTACTAATAATAAGGGGAACTAACACTGAAAGGGTTAATAGAAATAATTGCAAGAACTTCTGCTGAAGCTACAAGGACAGACTGCATAGTTGAACCCATAAAATGGCTACGAAAATAGGTAAGTAAGAAATATGGTATGAGAAACAAAAGGTTCTTCTAGTGCTTGCCAGGAAAACTGGACTGAACAAGATTTGGACCAGACGTGAAAAGGATAAAGGGGAGGAAGACATATGGCCTTCAGCCCCATGATCACAACAGACAACCACCAGAAAACAACATGCAGGCGCAAGAAGGAGGAGAGAGGGGAGGGGACATGGAAATAACTTCCAAAAATCGCTTATAATAAACTTGCCTTTTCTTGGGAATAGTGTGAATATGTATAAGGGGGTTATGAATATGTAATACATACAATGCATAAAAATACTGCTCAAGGTTTTGCATATGTGCACATTTGTGGTGGAGCTATCCCCCTTGCACTCTGCGCAGAATAAATGTACCTCTCTATAACCATGTGGTTGTGGAGTAATTATTCCACAAGTCAACATTACAATGAAAGCCAAACTTAGCAATCGATCTATTACAGAAACCTGTGATATAATCCATTTATATACTTGATATAAGAAAGCTATTTCTATATTAGAATGCATGAATTGTTTAACATATAACTGGATGTCTGCAAAGGTGTTTCTTGTCACATAGTCAGGGGAAAGGAAATACATATATATATATATATATATAACTCTATTCACTATAGAATCTTTGTAACCAATCAGAATGTAGAAAAAAGAGAAAAACTGGATGCCTTCCCAGAAGGAACTAAGTAGTGAAACAGTGAAAAACAAGTGAACAGAGCATGCGTCAAAACACAAGGTCGAGAGTTTACAGTGATGATGACTACTGCACAAGACCACCAAAGAGATGAAGAAACGGAAAAGACCACCACGGTTCTTAACTGCACATACTCCGACAGAGAGACTGATGTAATCAGAAGTGTAAAATGAGGTGAATTAAAGAGGCTGTCTATTCACTATTTCCTGTTCGTTAAAGTGTATAAATGTTTAAGTTTTTGTTCTGAGGGGCGAGGGAGTTTAGTGAAGTTATTCCTCTCGCTCCCGGTACCGCGAATAACAAATACTAGCTGATAAAAGATAAAAAGTCTCTGAGTGTTTCTTTTATCAGCCAAGGTTTTCTGGCATCACCCTAAACACTAAAAAGACTCCCAGGTACACAAACAAAAAGCGTCTTCGCAAAGAAACACCGCCGAGGCCACCACCAGCAGCCTCACCCCGTCCCCAGCCTTACCTCTGCACCAGGCTCCTCGCCCA